>JAMPIV010005926.1:0-511853 GCA_024509875.1 Oreohelix idahoensis
AACTATGTTTTGAGAGCCCTCAAGTAGATGTAGGGGCGCACACGCGCACAAGTAACAGTCCAACCACGGGAGGAGGTAGGCGCACACAAGTAAAGTAACGCACGCGCGCACAAGGTAAAGTCCCCCGCACCAACCGCAACGCACGCCAACCCGCACAAGGTTAGTAGAGTACGCCACGCCGCCGCCAGCGCGCCCGCACCGCACAAGTAGGGGCGCCCCGCACCGGGGGCGCACCCACAACTCGACAGCGCAAGAGAGGGGCGCACCCACACAACCGCACAAGTTGTGCTGGGGAGCACCAACGCAACATACCACGGCCGCCACACGCAAACACAAGTAAAGACTCCGCACACAAGTAAGGTAAAGACACCGCCAAAACCGCAGGGCATCAAACAACGCAAACCGCCACGCACCGCCACCACAACAGTCCGTAGTAGATAGCAACCCACGTCGTACAGTGACCCACAAATAAACGCACATGTCATCCACACAACACGCTCGCCGAACTACAAAGTAAACGTACGTAGCGCACAACGCTCGATAAAAAACGCGACCATAGTACACCACCGAGTAAAGGGGCGCGACAGCCGCCATTAGTAAACGCACCAGTTCAGCTACGGCAACGGAGAGCTGGACGCAACCAAGCATCCAATATTCAGACTGCCGCATTCGCCGCCCCGCACTATATGCGCAATAAATACTGCCAAACCAACATTAAAACTTGACATACAGCCGAACAGTAGGTTGTTCACATTACCACTCTTGAGGACAATGTGGCCCTAGAATCGATTTCTACGCTCTACGGAAGGAACTTATTCCCTGCGGGACGTCAGCCAAACATTATTATACCAGACTCCACTTACCATCACGAAGAGCCCAGGAACATTGCACCCTGGGATACTGGGAAGTTACTTACATCACATGAGGTCACCTACACTCCCTACCTCTCACAAAGATACACAACATATAACAATACCTTAATCCACGGCACACAATGATAAAGGTGGACATAGCAATTGTAGGCACCGCTATCTTTACAATTCAATGAAAACGGATCCCAGTGATTATATTTTCGTTATCGCGTCCATGCGGGGATTAAAACACATCACAGGAACATTACCCTCCAGCTTACATCACAGGAACATTACCCTCTATCTTAAATCACAGGAACATTACCCTCTATCTTACATCACAGGAACATTACCCTCCAGCTTACATCACAGGAACATTACCCTCTATCTTACATCACAGGAACATTACCCTCCAGCTCACATCACAGGAACATTACCCTCTAGCTTACATCACGGGGATAGTACCCTCTATCTTACATCACGGGGATAGTATCCTCCATCTTAAATCACAGGAACATTACCCTCTAGCTTACATCACGGGGATAGTACCCTCTATCTTACATCACGGGGATAGTATCCTCCATCTTAAATCACATGAACATTACCCTCTATCTTACATCACAGGAACATTACCCTGTATCTTACATCACAGTAATATTACCCTCTATCTTACATCACAGTAACATTACCCTCTATCTTACATCATAGGAACATTACCTTCTATCTTACATAACAGTAATATTACCCTCTATCTTACATCACAGCAACATTACCCTCTATCTTACATCACAATACCATTACCCTCTAGCTTACATAACAGTAACATTACCCTCCAGCTTACATTATAGGAACATTACCCTCTATCTTACATCACAGGAACATTACCTTCGAGCTTACATCACAGGGACATTACCCTCCAGCTTACGCCACAAGAACATTACCCTCCAGCTTACGTCACAAGCACATTATCGTCTTGCTTACATCACAGAAACATTACCCTCAAGTTTACATAACAGGAACATTACCCGCCAGCTTACAACACAGGAACATTTCACTCTATCTTGCACCATAGGAACATTACCCCTAGCTTACATTATAAGAACATTACCCTCTAGCTTACATCACAGGAACATTACCATCTAGCTTACATCACAGGAACATTACCATCTAGCTTACATCACGGGAACACTACCCTCTAGCTTACATCACAGGAACATTACTCTAGCTTGCATCACTGAAACATCCTCCATCTTACAACATAGGAACATTACCCTCTAGTTTACATCACAGGAACGTTACCCTCTAGCTTATATCACAGGAACGTTACCCTCTAGCTTGTATCACAGGAACATTACCCTCCAACTTACATCATAGGAACATTACCCTCTAGCTTAAATAACAGTAACATTACCCTCTAGCTTACATCATAGGAACATTACCCTCCATCTGACATCACAGGACACCATTTTGTCTACGTGCACTGTAATGTAAGCAAAGAGAATTCTGTAAACTCAGCAACTCACCCTGGGACATGTGAAAATATTTACGATTTCGATAATCAAACTCAAAACAGAAGCCAGGCATCAGAGAAAAAGAGTGCGCGCGTGTGTATATAGATGGGTATGCATGTAGGTATGTGTGTGTGTGTTGTGTGGCGGTTATAGATGCTCTTCGAAAGGGGGAGGATACAGAGTGGGTGTTACGTACATTTATTACCTAAGGGGGTAGTCTTCGGTCCTGCCAAATGTACGCACCAGTCTTTATATATTTTATTATTTGTGCGTTCGATTGATTCACGCACTGACGTGCACAATGCAGTATGAGTTGCTTTGGACGCACGGGTAACCTAGTTTGGGTTTTGTGACGTCATGTTTTGAACGGGGCAGTGCGGACTTTGTTATGTCCGAGATATAGATTATTGGAATTTTCTGGCAGTTTTGTATAAGCCAGTATGTTATATTGATTCAATTGGTATTCTTGACGAAGCCAATGATGGAAGGATCATGTAAGTGTCGCCCCGGTTATATTTGTATATTTATTGCCGTAAACTAAAGTATCAGGCCGCTCCCAGTTGTAGTCTAGCGGGAAGTCATCTTAGCATGTAATTTCCTAGAATGGACAGACGGAGTCGGTGGTCATATTAGATTACCGTAGAGGAATAATACCTACGTGTAAACCAGTTTATTTATTCGTATGCTTCATATTTTATATGCCGTACATTCAACAATGCCAGAAGCGTGGCATAGAATGGGAGAGGTTAGTCAACTGGAATCTCTAACCTGTTCGTATTATCGTGTATGACTTTGTTTGAAACTATATGCTATCTAACGTTATGTTTTGGAGAACGTATGGGATTGTGAAGTATGATATGGAAGATTTTATCCTGGAGTATGAATACGTTACCATGATAGACGTCCTTGAAGGAAGGTCAATGGACTTGAATGAGAAGAATATTATACGGTAACAGTTTTGTGATCCTTAGTCACTTGAGTCAGAGGACTTTATTGGTAGAGAATCTTCAGGAACTTTAAAAGTAATTACCATTATGCTGATGTATGATCTTTGCGCCTGTGACGATGTTAGTCTTGTCCACTCCGTATGTGTCATGTTGAATAAAATCTATGTACAGTCATCACCGACTTATGTACTGCCAGTACTTGCCCAGTTCACCCAGTTCAACACTACTTGTTGAAGTTCGTTTGAAGAATATTGTTGACATTCGTTCATTTTAACCATTCGCGTTTTAAGCTACCTCTTCACCAGTATAAACTGTACTCAACCATAAAACGGAGTCAACAGTAATTGGTGTGCCAGTCTGGTTTTGAAATCAAGAATTTCACAGGAAACGTACCCAATACAATTATCATTAATGGAAGATCTGAACTTTCAAGGCGACAACATCTTGGGATCATCTGAAGATCTGAACTTTCAAGGCGACAACATCTTGGGATCATCTCTTTGTCACTATTACGTGCAAGCTGTGGTCTAATAACTCAGAACGAAGTATTTTATCCTCACACGTACATACACGGAGACGAGGCACATTGGTTTTTTTTTTCTGCACGCGAGATGAGTATAACGTGTTGTCGTTGTACCCTTTATTACGTTTAGCTGTGCCTTAAATAATTATGTCCATATTTATATTTTCCTTGTTATATGTTATATGTTGTTCATTTGTCGTGGGAGGTAGGGAGGTTGATCTGACGAACGAGATCCATCTCGAAGCCAATTCGGGCTCTTCGTCAGACGTTCTGTAGGGCTCAACTTGTAAGTTTCAATTGAGCGATAGTTCCGGTACAAGGCTAGAAACCTTGCCGAAGTTCCGATCGCTAGTTGCTTCTTATAATAGTATCTGTTTAGCTGTTTCGTCACGTTTACTTGTTGTTTTCGCAGTTATTTTTATTCGTAATTTAGTTTTATGATGAATTTTGTTTGTATTTTGCGTCCATCTCACCTTTCCTGTCGTTCAGTTTTTTACAAAACCTATGGTTTTACACTGTGTTGTCAATTGTACTGTTAATTATCTGATCGTAGTTATCGTCGTATATTTTTACGATATTCTATTTTAGTTATACATTTTTATTTTTTTTTTTTGATTTCTACGATTGTGTTCACCCGTCCAGTTTATCATGTCTTGTCGGTTATGTTTCTATTGTCTTTCTCGTTGTTCATTTCATGACATTTGATTACATAAATTTATTGATTAATAACATGTTTAATAATTATATGATAACATTATACCGTTCTAAGGACAGGAACGAAGAACACTTGTTATAATAACAAGGTTAACTAATTTATATTGATTAATTATCATTTTTATAAATCAAGAGTATTGTGACTACTTATAAAGCATAATGTATTCACTAGATTATTTCATTAAGCAAGCAAAAGCTCTTCAGATGGCTCCTGATGAAGCAAAAACATTTGCACTTGCAGAATATAGGAAAGCTCAAGAAATAGAAGCCGAACAGAGAAAGTTAGAAACTTTAAGACTAGAAAAACTTCAATTTGAGGCAGATCAAAAACGGATTGAGGCTGAGGAACAAGAGAAGAAGATGAAATTTGAGGCAGATCAAAAACGGATTGATGCTGAGGAACATGAAAAGAAGAGGAAATTTATAGCTGAAGAAGAGGAGAAAAAAATGAGATTAGCCGCTGAATTAGAAGATAAACGAGTTCAAAAGGAAATGGAACAGAAACAAAAAGAAATGGAAGATAGGAGATTAATAGCTGAACAAAATGTAAAACGACTTCAGCTTGAGATGGAAGAGAATGAAAAAAAACGACAGCATGAACTGAAATTAGCAGAGTCAGAATATGAGAGAATTAGGTTTACTCAGGAAGCTAATTCTCAGAGAACTTTTGAAAGCCAAACTCCATCCAGACATGATTATTTTAAGGAAATTCACCTTAAATTACCAAAATTTAATCCCCCGTCTGATGACGTAATATTCTTCCTAGATAGGTTTGAGGCCACTTGTGGATCTTATAACGTGGATAAAGCGCTATACTGTACATATTTATCCAGATTACTTACAGGGGATGCATTAGCAGTTTATCATACCACCAGCATTGGTGAGAAAAATGACTATAATGCTCTTAGAGTAGCACTTCTGCAAAAATTCCAAATGACAGAAGACGAATATCGTTTAAGATTTCATACATTACTACCCCAATCTAGCAGAAATTTCAATGATTTTCTGTCACAAATACGACTAACACTAGAAAGATGGATTGAATTATCCAAAATTGAAAAGTCATATGAAGGTCTCTTCGATTTACTGATGCGCGATAAGGTACTATCGTCTGTAAATCCTACATTTCTCGCATTTTTGCAAGAACGGAAACCTTTATCAATAAAAGACTTAGAAGAACATGCAAAAAATTTTTGTACTGCTCACCCAAACATGGATCTAAGTAACGCACAGATTAAGAATGAATTGCCTGTTGCTTTTGCAGCACAACAAAACAATTTTTCACGAAATCGTTCCTTTAGTGCTGACAGGTATGTCAATAAGGGAAATAATTACAATTTTAACAATGATAACTTTTACAAAGGGAAGCAATTTCAACAATCTGCTCCATTTAATGTTTCTTGGAACCAAACTCACAGATCACAAGATTTTGGTAACAATAATTTTAAAAATAATCAAGGACATTATAATAAACAAAACTGGAGATCAAAATCTCAGGGTCCGCAAAACAGACAAGGTTCTTGGAATAAAAATTTTAAAGAACATCATAACTTTAATTATACAAATTATCGGACTCATCCAAATTTTAACTCTAGCAGAAATGACAATTGTAGCAATTTTAATGCAAATAATCAAAATCGATCGCGTCGCAGAGATAGATCGTCAAATAATACGGGTAGACATTCTAATGTCGCTTTAAGTGATACACCGGCTAACATTGAACAGGGTAAAGTAACTGAAACTCACAATGCTATGTCTTGTTCTCTTGATTGTACCCAGGTGAAAGACTGTCCAGAATGCTCGACTCTTTTCCAGCCTAAGGCGATCACGACGCTGCGTTGCGGACATACCTTGCCTAGCCTACCTATAGTCTGCACAGCCACTGCTACGTCATTACACCAGGGACAGGGCTCTCTTAAGTTTAACAAGGGATTTGTCAACAACATTTCATGCTCTCTCCTATTTGACTCAGGTTGTAGCACTGTGGGCGTCCGGACCTCGCTGATCAACCCAAGTTGTGCCACGGGCCGGGTTGTCAAGTATGTGACTTTCGGCGGCACCGTCGAAACATTTCCCACTGCTATTATTGATCTTAATACACCATTTTTTTCAGGAAAGGTCCAAGCATGTCTTCTTCCAAATCCAATATGTGATGTAATACTTGGTCGCATACATGGTATTAAAGAGTGTACACCGCAGCAAATAGCTGAATGGGAAGAGCGACATATTCAAACTGCAAATGCAGTAGTGACTAGAGCGCAAGCTACTAATATGTCGCATGATACACCTATTGAACCTACAGTTCATACCACTTGTGATGATGATGCTCCTATTTCACGGGAGTTGTTTGCAACATTGCAAAAGAATGATGATTCATTGAAAAAAATTTTTCAGTATGTTCACAAAAAGAATACAAGCAACAAACTTGCAAAATCTAGACATGACTTTATACTTAAAAATGGGATTTTGGTGAGAGTAATACGGGAAAAGGATTCATCCTTATGTTATCAGATCTTAGTCCCATCCTCTATGAGATCTCGTATATTACGACATGCGCATGACTCGCAATGTGCGGGCCATATGGGTTTTTCGCGTACCAAATCCAGAGTGCTTTCGGCATTCTACTGGCCAGGCGTCCATAGGGACATCACTCTCTATTGTCGGTCCTGTTTGATATGTCAGGAAGTTAAGGTACGGGGTCCATTTCATGCGGCTCCTATTCAAGCTGCGGACATCCCGATTAGACCATTTGATAAAATGGCCATTGACATTATTGGTCCGATGCTTCCATCTGCTAGAGGGCATACGCATATCCTTACGTGCATTGATATGTGCACTCGTTGGCCTGAGGCCATCCCTCTCAAGAACACTTCATCTGCCAGTGTAGCAGAGGCATTGATGTTAATCTTCTCACGCATTGGTTTTCCACGGAAAATCTTGTCGGATCATGGGGTTCAGTTCATTTCTGAATCCATGTCTCAAGTTATGAAGACATTAGGTATAGACAGATCTCTTAGTTCTATTTATCATCCGATGTCAAATGGGTTAATTGAGCGTCTCAATAGGACACTCAAGCAGTTGTTGGGTAAGATGACTCAAGACCATCCCCAAGACTGGGATCGGGTCCTATCCGCTTGTCTCTTTGCGTATCGCGAAGTACAAAATCAAGCAACGGGGTTTTCTCCATTCCAGCTTGTTTTTGGCATGCAACCACGCGGTCCGATGTCGTTAATCCACGACTTATTGGTTGACGAGAATATTGAAGAGGAAACTCAATCCTCTTATGAGTATGTGATCTCTCTGAGAAAGAGAATCATAGATGCTTGTAGACTAGCTACTGCATCATCTGAACAAGCCAAAGAAAAAGCTCGTCTATTTGCAAACAAGTATAGACGTCTTCGCCAGCTCATACCTGGTGATGAAGCTTTTGTCTTACTACCTGCGCATAACAATCGTCTTTTAATTACCTGGAGAGGTCCTTTCAGGATCATCTCAAGAATATCCGATGTCGACTACATCGTTGATGTTAATGGTAAACATAAAACCTTCCACATTAACATGTTGAAGGAGTATTACTCACGTCCTGATTATCTACAGTCAGTGTTTCAGGCAACTGACGATCCTACACCTCCTATTCAACACTATTCTAGTTTGTCAGTCATCCAAGAAGAAGAATCTTCTTTCGATGATGTACAACTACCAATACCAGTTGTACCACTCCATTCCACTGAGAAATGGAATGATGTTACGATCTCATCTACTCTTTCGGCTGATCAACGTCAGCAAGTCTCTAATATTCTACACTCGTATGAGGATGTCCTCACTGACATCCCAGGTCATACGTCAGTCATCCAACATGACATTATTCTGACTGACGATACGCCTATTCGAGTTCGCCCATATCCTATTCCTTTACACTTTCGTGATAAGGTTGATAAGGAATTGGATGAGATGCTCCAATTAAATATAATTGAACCATCTTCATCACCATATTCTTCTTCCATGGTAATCATTAGGAAGAAAGACAACAATATACGTCTTTGCGTAGATTACAGGAAATTAAACAAAGTTACAAAATTCGATGCGGAACCATTACCTCTTTTAGATGACTTATTGGAGAGATTATCTCATGCTACATTCTTTTCGAAATTTGACCTTTCAAAGGGATATTGGCAAGTGCCACTCACTCCTAAAGCAAAGCCATTCACCGCTTTCTCGACACCACGGGGTCTTTTTCAATGGAATTTTATGCCATTCGGGTTAATGAATGCGCCAGCTACCTTTGTACGCATGATGCGCCGCATATTGTCTCATCGTCCCGATGTCATTACTTATATAGATGACATCTGTCTTTTCAGTGACTCTTGGGATGAACATATTCAGGGTTTAAAATCTTTACTTTCTACCTTACGGGATTATAACTTAACAGCGAAACCTTCAAAGGCTTTTGTCGGTTTTCATGACATCTCATTTCTGGGTCACCGCATAGGTCATGGTTTCATGTATACAGAAGACAGTAACGTCTCTAAAATTTTAAACATCTCAGCACCTAAGAAAAAAAACAAGTTAGGTCGCTTTTAGGACTAATACAGTTCTATTCAAAATTCATCCCTCATTTGTCTACTATAACTGCACCTTTTTCGTCTCTACTGAAGAAAGGCACATCTAATGTAATAAAGTGGTCGCAGGATCACCAAACGGCGTTAGACTATATAAAACAATTTTTTTCAAATGCACCTTTTTTGAGGTTGCCTGACAAAAATCTCACCTTCATTCTCCGCAGTGATGCAAGTTCTTACGCTATTGCTGCAGTTTTGATGCAGGAATATAACGGCACCTTATTTCCGGTTATGTACGTATCCAGAAAGCTCACGCCGAGCGAGACGAAATATTCCGTTCTGGATAAAGAGCTCCTTGCTCTTGTCTGGGCAATCACAAAACTGGAACGTTACCTTCTCGGCTCACACTTTGTGGTGGAGTCTGACCAGAAAGCTCTTACCGCACTGAATACAGGGAACGTTAAGTCATCAAAGTCAGCGCGTTACGCTATAGCGCTTCAACCGTTCCATTTTGAGATACGAGCTATTCCTGGAGTGCAGAATGTGTTCGCAGACTGTCTATCAAGATGCCCAAGTGAACGTGTCGAAACTAAACCACTTCCAGATGTTGGAACATCCTCACCGATAACATGAATAACTTTGTACATTGTTATTGATACTATGGTAACATTTTATTACTACGTGAATGAACATTGATACTATAGTAACATTTTTTATTAGTATGGTAACATTGTTAAGAGCGACAAATATACATTTGTTATTCCTATGGAACATATTACACTACATATCGTGTTTGAGCAAATATTTTATCGTGTATGGAACATTGAGAACATTGTCTCGTCGATTACTAACTAGTCGAAACTGAACATTGACATATTGATAGTGATATTGTAATTATTTAGAATATATTAGTAACTGGTTATTTGTTAGTAATTAAGGAATATATAAATTAGATTAATTCAATTTAATCTATTTAATTGATTATGGATCACACACATACTAACTTTCTTAGTTGTCACGTAATGCCTGCATTCACGGGTCTTAGTTATGATATCTCACTGTTAGATCACTAGTCAACCGTACTAGTGTTAGAAAACATTAAGTGTGTTGATTCTTAAAGTGTTTAATTTTACATTGCTTCATTTTTGCACATTGTATTTTCAATTTTTCTGTTTCATTGATTCTCTTGTCATTGATCATCATCAGTGTTGCTGTTCATTTTCATTTTTGAAATCATATGTTTCAAATTTTGTTGAAAACTTAGTTGAATTTTATTATCATCTTTTTTTTTAATGGTTTTTTTCATTTTTCATTTTCAAACTTGTTTTACCACATCGTTCCAAAGTAGGTCGTTTGTGGATGTGTGCTTTAATGCATACTATCATTTAGTTATATTGATTTCGTTTAATATTCTTTTCTTAATATGATATAACTTTATGCATTTCATATCTTGTGGTAGTTTTGACTCACCTCTCTCGGGTATTAAGTTAAAAAAAAATTAATAGAGTTAATTTTTTTTTAAGGGGAGGTGATAAGGGAGCTGTTACGTACATTTATTACCTAAGGGGGTAGTCTTCGGTCCTGCCAAATGTACGCACCAGTCTTTATATATTTTATTATTTGTGCGTCCCATTGATTCACGCACTGACGTGCACAATGCAGTGTGAGTTGCTTTGGACGCACGGGTAACCTAGTTTGGGTTTTGTGACGTCATGTTTTGAACGGGGCAGTGCGGACTTTGTTATGTCCGAGATATAGATTATTGGAATTTTCTGGCAGTTTTGTATAAGCCAGTATGTTATATTGATTCAATTGGTATTCTTGACGAAGCCAATGATGGAAGGATCATGTAAGTGTCGCCCCGGTTATATTTGTATATTTATTGCCGTAAACTAAAGTATCAGGCCGCTCCCAGTTGTAGTCTAGCGGGAAGTCATCTTAGCATGTAATTTCCTAGAATGGACAGACGGAGTCGGTGGTCATATTAGATTACCGTAGAGGAATAATACCTACGTGTAAACCAGTTTATTTATTCGTATGCTTCATATTTTATATGCCGTACATTCAACAATGCCAGAAGCGTGGCATAGAATGGGAGAGGTTAGTCAACTGGAATCTCTAACCTGTTCGTATTATCGTGTATGACTTTGTTTGAAACTATATGCTATCTAACGTTATGTTTTGGAGAACGTATGGGATTGTGAAGTATGATATGGAAGATTTTATCCTGGAGTATGAATACGTTACCATGATAGACGTCCTTGAAGGAAGGTCAATGGACTTGAATGAGAAGAATATTATACGGTAACAGTTTTGTGATCCTTAGTCACTTGAGTCAGAGGACTTTATTGGTAGAGAATCTTCAGGAACTTTAAAAGTAATTACCATTATGCTGATGTATGATCTTTGCGCCTGTGACGATGTTAGTCTTGTCCACTCCGTATGTGTCATGTTGAATAAAATCTATGTACAGTCATCACCGACTTATGTACTGCCAGTACTTGCCCAGTTCACCCAGTTCAACACTACTTGTTGAAGTTCGTTTGAAGAATATTGTTGACATTCGTTCATTTTAACCATTCGCGTTTTAAGCTACCTCTTCACCAGTATAAACTGTACTCAACCATAAAACGGAGTCAACAGTGGGGTCCTCCAAAGTTCCGGATGTATTTGGATGAGTCTGTTTATGTTATTAGCTTGACACTTTTAAAATAATCAGTTTTATATGTAGAATAAGCAGGAATATTCATCCCAAGATCATCAGAATAGATCTAAAGAAGTCGTTAGGTTAGGTCAAGGGTATCTTCATATGGCCTTAAATCGACACATTAAGAGTTTTCTTAATGAAAGTCTAAAGTTTGCTTTTGAAAAGGAAGAAACAATCACATCAGCTTTTCGGCAAAATACGGATACTGCTCGCATTGCACTGCGCTTTGAGTGTAATGTTAGCTGACTTGAAGACCCATTACAAGAACACGCATGCATTTCAAACTTTTCATGGTTTCTTGGTCAGTGTGTTAAAAATGTTGGCACCAGCTTTTTTGGGAGAATAAGGAAACAGTGCGCATTGCAGTTTGCTTTGAGCGGAAGCTATCTAGAACACCATCAGAATCACCCATATAAACACCTGTAATCTATTTTATTTGGGTTGCACATTCCTCTTCGTACGTAACGGCTCAAGGAATGGCGCAGACGTTTAATAATTTAGTTTCGTAACAGAAGAGCCACCCAATTCATTTTCATGTTTTTTTTTTTGTTTTAAACTTGAACACTCTTTTATAACTAAAGACATGGGAATTATTGTTTTAAAATTAAAAAAAAAAATATGTGTATATCACGTGCAGGAATTTAAGGTGAACGAGTTTTCATTCCATGCATCAATTTAGAACGAAACAGTGCCTACCTGTCCTATCACCTTGAGGTATCAGTTTTCTGTGCTTTTAGCGTGTGCAGTACCTCTCAACAAAGTACAGGGGCAGTCATTTGATCATTTAGGTGTGTGCCTACCATTAACAGTCTTTGCTCATGGTCAACTTTATGTAGCTCTTATGCGACGAAGGAACTCAGACAATCTTTAAAGTAGATATTCAGGACACAGGCTATCAATGCAAACATTTTAAAGATAATCACATATTTACACACACACATTTTGCGATTAAAAAGCTGTTAAGCAATTTGTCAATTTACACTCGATTTACCTATTCTAACTTCTCAGTCTTCTAAATGTGTTATAGCTGCTGAAAGTTTAAAAGTTTAAATATGTTTGCAGTCTTTTAGTAATTTTTTAGTGCTTAAGGGAAAGTCATTATTGAGGTGCGATTTATTCGTTGTTTGGGTAATAATAGATTGTTCTTGCTTCAGAATATCTATGGCCTGAATTTATGTGTATTGTTTGTCTGAGTAGGACAAGTCTGTCTTATATCTGTATATCTTTACATATCTAAGTCGAACTATATGTTCTGTTGTCTCTAGAGAGGTCAGAGGCTATTCGGCGGATGTGTCGCTTGAGTGGTGTGATTTGGCTTCGTCCTGATAGGGACTGTGTGTGTTTTGCTATGTCGGCTTGATGCCTTGAAAAAGTGATCTCAGTGGTTTTGGGGAAAGTGATAGTCGTCTAGACCTATCGTGTATGCTTTACCCCAGTGTTTATTCATCTTGCCAAGGAATGGCAGTTTCATATTCCCTCTACCAAGGTAATCAAAGATACTCTTATGAACTCTCGATCGAAGCCACCATTGTCGATAATTACGATTTGAATGTTTAAGAGAATCTATTTGACTCGATGAAAAACGACTTCGATTCCTAGCAGCACTATATTCTGTAGAATGCAGTCTATTGTTCATGACCAAATCTACAGAGCAACGAAATGTTGTATGAATGACTAACTTTAGAACAGATTCATTATCTGTATTCAAACGTGAGTGACAGTTTAGCCATCTTGGAACCAAAACATGTAGGACTTTCAAGAAGAGAAAAGGGATGCCCGTATTATCGCTTGATCAGTCCAGAGATCACTGCTACACATGAAAACCCATTGTTAGCGGTTCAATATTATTATATGGAAAAATATGTGCTGAACATTATGTTGAAGAATCGTTGCTAAACGAGATTAGGTTTAGAAGTCATATGAAATATTGTTTACAAGACGTGCTGTCTGACGTCAAGATATTTAAAATGTTGGCTATTAATTTCTTCTGCCCCTGTTTTGCTGTACGGGTATATCTTGCTTGTGGTGTACGTCCAATTAAACTTTAAAATACACATTTGGTCGATGACTTCCGGTCATACATGAGTGTAAGAAACATTTGCAAAACAAACGAAATCAATGCCCATACACTACAGTGGGGCAGGCAACACCATAGGGATCTTGTCAACTGATGATGATAGACGCCTGTCTTCCCGCCTAGGAGTGTTCTGGTGTACTTTATCAACATATATTATATCCAACTAAATATCAACTTTATCAGTATACTTGCTTGTTGTTTTAAAATATTTGGTCCTAAGGGTGCCGAAATCAAAATGACCAGATATTAAATGACGAACGATTAATCCCTTAACAGAGTTATTGTTTCTCTGTTATAAAACTAATGTACACACAGCGGAAATTTATATTAGCTAATTCTTATTGGGTAAGGGCATCCGTTTAGTTTGTCTTGCTCGTCCTTAGGCAAGGAAGAGATGCTTCACTAGCTTTATCGGCATTGACCTTTATTTATCTTTATTGAGCGTGTACCATTCCGTCTTGGGGATTTATAACAGTCTTTGGTAAGGGGGGAAAGGGTGAACGTATACATATAAATGAAAAAGTCAAGTAATGTGGTCGACTGTGGTCGACTATGGAAGCTAATGTAGTAAGCCATATTATTTAATCCCTGAGCACATCGACAGCAGTATACGATAGCTTATCACCTAATTGTTACGTGCTAAACGCAGACGTGACTCACGCCCTCTTCAGAGATAGGTGCCAGGACACACTACTTTTATTCTCCATTGTGTGCTAATTTCGAATATTCTGCACGAAGATATTGAAAGTAAGGCAGTATTTGTCTGAATATTTACTTAAACGGCATAGAAGTTATTGAAGCCGATGAACAATCAGTAGGGTCAGCAGATGTCTGGAAAAGAATGAATATGCCTCTTTTCTTTTTACCTTCTCGCCCTTCGGCCGACAGATATTTCTATATAGTTAGTTTTTCAGCTTTTTTAAAAAGGAAATAAAAGTTAACGTTTTCGTTTATCTTTTAAATAAGAAACTGTTATTATTGTCATGAAAACATATTTACTATGAATAAAGAATAATCAAAAGTGCATCTGCCAGTTGGAGTTTTAATATCCTGTGAGACTTTAATGCGTTGAAAACAATTTATGAATTCTGGCCATGCAACCTTCTGATGGAAAGCTGGTGTTGAATGCCGAAATTCTTTCTGGCACATCTCTCTAACTCTTAATTCCATTGGCTGGTTGCAGCGTTTCACAGCGAGGCTGCATTTTTTTTTACAGTGATCAGTATTAAAACAAAGACAATGAATAAACTAAATCTGACTGACAACCTGCTATGTACGACCACTAACTGCTGGAACGCTTGACATTATATAACAGGGCGACAGTAACACGCCTCAGTCACGTAAAGCTGAGAGTTCTGATAAGCCTTCTATAAGCTAGAAAACTTGCAAGCATCACAGCAGTAATAGTTCTCCTTCAAGTACTGCGTTTATGTACCTAACCAACCATGTACCTCAACAGCTTTCTGTTGTAGACATCATTCTGTGCCATGATGTCTCCCTCTCAAATATATTCTCTCTTTGTTGTCCTCTATCTCTTTTTATTCAGAGTTTCTTGTTGTCACGATATATTCCAGCTTTCACATTCCCATAGTGTGCCCGCAGAAAGTGGCTTCTATCTTTCTAAAATGAGGAATATGCTTCCTATGCGCATTGGCCATTGATTCAGAACATACTCATGACTTTTGTTAGCTGTCCATGGAATTTTTAACATGCTTCTGTCAAACCAGATCTCTGTGCCTTCATGCTGTCCCGGTTTTTTTACTAATTGCCCATGACTCATGTCCAAATTTGTGAACGCAGGAGCAACCAATGCATCCAGAACCTCATCTCGATATGTCACAGCATTAACATTTCCACGGAAGACGTGAAGAGGCAAGCGATGGTGAAAACTGAATCCTCCCCAAATGTGAATACTGCCACCTCCAAATCGGTTGTGCTGACGAACACAGCAATCTGCAAAGCGCTGTCCACACCGTCGCCAAATCCGCATACGTCCATCAGCAAAGGATATGTTGAATCTGCTCTCGTCTGTGAATAGGACAGCATTCCACTGCAGTCTAGTCCATCTGAAATGTTGCTCTGCCCATTGCAGGCGCTGCTGACGATGTCTGTGAGTCAAGTTTGGCCCAACATAAGGTCGTCTTGCAGTAAGGCCTGTATCTCTGAGTCGTCGTATGACTGTCATTCGAGAGACTTGCCCACGTGTAGCGGGAGGTTATTTAAAATTATTTATCTATGTAAGAATCCAGGTATCTCATATGCTACCAGGACAGTATGCCAGTAAAGAGTTCTGGTCTTACCAATAATACCCCAGTCTTAGAAATAAGCACTGGTGTATGGATATCATAGAAATAGTCAGACTGTGAAAACCCTGGTGAGTTGGTAAGAAGTTGTACCAGGATTTAAGGTGTCTCCTCCCTGTGACTATCTTATGATTACTTAATGTCTAGGGGATAAGTAAAATGAACATTCTCTGAAACCACAAATGTAAGAAGTGAATAATTCCTCAGGTACAGTTAAAATATTTTAATATTTACACTAATGTTCTATTTCTGCTAGTTGGAAAAGAGCATTAAAATATATTTTAAAAAAATATTCACACAATTACTATTATTGTCTGTTTAGACTTCAAGATCTAGAATAATAAAGTTACTGAAAACTGCAATCACTTTACTTATATCACTGTTCTTAGTCCTCTGACTTTCCACATAATTGTCATCAATTGACTGAATTTCTTATTGGTTTGACTACTGTTTTCAACATTTGGCTGTTTTTCATATATGGGTCATCGGTGTCTTAAATGACACTTATCTTTCCAACTTGACAACGCTGACACTGAACTGTCCTTTGTAGATATCGGACTTGGTAGACCCAGCTATAGGGATGCCAGTGACCAGTTGAAGTTCACTCTTTGGGGTCTTGCACTTTTGTGGGATTGCCTCTGATGAACAACACAGGCTTCTGATACTTGACAGTCTGGTTTGAGTTATTTCATGGAACCTGAAACATCATATCAGCCTTGGCTAGTATCTGGCTAGACTTGTAGCTGACTAGCACAGATGTCAGACCAGTCAGTCATCAGATGTCACCGTTATACAATCATAGTAAGTAAGGACATCATTTCAGTGATACAGAAGTATTAACATTTCAATTAATTGTAACTGTCTAGCACATAAGTCAGACTAGTCAGTCATCAGATGTCAAAGTTATACAGTCATAGTAATGGACATCCTTTCAATGATATAGAATTAACATTAACATATCAGTAATAAACATCATCTGGTTTATTCCGCTCCTGTACATCCTTTACTTATTTATAACTTGATCTTTCCAAACCATATCAGGTACAAATTTAAATACTGATGCCATTCCTAGCATCTACACAAAATTAATACACAAATAG
Organism: Oreohelix idahoensis; assembly: GCA_024509875.1. NCBI lineage: Eukaryota > Metazoa > Mollusca > Gastropoda > Stylommatophora > Oreohelicidae > Oreohelix > Oreohelix idahoensis. The sequence continues at coordinate 17,293 of JAMPIV010005926.1, forward strand.
ATAAAGTGAGTGCCCGACTGACCAAACGATCAGGTTGCCTTCTTCAGTAGTATAACTACATAGTTGTTGAATTGAAGCCTGGCTATGGAACACTTCAGTTTACCAGCTGTAAATGGGCACTCAGTTGTGCGCTCGAACTAGGGAAGGAAAAGGCAGCGAGGAAGGGAACTAGTCACCTAACCTCGTAAAAGCGGTATCTTCCGTGATGAAGCTTCTAACACTTCATTTGCCTACGACAATCTCTGCCATGGGACTGCCTTTATCTTCGTACGAGATACAGCATTTAATATGATAAATATTATCTTCATTTGGCTGTGGGGCTAGTTGTGATACGTTTTTGTACAAGCAACAATCATCCACAAAGCACATGTTTAAATCATATTAAAAATCACAAGACATTATATCAAGGAATATTCTACATGCATATATTGAAAAGTTTATACGAACCTGAAATAAAAAATATTATACACGGTAGTTATCATAATTTCCCTTACCCTCAGACTTCAGATACTGGACTGAAAAATTTTCTGGCGATCCGCTCACAATTCATATGGTATATGGGTAGTAGCGAAACTCTGCCTCCAGTCTGTCTCAAACCTCTTTCGTTTTGTCCTCTCTCAGTTTTCGATCCGCTACTTATAAGCCTCTGGCGGACGTATCGGAGGGCACTGACGTCACAACTGCAGACTCGGGCTGAAATCCCTTTCCGAAACAGCGATTTCACTCGATCTGTACGTTGCCTGAAACTTTCCCCGTCTTATCCTCGGCTTATATATTATCCATACTGTTCCATCCTATCTGGTTTTATACAGCCGATATATCTCTATCTTCCCATCGATGTACTTCCACAATCTGTTACTTGTTGATTTAAATATTTAGAACAGAAGTGGGTTTACAGGCTTTCGGCTTAACTGTAGACAGCCGTAATATGCATATATCTCCGTAAATGTTAACTTCCTACTGTTTTTCCTTATATACAATTATACACAATCCTCTCCTGGACTACCAGGTGATATACTTTTCACAAAGATTCCATTATGTTCTTATATATCCTTGCCGATTGTCGAGGTCTTATCGACATTTTGCCGATACACCGCCATATTGTAAGCGGCCGGCCCTGTGACAATCGATCGGTGAAGGGTCTGTAAATTACACGACGTCACGTTTGCAATGTATTGAAACCAATTTTGCGACACCACGTCTACCCACTATTGCTCTTGCTGTTAGACTTGCCGGGAGAGAACGATTCCTTAGGTGACTCAGCACAATATGACGATCTTGCGCAGGGGTAGTAACTCGTGGTTGGCCACTCCGAAGTCTATCCCGGGCACTGCCAGTGGTTCCGTAACGTGCATTGAGACGTACAATAGTGCTGTGGTGGCAATTCATCCTTCTGGCAATGGCCTGCGAGCTCATTCCGGTCTCCAACATACCAATGGCTCGTTGGCGGTCGTTTTCAGATAGTCGTGGCATTTCAAGCACATGTACTGGGTGTTTTGCCTCAACGGCCTTTTTATACCGAGTATACTGCCATAACGCGTACACATTTTCAGGGTCATAGCTGTTGGGAATCGTGTTGCGCATGTAACTTTCATTGTTTTTATGTAGTCTGTACACAAACCCGTGGGTTGAATCATGCACTTTCCATTCCAGCAGCCATTCGCTCTCTACCTCATGACAAACACGGGGAAAATCCATTCCCACACTTTTGTTTTCCAGCTTCTCGGCATCAGTATATATAATAGTGGTGCGTTTTTAGTGTGCTTCAGTCTTGGGCCTGACCATGAAGGACATGTCACAGAGAGCTGAAATTGTGTATAGTGTTAATTCCTTTTCAATATAGCCACCGTCTGAATTGACACACTTCTGCTATCTCTGCTTGACCTTGAAAAGACCTTGGGAGTAGAACACCCTATTTTTCAAACTAAACCAGTCATCACATGCCAGTATAACCTCTTCATCGCTGTCCAAAATGATTTCCTTTTAGCTGTTTTTAAAGATTTGGGAATAGAAAAAAGTCTGATGGAGCCAAATCTGGAGAATATGGTGGGTGTGAAAGAATTTCAATATTCAAATCGTTGGCTGCTAGCTGCTCAAGCCATGCTTTGTGAGAGGGCGTGTTGTCTTGAAGCAAAGGAAGATTTTGAGTGCGCGTTATCGCTCGTTTCCTGGTCACAACCTTTCTTAGTTTGGTGAGAAGATCTGCATAGTACTGTCCATTAACTGTGTTGCCATGAGGCAGATAATCTTTCAAAAGGACACCTTTGCCGTCCCAAAAAACAGTCAGCATCACTTTTCCTGCAGATTTCTGCGCTCTCGGCTTGACAGGTGTTGGGGAGACCGGGGTTTTCCATTGCATGCTGGCAATTTTGGATTCGGGGTCATAATGGTGTACCCAAGTCTCATCTACTGTCACCATGGTCTCCAAAAATTTTTTTGACTGACACTTTTTGAGCAACTGTTGACAGCAATTTACCCTCGTTTGCTTCTGTTCAAGTGTCAACAGTCGTGGAACCCAGCGTGCACACACTTTTCTCATGTTCAGTCTGTTGTGTAAAATTCTATAAACTGTTCTTTCATTTAGTTATGGCTATCTCCACAATTGTCATCTTTCGATCCTGGTCAATGATTTTCTTCACTCTTGTTGCATTTTCATCGTTGCACTCTGAGGCTGGTCTACCAGATCTTGGCAGATCAGCCACATTTGAGCGGCCGCACTTAAACTGTTGACACCAGTTTTTTACCGAAGTATATGAAGGACAAGAATCACGAAACACTGGTTCCATCTACCTGTGTATTTCTGTAGGTGTTTTTCCCTAAAACATCAGAAATTTTATCAAAGCTCTGGCCTCCTTCTTTTCCATTGTTTTGTCAAATCTTTGGAGCAGCAGATCCGGTCAATAGGGTACATTGCGCCGTGCACCGTAGCGGGAAAACCCATTAAAGAAACAAATGCGTACTTCACACATTCAGTGCAAATATGATGAACTTTAAATGTGCCAAGTTTCATCTTCCTCTTGTGACTCCTTCATGGTCAGGCCCAAGACTTATGTCAATCCCCTTGTATGTATATGTATATATATATATATATATATATATATATATATATATATATATATATATATATATATATATATATATATATATATATACTTCTTTCAGTATTAAATATATATGTATTGAAAGAGAAAAACTTGAAGGTGTTCACGTAAGAAGTCATTTAACTTAACCAAATTAGAGAGTTGACAAAACAGGAGATCCAAACCTCAGAAATGAGGTATCTGAGGAAGGTGGTTGAAGTAACAAGAAGAGACATGGTCCGCAACCAGACGATATGTCAAGGCCTAAAAACCCAACCAATGCAGACCCAAGTAGAACAGTCCCACCTGAGATGGTTTGGCCATGTCTGCAGAATGGGAGAAAATCGGCTAACGCGGCAAGCATGGGACACTAAGAGCCAGGGATCCAGACCTCCAGGACGACCCAAAGTCAGCTGGGAGGACAACATTAGACAATCTTTGAAGGACCGAGGACTAGAATGGAACCAAGCCAGGAGGAAGACAGCCGATAGAATAGTATGGCGCTCACTCTTACAAACCCCTACACCTCACGGTAGAAGAGGAACGACTAAGTAGTAGTAGTTGTAGACAAAACAGGTAGATATTTTTTAATGTTGTTATTTTTATTGCATTCCGTGGCGCATAGTTATCGCTGGGTAGACTCTGCAATTCTAGATATCGACATCCAAGAATTGGCATATTCCTACTGGTGCAGTTATAGGTTTTAGAAGTATTTATGTTCTGCTTGCATGCAGTCCCGTCGGGGAGAGTTACAAAATGAAAATAGCAACGTCTGGGCCGGATGAGGCTTTAGTCATAAGTAGTGTTTTATAAAAAATGTTCATAATTTTTTTATTTTAATACTACTTAAATATACTTAGCTTGGAACCAAATGTGAATATCCTTTACATGCAAGCCAAGCTGCATAAACTGGAGCTCATGGCTTCAACTCAACACGTTTCAGAATGGCAGAAAAGTCACAGTTAAAGCCAAGATCTACAGTGTAGATAATACCAAGAAGTCGTCAACTGGGTATTGGCTGCAAAAGAGCGAGAAATTCAGCAGCCCTAGTTAAATAAAAACAATATGCGTATTCCGTTTGTGCGATTTTATTAAATATGCGATAGACCAAATTCTCCCGACTGTTTGTTATATGACGGAACATCTCATTGTTATGCGATTCTGTGCGGTGGGACGCGAAGTGACAGGACGGTTCCACGCCTTGCTGTTTTCGCGCTGTCGTGTGCATGGCGCACACGCAGATTTAATGCTGGAATTTTCCCGCCTCAGTGTTGCCACTTCATGGGAATTTCCCACAACTTTGTTAGAAAAACAAGACTTCGTGGAAGGTAGCGTGGTATACAAGAAGAAGGTGGTGGTATACAAGAATACACTCTGTGAGAATTTTTATGGGAATCTGTTAATTGTTTCTATTAGTTTGTGGAAATTGTTGGTGTCCATACGTCAGAATTTACTCCAATTGAGAAGTGACAACACCGTCCACCTGAGACCATTTGGTCTCGGAGTAGGCATTGTGCTGTGCGGATTTGTACTGTTGTGCGCTAATGATGCATTATGTAAAATCCTGTTTATTGCACCCTGTTTTCATCGTATTGATTATTATGGCTTCCGAACGTCATGCGAGTGCTTCTACTACTGCTGGAGCAGCAAAAAAGTGGTAGATGACCTCTCCAACTTTAGAAACAAAGTTAGAAATTTTATGGCGTGGTAATGTCGGTGAAGGGTTATCAGCCCTTTGGCGTGTATTCTACATGTGTGAGTAACAATACAAAAAATATATTTTTTTTTTTAATTGTGAAATTCGTACTGCTGTCGCTCATTCTACGCCGCTGTCAGCCAAGATAACTACGAAGATTAGAAACCCTCTATGTGTGAAATGTTCAAGTTCTATGCCAGGGTTTCTTATCATTTCTTTGTTCCATGGACCCCTTTGATTGCCCGATGAAGGCTACGGACCCCTTTGACTGTTCGATGACTGCTATGGGTCCCATCTTGGAAAACAGTGTTCATAAAAGCATAATAAAATAAAACTCTACATGTTAAATTTTAGGTTTTAAAATTCACTGAACACGGAACGAAGAAGAACTTCCCATAATTTTGACATTTCCATCTAATTTTGACGTGTTCCGTTGATTTTTACTAATCTCTCTCTCTCTCTCTCTCTCTCTCTCTCTCTCTCTCTCTCTCTCTCTCTCTCTCTCTCTCTCTCTCTCTCTCTCTCTCTCTCTCTCCCCCCCCCTTTTTTTTAAAAACCTTTTAAATTGACACCAAATAATATTTCAGATGCAAGAAATAATTTTTCTCTGTATGTGTGCGTTCATTTGTGAAGCATTAACGATATTTTAATGAGGGTAAAATGTGTTTAAGACATTATATAAGTGAGATTGACATAAGTCTCCATACTTAGGGGATAATTTTTTTTTTTTTGGTCGCCGTGGTCACCTGGAGTGGCTTCCGAGGTCCCCACTGGATTTTTACTTTTGGAGCTACTTAAAGGCCATGGTGTACCAGGAAAATATAGGAAACATGAATCACCTAAAGTAACACATTCAAAATACAATTACATACATAACACCAGATGCGTTAAAGCGAGTTCATCATAACTGGGAAAGACGCATCCGTATGTGTTTTCAAAGTAATGGCACCCATGTAGAGAATGTTTGGAGAATAAAGTGACAGTTTGTTAAAAAAAAGTGACCATCATCCCTGTGTATGGAGACTGTTGACTCTCCCGATATTTTACGTTCTTTTCTGTCTGTCTTGATGTATTCGATATATGCGATTTTAATTTGTGTGATGATTTTGTGGAGCGTAACCCTCGCATAAATCAAGGGACGCGTGTATTTGTCGTAGATTTTTGATAGGGGAATTAAGACTTGGGTTGGTCCCTTCTGAATAGATTAGAATAAGTGATAGTCACAGTGAGTAGTAGTAATAGCAATAGATTTCCACGAGTGAGATGGTAGAATGTGATTAAGAGGCTGTCTCTGAGAATCGAGAAATCTTCTCTCTCTCACCTATCTTTGTAGTGGTGTTTGATGGTATTGTATGATGGTGATATTACTAAATGTAATTGTATGAGGCCAGCTGTGAAGGCTCCTGAGATAAAATGTAGTTGTGAATTGTCAGAAGGCCTTTCTTGCTACCCCTACGACCTCACACTTAATTTTTTTTTTAATGAATGTGGCTACGTAAAGTGTCTAGGGTTATGATATGTAGTGTGGTATAATAGGTTATAGATATACCCACAGATATTTAACAAGACTAATAATATTAACAAGTGTTAAAATACACTGAACTAACTCACGTGTGTAAAAGTTTTGATAGAATTATATTACATTTATTTTGTTCTGTATCAATTTTTTAGGTTGACCAGAACTTAAAAGGATTTAGAGATTATGAAAGAAATGCATGGAATATTATATCATAAATGCAATAGTGTACATATATATGTACTATACTAGTTAGTTTTATTAAAATGTTCTAGTAGTCATCTACTTGGGAGGATAGTTAATGTTTGTGCTGTTGGGGTGGCCTCATCACACCTGTCTATATTGACTACACCGTGTCCAGAAAATGGTGGGAATTTTTATGGGGTTATTAGTAACTAAAGAGCTTTGGTGAATGTCCAGCAGACCAGAGGCTCACTCATCTTGTCGTTGTAGCTCTGGTGCTGAAATCTGATGGTCCCACCTCTCCGTGCTGGCGGGCAATAATGGTGGTCTCTGTCACAAGTACTGCACAGATACACTCGAGTAAAGTCACCCACTGAATAGACACTGCTTTGTTGACAACAGAAACTCACAGCTCTGCAATCAAAGTATGGGCCATGTGTCAAAATCTATTCTCTACCCACGTCTGGACACAACACTGACACAACAACCACATCATACAGACAGGTCAGATCTCTCTGACCAAACAGCACATTTACCATGGTGGTTTTACATCAGATAGATCCTCCCAGACTATAGATTCTGAAAAATATTTATTAGTTTTCTGCCCTAAAAGAGGATAGGTAATATGTTTCATTATTCTTAACACTTGATCTGTCTTGCCTAACCCTTGCTGGAGTTTATGTACATTGTTGGTCCCTAGACCCTGACTAGGGCGGGGGGTCTAGAGCAAATCCCTACTTGTTTGTAAGGCTAGATTTCGATATGGCAGTATCAAATCCCTCGAACATGAAACAATATTCAAAATATACAAAGAAATAATTTCAATCTTACCAGATTATGAATAAATAACACAGAATTGCTAGCAAAACTCAGCTGAGCTGCTGGCTATAGTATGGCGTCCCTAAATTTATTTCACTTTCTTTCATATGGAAATCACCACACTTTAAAATCTGTGTCTATCACTGAACAACTATTGAAGAATGGCCCCAAATGCGCTCTGAGCGCTAATAATATGATTGTCTGTGGCCAATCACTGCCTAGGTTAATTTTAAATTCAAATTTCCTACCCTAAAGTCACTTCAGTCATGCTTCAGTCAAGTATGGATGGTTATCTGTTAGTCTGTCCGTCTCTACTTGTGTTTCTACAAAAATGTACTTGATTTTTGAACCAACCTTTCTCTCCCCTCCAAAATTTTGTCGTTAAAAGTTATATTTAGACACAGCCACCACAATATCCCGTCTCTTCCATACTAAGTAGATTTGAACACCTGCGTCTCGAGGTCGTGTTTTTGTGTGCAATTAGCGACACTTTTAGATTCAATACAGTCTGTCGATGATGTGAACAACACTGTCTTTTGTCATTATCTTCAATATTATCTATCCGTCTGTAAAATTAAGAACATATTAGTTCACTGCTCAGAATGGGCCATCCGGCCAGCTAATTTTTATATTCCTAACATTAATATTAAGAAAAAAAGTACTTTTTAATTTTTGTAATATTCCAAACATCTGCGTTTTAGCCGCTGAATTCAAATCAAGGGCTTGGTATTGCAAAAGCGTCCATTCCGTACCTCGTGTCAATTTGGGGGACGTGAATTTTTACTTTCCTCCATCCCCCCCAATTGCGTCTCCTTAGCCTTGCCAGTCTCACGCAATCTTTCCAGTCATATTTTTTTCCTTTTTATCCGCCGTTCCCCTCCTGTCTAGCGAGTCAATTTTTATGGAGGGTGATGACCCGCGGTCTGGGCGATCATGTACATCAGCAGCCTACGCATCATGTTTTTATCCTTATATGTTATCCTTGGAGGTATTTTACCGTTGTATCTCTGTCAATTTCACTACACATCTCCCCACTTGAAAACATGCCTATGGCAAGTTCCAAAACCAGCGATACACATAGGTAAAATTACTCCTCACGTCTGCCACTACTCTAATTTTGATCACAGGGGTGCCGACTGAGGAAATCTGCACCGACATTCAATTTGCCTGGGATATATTGGATACTAAACTGATAAGGTTGAAGCAACAAAGACCCTCCGAGTCCTACATTACTTGCATCGGTTCTTAAGACAAAGTCCTGTGTCAAATCAGGCAGTTTGAGAATAGGCTTGCTAGTGAGTTTTTCCTTTAACTCTTGGAACGCTAGTTCACATTGTGCAGTCCAAATAATTTTATCTGGAAGTCCCTTGCGAGTCAGATCAGTCAGAGGAGCACATATAGCGTTAAAATTTTTGATGTATTTCTGATAAAATCCGCATAACGACACGAATGATCGCACGTCCTTTTTTGTTTGTGGCCTAGGTGCTCTCTGCAGTTTTTCCAAGTTCTTAGGATCAGGGGTCATATTACCCTGATATACAGTGTGCCCCAAGAATTCCAACTCTTTGCATCCAATACAACATTTTGTTGGCCTAGCAGTTAAGTTCGCCTCCCGAAGTCTATCAAACAACATCTCCAGAGCTTCAATGTGTTCTTCAAATGTCTCTGTGGCGACGAGAATATCATCCATGAAATTCGTGATACATGGGTTATTCAGGGGATCCAACAATTTTCGCATCATCCTTGAAAACACACTCGGAGCATTTTTCAGTCCGAATGGTAGCATATTGAATTCATAATGTCCATCCGAAGTGCTAAAAGCCAAATAAGGTCTCACTTCAGGTTTCACTGGGATCTGGTAATAGCCTTTACTAAGATCCACCTTTGAAAAGTATTTTGCCTTGTTCAGTCTGGCAAATAACTGTTTTGTGTCTGGTAATGGATCCACTTGTCCTTCTGTGACAGCATTCAGTTTCCTGTAATCTATGCACAGTCTGTGTTCCCCAGACGGTTTTCTCAACAAAACGACACTAGAACTAAAAGATGATTCACTGTGCGAAATAATCCCCTCCTTCAACAAATACTCTATTTCTTCCTTCAATGCCTTCTCCTTCGCGAACGGAATAGAATAGGCTCTCATACAGATTGGGTTTGAGTCTACCAGTTTCATGTCATACTGTAGCAAATTTGTATGGCCTGGTTTATCTGTTAATACATCTGTATGTTCCTCCAGAACCTTTTGAACTCTCTCCCTCTGGTTTTTAGTCAGGTGCTTACTGACTTTTACCTGTGCTGCTGTTTCACAAGGATGTAATGGGTATTCATGTGAGGTGAGTGGTTCTTTTTGCATCTGGGTTGCAATAGCCAAGGTCAATAAGGGGGTGCTTTCCTGGAGTGGTCTGTCCAGATACTTCTTTAACAGGTTTACATGATAAACTTTTTCCTTCCCCTTTTTGTCAATTTTATAGTTTGTTCTAGACACCTTCTCTAGAACCGTATATGGACCTTGCCAACCAATTTGTAATTTATTCTGGCTTCCGGGTAGTAGAAGCAGCACCTTCTCTCCGACTGCCAGTTCCCTGTCCTTTGCCTTCCTATTAAAATATGCTGCATGTTTCTTCCTGGCTTGTTTCAAATTATCATTTGCCAGTTTCCATCCAGCTTTCAAACGAGTGGTCACTTCGTTCACATATTAATACGATGAGGTAACAGTCTCTTCCGCCTTCTCATCTGTCCAGGTCCTTAATAAAGCTACATCTGGATCTTTAATTTATCATACGTATTTTTCATGGAACCCGTCTGGTCCCGTCCCTTAGAAGCTTTATAATGAGGACTTTTCTTCCTAGAATCATCACTCACAAATCGACCACTACCAATTTTTTTCTTGGGTTTATCTCCCCACTTTAGATTGCTTATGAGAGATCTTCGCTCTCTTTTCTGTTCTTCCAGCTTATATAATCCTGACCGAGGGATTGTCAGATTATTCTGGGTTAAATTTCTTCTTTGTACTTGTCGCATAGTGGCCATTGTAGTGGTGTTTGATGGTATTGTATGATGGTGATATTACTAAATGTAATTGTATGAGGCCAGCTGTGAAGGCTCCTGAGATAAAATGTAGTTGTGAATTGTCAGAAGGCCTTTCTTGCTACCACTACGACCTCACACTTAATTTTTTTTAAATGAATGTGGCTACGTAAAGTGTCTAGGGTTATGATATGTAGTGTGGTGTAATAGGTTATAGATATACCCACAGATATTTAACAAGACTAATAATATTAATAAATGTTAAAATACACTGAACTAACTCACGTGTGTAAAATTTTTTGATAGAATTATATTACATTTATTTGGTTCTGGATCAATTTTTTAGGTTGACCAGAACTTAAAAGGATTTAGAGATTATGAAAGAAATGCATGGAATATTATATCATAAATGCAATAGTGTACATATATATGTACTATACTAGTTAGTTTTATTAAAATGTTCTAGTAGTCATCTACTTGGGAGGATAGTTAATGTTTGTGCTGTTGGGGTGGCCTCATCACACCTGTCTATATTGACTACACCGTGTCCAGAAAATGGTGGGAATTTTTATGGGATGGGGTATTAGTAACTAAACGGCGTTGGTGAATGTCCAGCAGACCAGAGGCTCACTCATCTTGTAGTTGTAGCTCTGGTGCTGAAATCTTGTGGTCCCACCTCTCCATGCTGGCGGGCAATAATGGTGGTCTCTGTCACAAGTACTGCACAGATACACTCGAGTAAGTCACCAACTGAATAGACACTGCTTGGTTGACAACAGAAACTCACAGCTCTGCAATCAAAGTATGGGCCATGTGTCAAAATCTATTCTCTACCCACGTCTGGACACAACACTGACACAACAACCACATCATACAGACAGGTCAGATCTCTCTGACCAAACAGCACATTTACCATGGTGGGTTTACATCAGATAGATCCTCCCAGACTATAGATTCTGAAAAATATTTATTAGTTTTCTGCCCTAAAAGAGGATAGGTAGTATGTTTCATTATTCTCAACACTTGATCTGTCTTGCCTAACTCTTGCTGGAGTTTATGTACATTGTTGGTCCCTAGACCCTGACTTGGGCGGGGGGTCTAGAGCAAATCCCTACTTGTTTGTAAGGCTAGATTTCGATATATGGCAGTATCAAATCACTCGAACATGAAACAATATTCAAAATATATAAAGAAATAATTTCAATCTTACCAGATTATGAATAAATAACACAGAATTGCTAGCAAAACTCAGCTGAGCTGCTGGCTATAGTATGGCGTCCCTAAATTTATTTCACTTTCTTTCATATGGAAATCACCACACTTTAAAATCTGTGTCTATCACTGAACAACTATTGAAGAATGGCCCCACTTTCGCGTCTGAGCGCTAATGATATGATTGTCTGTGGCCAATCACTGCCTAGGTTTATTTGAATTTCAAATTTCCTACACTAAAGTCATTTCAGTCATGCTTCAGTCAAGTATGGATGGTTATCTGTTAGTCTGTCCGTCTCTACTTGTGTTTCTACAAAAATGTACTTGATTTTTGAACCAACCTTTCTCTCCCCTCCAAAATTTTGTCGTTAAAAGTTATATTTAGACACAGCTACCACCCAAAAAACCCTCTCCTCCATACTAAGTAAATTTGAACACCTGCGTCCCAAGGTCGTGTTTTTTTTGTGCAATTAGCGACACTTTTAGATTCAATACAGTCTGTCGATGATGTGAACAACACTGTCTTTTGTCATTATCTTCAATATTATCTATCCGTCTGTAAAATTAAGAACATATTAGTTCACTGCTCAGAATAGGCCATCCGGCCAGCTAATTTTTATATTCCTAACATTAATATTAAGAAAAAAGTACTTTTTAAATTTTGTAATATTCCAAACATCTGCGTTTTAGCCGCTGAATTCAAATCAAGGGCTTGGTATTGCAAAAGCGTCCAATAAATGACTGTGGCGTAACATATCTATGGTCCCTTCTGTCGAGTTGCTTACTTTTTATGTCAACTTGGGAAACGTGACTTTTCTCCGTTTCCCCCCCAATTGCGTCTCCTTAGCCTTTCTAGTCTCACGCAATCTTTCCAGTCATATTTTTTTTCCTTTTTGATCCGCCGTTCCCCTCCTGTCTAGCAAGTCAATTATTATGGAGGATGATGACCCGCGGTCTAGGCGATCATGTACTATTCGCAGCCTACGCATTATGTTTTTATCCTTAAATGTTATCTTTGGAGGTATTTTACCGTTGTATCTCTGTCAATTTCACTACACATCTCCCCACTTGAAAACATGCCTATGGCAAGTTCCAAAACCAGCGATACACATAGGTAAAATTACTCCTCACGTCTGCCGCTACTCTAATTTTGATCACAGGGGTGCCGACTGAGGAAATCTGCACCGACATTCAATTTTCCTGGGATATATTGGATACTGAACTGATAAGGTTGAAGCAATAAAGACCACCTCAGCAATCTTGCGTTTTCATGCTTAGCCTGAGACAAGAACACGAGAGGCTGATGGTCCGTCTCCACCACAAATGTCCTACCATACAGATAGATTTGAAACTTCTTTATTGCCCAGATTAAGGCTAAACATTCTTTTTCGCTTGTGGAGTATCCTTGTTCCGCCCTATTCAATTTGCGGCTTGCATAAGCGACTGGTTTCAGTTCCCCATCAGGTGAAGATGATCTTTGCAACAAAGCCCCTCCGAGTCCTACATTACTTGCATCGGTTCTTAAGACAAAATCCTGTGTCAAATCAGGCAGTTTGAGAATAGGCTTGCTAGTGAGTTTTTCCTTTAACTCTTGGAACGCTAGTTCACATTGTGCAGTCCAAATAATTTTATCTGGAAGTCCCTTGCGAGTCAGATCAGTCAGAGGAGCACAAATAGCGTTAAAATTTTTGATGTATTTCTGATAAAATCCGCATAACGACACGAATGATCGCACGTCCTTTTTTGTTTGTGGCCTAGGTGCTCTCTGCAGTTTTTCCAAGTTCTTAGGATCAGGGGTCATATTACCCTGATATACAGTGTGTCCCAAGAATTCCAACTCTTTGCATCCAATACAACATTTTGTTGGCCTAGCAGTTAAGTTCGCCTCCCGAAGTCTATCAAACAACATCTCCAGAGCTTCAATGTGTTCTTCAAATGTCTCGGTGGCGACGAGAATATCATCCATGAAATTTGTGATACATGGGTTATTCAGGGGATCCAACAATTTGCGCATCATCCTTGAAAACACACTCGGAGCATTTTTCAGTCCGAATGGTAGCATATTGAATTCATAATGTCCATCCGAAGTGCTAAAAGCCAAATAAGGTCTCACTTCAGGTTTCACTGGGATCTGGTAATAGCCTTTACTAAGATCCACCTTTGAAAAGTATTTTGCCTTGTTCAGTCTGGCAAATAACTGTTTTGTGTCTGGTAATGGATCCACTTGTCCTTCTGTGACAGCATTCAGTTTCCTGTAATCTATGCACAGTCTGTGTTCCCCAGACGGTTTTCTCAACAAAACGACACTAGAACTAAAAGATGATTCACTGTGCGAAATAATCCCCTCCTTCAACAAATACTCTATTTCTTCCTTCAATGCCTTCTCCTTCGCGAACGGAATAGAATAGGCTCTCATACAGATTGGGTTTGAGTCTACCAGTTTCATGTCATACTGTAGCAAATTTGTATGGCCTGGTTTATCTGTTAATATCTGTATGTTCCTCCAGAACCTGTTGAACTCTCTCCCTCTGGTTTTTAGTCAGGTGCTTACTGACTTTTACCTGTGCTGCTGTTTCACAAGGATGTAATGGGTATTCATGTGAGGTGAGTGGTTCTTTTTGTATCTGGGTTGCAATAGCCAAGGTCAATAAGGGGGTGCTTTCCTGGAGTGGTCTGTCCAGATACTTCTTTAACAGGTTTACATGATAAACTTTTTCCTTCCCCTTTTTGTCAATTTTATAGTTTGTTCTAGACACCTTCTCTAGAACCGTATATGGACCTTGCCAACCAATTTGTAATTTATTCTGGCTTCCGGGTAGTAGAAGCAGCACCTTCTCTCCGACTGCCAGTTCCCTGTCCTTTGCCTTCCTATTAAAATATGCTGCATGTTTCTTCCTGGCTTGTTTCAAATTATCATTTGCCAGTTTCCATCCAGCTTTCAAACGAGTGGTCAGTTCGTTCACATATTAATACGATGAGGTAACAGTCTCTTCCGCCTTCTCATCTGTCCAGGTCCTTAATAAAGCTACATCTGGATCTTTAATTTATCATACGTATTTTTCATGGAACCCGTCTGGTCCCGTCCCTTAGAAGCTTTATAATGAGGACTTTTCTTCCTAGAATCATCACTCACAAATCGACCACTACCAATTTTTTTCTTGGGTTTATCTCCCCACTTGAGATTGCTTATGAGAGATCTTCGCTCTCTTTTCTGTTCTTCCAGCTTATATAATCCTGACCGAGGGATTGTCAGATTATTCTTGGTTAAATTTCTTCTTTGTACTTGTCGCATAGTGGCCATTGTAGTGGTGTTTGATGGTATTGTATGATGGTGATATTACTAAATGTAATTGTATGAGGCCAGCTGTGAAGGCTCCTGAGATAAAATGTAGTTGTGAATTGTCAGAAGGCCTTTCTTGCTACCACTACGACCTCACACTTAATTTTTTTTAAATGAATGTGGCTACGTAAAGTGTCTAGGGTTATGATATGTAGTGTGGTGTAATAGGTTATAGATATACCCACAGATATTTAACAAGACTAATAATATTAATAAATGTTAAAATACACTGAACTAACTCACGTGTGTAAAATTTTTTGATAGAATTATATTACATTTATTTGGTTCTGGATCAATTTTTTAGGTTGACCAGAACTTAAAAGGATTTAGAGATTATGAAAGAAATGCATGGAATATTATATCATAAATGCAATAGTGTACATATATATGTACTATACTAGTTAGTTTTATTAAAATGTTCTAGTAGTCATCTACTTGGGAGGATAGTTAATGTTTGTGCTGTTGGGGTGGCCTCATCACACCTGTCTATATTGACTACACCGTGTCCAGAAAATGGTGGGAATTTTTATGGGATGGGGTATTAGTAACTAAACGGCGTTGGTGAATGTCCAGCAGACCAGAGGCTCACTCATCTTGTAGTTGTAGCTCTGGTGCTGAAATCTTGTGGTCCCACCTCTCCATGCTGGCGGGCAATAATGGTGGTCTCTGTCACAAGTACTGCACAGATACACTCGAGTAAGTCACCAACTGAATAGACACTGCTTGGTTGACAACAGAAACTCACAGCTCTGCAATCAAAGTATGGGCCATGTGTCAAAATCTATTCTCTACCCACGTCTGGACACAACACTGACACAACAACCACATCATACAGACAGGTCAGATCTCTCTGACCAAACAGCACATTTACCATGGTGGTTTTACATCAGATAGATCCTCCCAGACTATAGATTCTGAAAAATATTTATTAGTTTTCTGCCCTAAAAGAGGATAGGTAATATGTTTCATTATTCTCAACACTTGATCTGTCTTGCCTAACTCTTGCTGGAGTTTATGTACATTGTTGGTCCCTAGACCCTGACTTGGGCGGGGGCTCTAGAGCAAATCCCTACTTGTTTGTAAGGCTAGATTTCGATATGGCAGTATCAAATCACTCGAACATGAAACAATATTCAAAATATATAAGGAAATAATTTCAATCTTACCAGATTATGAATAAATAACACAGAATTGCTAGCAAAACTCAGCTGAGCTGCTGGCTATAGTATGGCGTCCCTAAACTTCTTACACTTTCTTTCATATGGAAATCACCACACTTTAAAATCTGTGTCAATCACTGAACAACTATTGAAAGAATGGCCCCCCCAGCGTGCCCCACTTTCGCAATCCTAAAAGCGCCGGAATGATATGTGCTTGTACAATGTGTCCTGTGGCAATCAGACTTTGTGCCCTTGTAGCCCTAGTTTTTATTTTAAAATAGTTTCAAATGAGAAATCTACCATAAAGTCACTTTTCTGCCCAGTCATGCTATTATCAAGTACATATTGATTTTTGGTTATTGGTTTAGTCCCCTCATTCTTCCCTACCTTACTTGTCGTTTCAACAAAGTAAATTACTGTCTTTTTCAAACTTAAGTTCCGACCTTTCCCTCTCCCCTTACCTTTGGTTTTTTAAAAAATTGAAGTGTTTAATTTTTTTGAAAAGTCAACCCCTTACCCTCAGTCCCCCTTCCTACTAAATGGATGTGAACAAATCTGTTTAGTTGTCGAGTTTAAACAAGGTCAGTTTTTTTTTTTTTAAATTAGACCAACTACTACTTGTATTTTCCTAATACCCCTTCCTCCATACAAGTAAATTTTCCCTGCGTTAAATTAAAATTAGGTCGTTTTTTTTTTTTTGACACAGCTCCCACCCAAATAAAGCGAGCCCCCTACAACAACTTTTTTTTCAACAATCAACCGACAGTCTAAATCGCGCAAAAAGGTCCAATAAATGTTGAAACTAAGTATATTTTGAACAGCCAACGTCCCTTTGGTCTTTTTTGTTTTGTTTTTTTTTTGTGCAATATTAGCGACACTATTTTTAGATTCCGCTTTACAAAGTCTGTCCCGATGATGTGAACAACACTGTCTTTTGTCATTATCTTCAATATTATCTATCCGTCTGTAAAATTAAGAACATATTAGTTCACTGCTCAGAATGGGCCATCCGGCCAGCTAATTTTTATATTCCTAACATTAATATTACTTTTTAATTTTTGTAATATTCCAAAAATCTGCGTTTTACCGCTCCATTCAAATCAAAAGCTTGGTATCGCAAAAGCGTCCAATAAATGGCTGTGGCGTAACATATCTATGGTCCCTTCTGTCGAGTTGCTTACTTTTTATGTCAACTTGGGAAACGTGACTTTTCTCCGTTTCCCCCCCAATTGCGTCTCCTTAGCCTTTCTAGTCTCACGCAATCTTTCCAGTCATATTTTTTTTCCTTTTTGATCCGCCGTTCCCCTCCTGTCTAGCAAGTCAATTATTATTATGGAGGATGATGACCCGCGGTCTAGGCGATCATGTACTATTCGCAGCCTACGCATTATGTTTTTATCCTTAAATGTTATCTTTGGAGGTATTTTACCGTTGTATCTCTGTCAATTTCACTAAACATCTCCCCACTTGAAAACATGCCTATGGCAAGTTCCAAAACCAGCGATACACATAGGTAAAATTACTCCTCACGTCTGCCGCTACTCTAATTTTGATCACAGGGGTGCCGACTGAGGAAATCTGCACCGACATTCAATTTGCCTGGGATATATTGGATACTAAACTGATAAGGTTGAAGCAATAAAGACCACCTCAGCAATCTTGCGTTTTCATGCTTAGCCTGAGACAAGAACACGAGAGGCTGATGGTCCGTCTCCACCACAAATGTCCTACCATACAGATAGATTTGAAACTTCTTTATTGCCCAGATTAATGCTAAACATTCTTTTTCGCTTGTGGAGTATCCTTGTTCCGCCCTATTCAATTTGCGGCTTGCATAAGCGACTGGTTTCAGTTCCCCATCAGGTGAAGATGATCTTTGCAACAAAGCCCCTCCGAGTCCTACATTACTTGCATCGGTTCTTAAGACAAAGTCCTGTGTCAAATCAGGCAGTTTGAGAATAGGCTTGCTAGTGAGTTTTTCCTTTAACTCTTGGAACGCTAGTTCACATTGTGCAGTCCAAATAATTTTATCTGGAAGTCCCTTGCGAGTCAGATCAGTCAGAGGAGCACAAATAGCGTTAAAATTTTTGATGTATTTCTGATAAAATCCGCATAACGACACGAATGATCGCACGTCCTTTTTTTGTTTGTGGCCTAGGTGCTCTCTGCAGTTTTTCCAAGTTCTTAGGATCAGGGGTCATATTACCCTGATATACAGTGTGTCCCAAGAATTCCAACTCTTTGCATCCAATACAACATTTTGTTGGCCTAGCAGTTAAGTTCGCCTCCCGAAGTCTATCAAACAACATCTCCAGAGCTTCAATGTGTTCTTCAAATGTCTCGGTGGCGACGAGAATATCATCCATGAAATTTGTGATACATGGGTTATTCAGGGGATCCAACAATTTGCGCATCATCCTTGAAAACACACTCGGAGCATTTTTCAGTCCGAATGGTAGCATATTGAATTCATAATGTCCATCCGAAGTGCTAAAAGCCAAATAAGGTCTCACTTCAGGTTTCACTGGGATCTGGTAATAGCCTTTACTAAGATCCACCTTTGAAAAGTATTTTGCCTTGTTCAGTCTGGCAAATAACTGTTTTGTGTCTGGTAATGGATCCACTTGTCCTTCTGTGACAGCATTCAGTTTCCTGTAATCTATGCACAGTCTGTGTTCCCCAGACGGTTTTCTCAACAAAACGACACTAGAACTAAAAGATGATTCACTGTGCGAAATAATCCCCTCCTTCAACAAATACTCTATTTCTTCCTTCAATGCCTTCTCCTTCGCGAACGGAATAGAATAGGCTCTCATACAGATTGGGTTTGAGTCTACCAGTTTCATGTCATACTGTAGCAAATTTGTATGGCCTGGTTTATCTGTTAATATCTGTATGTTCCTCCAGAACCTGTTGAACTCTCTCCCTCTGGTTTTTAGTCAGGTGCTTACTGACTTTTACCTGTGCTGCTGTTTCACAAGGATGTAATGGGTATTCATGTGAGGTGAGTGGTTCTTTTTGTATCTGGGTTGCAATAGCCAAGGTCAATAAGGGGGTGCTTTCCTGGAGTGGTCTGTCCAGATACTTCTTTAACAGGTTTACATGATAAACTTTCTCCTTCCCCTTTTTGTCAATTTTATAGTTTGTTCTAGACACCTTCTCTAGAACCGTATATGGACCTTGCCAACCAATTTGTAATTTATTCTGGCTTCCGGGTAGTAGAAGCAGCACCTTCTCTCCGACTGCCAGTTCCCTGTCCTTTGCCTTCCTATTAAAATATGCTGCATGTTTCTTCCTGGCTTGCTTCAAATTATCATTTGCCAGTTTCCATCCAGCTTTCAAACGAGTGGTCAGTTCGTTCACATATTGATACGATGAGGTAACAGTCTCTTCCGCCTTCTCATCTGTCCAGGTCCTTAATAGAGTTACATCTGGATCTTTAATTTATCATACTTATTTTTCATGGAACCCATCGGGTCCCGTCCATTAGAAGCTCCATAATGAGGACTTTTCTTCCTAGAATCATCACTCACAAATCGACCACTACCAATTTTTTTCTTGGGTTTATCTCCCCACTTTAGATTGCTTATGAGAGATCTTCGCTCTCTTTTCTGTTCTTCCAGCTTATATAATCCTGACCGAGGGATTGTCAGATTATTCTGGGTTAAATTTCTTCTTTGTACTTGTCGCATAGTGGCCATGTTAATCCATTCAAGTGACGACTGGGTGTGAAAAGGGGGCTCCCATTCCACTTTGTCTACCCGAGTATAGTTAGCTTTCCTTTCAGGCCTACAGTTGCCCCGTGGCGTTTCTAGGCGCTGCACATATTTTCCCTTTGTGGGTGTTCCCTCATGAAATACGCCACATGCTTCTACAAAGTTTTCAACATCGACATTTACGTCGGGCCAATAGTATTTTCGAGCAATCTTTTGGCAGATGGTACCGACTTTCTCATGGTCACCATCTTTTCCAACATGTAAGCTCCTTATTAAGTTTGCCCTATATATCTTGGGAAGAACTAACTGTCCGTGACCAGTGGACCTAGTTCCTGTCTTCCTGTATAAGAGTTTGTTCTTCATGAAATATTCCCCCTTGCTCGGAGGTGTGTGGCATTTGGGCAATTTTTTAAAACAGGGCTTGAGTGTCCTATCCTCAGCCTGCGCCTTCCTCATCTCCTCTGGATGAGCATTTATAGGTTCACCTTCTTCCTCCTTCTTCTGTGACCTGGTCTGCACTGTCGCCATGATCACAGGTTTCTCGGGATTCCCCAAGAAGACGTATCTACACCCCAATATCAGAGGGTAGATTGGTTCATCTATCACTGCTGCTCTGATTTCTCCTTCCACATAGCGAGTTTTCACCGTTATCCTTGCGATGGGAAGTGTCATGAGTGGTATGTCCTTAGTCGCCCGTTGTATTTCCACTGTTTCTGTGGTATACTGACTTGGGTCCACTAGGCTAGACTTCACAACTGAATCATAATCCAAACCTGTATCATAAAGGCACCTTATGGTGACCCCATTACAAATAACATCCTCACAAACTGGGGGGTGATAAGGTTCCTGTTGTCCCTTAGGATTAACCTTTAATCTTTGCGTCCCCGACTTCATTGCAGCAATGTTTGAAGGTTTCCTTCTACAAAATTCGGTGTTATGGTTATCCTTCTTGCACCATTTACACCATCTTTTTCCTTGGTTCAACGGTTTTCTTTCATTGAACTTTTGGTCATTGAACTGTGAGTTTCTGTCGCGATAGTCATTTCTTGGCCGCTCAAAGTTTGTCCTACCTTTATTTCCCTGCTCTCTATTATCAAATTTATTAAATTGCTGTGGAGCTTTAAAATTGTCTATGTGCTTCTTCTTAGCACCACTTACCTCTGCCTGGGCTGCCTGATACCTCTCAGCAACATTTAAAATTTCCCCCAACTTCTCTGCACCTTGTTCCATGAGAAATTTTCTCATGTCTGGAGCCATGGACTCTCTCAATTGCTCAATCATGATCATTTCTTTAAGATCTTGGGTCTTCCCCAGAGCCGTCCATTTCTCCAAATAGGTTTCTAGTCTAGCAGAGAATTGGTGGTATGTCTCCCCAGACAACAGTTTGGCATTTCTAAATTTCTTACGATAAAATTCACCATTCTTCTCGTACCTTAATAACAAAGCCTGCTTTAACATGTCATAATTGTCTTGGTCTTCCCTGTTCATTTTGGCAAATACTTCATAAGAAGTACCTCTCAATCCCTGTGATAGCTTTAAGCTCCACCTCTCTCTCTCTAACCCATATGTAGTAGCTAATAACTCAAAACGTCCTAGGTACCCCTCTATGTCATCGTCTTTTTCAACAAAATGGTCTAAATGAAACCCCATAGCTGAGTTTGAGGCTCCCAGACTGGGCGTAGCATCTGAGGCAAAAGGGCTGGCACCATTTTCAGGAGCCTGGCCTTGTAATTCCAGCTCCCTTAGTCGTAATTCGTGCTCCCTTTGCAACCTTCTATCTTCTGCTTCCCTTTCGGCCTTTTTATCTTCTGCCTCCCTTTGCTGTCGTTTTTCTTCTGCCTCAATCTGCAGCCTCTTAATTTCTCTATCAGCCTCAATTTGTAACCTCTTCTCTTCAGCTAACCTTTCAGCCTCTAATTTTCTTTCAGCCTCTTTTTCTAATCTCCTTTCTTCCCGTTCAATATATTTATCACATTCAGCCGTTACATATTGAATTAAAATTTGACCATCCATTCCCATCTCCTTCGCGGTGAGCACAGCAGCTGATCTAAATTTTGCCAGCTCCGCCATACTTTTTAGACAATATAATAATATACAAGATAAATCTCTAACCAGTAAATACACTAAGTACTTCTAATTACTATATGACTATAGTCTAACTAATTCTAACTAACCAGTTAACTAATTAATTATTACTGGCTGTGAAGATTCACCAACTTTTATCTGCAGGGACACTTTTAATGTTAAAGGGAATTTTACAATTTATTTCCCTACTTTTATTTCTCCCACCAGGAGATCCTAATATTACTGTTGGGCTAATTATCCCTGGACAAGACCCCAATTTATGTAGTGGTGTTTGATGGTATTGTATGATGGTGATATTACTAAATGTAATTGTATGAGGCCAGCTGTGAAGGCTCCTGAGATAAAATGTAGTTGTGAATTGTCAGAAGGCCTTTCTTGCTACCACAACGACCTCACACTTAATT
The DNA here is from genome assembly GCA_024509875.1 of Oreohelix idahoensis. Lineage (NCBI taxonomy): Eukaryota > Metazoa > Mollusca > Gastropoda > Stylommatophora > Oreohelicidae > Oreohelix > Oreohelix idahoensis. The sequence goes on from JAMPIV010005926.1 coordinate 39,528, forward strand.
TTTTTTTAATGAATGTGGCTACGTAAAGTGTCTAGGGTTATGATATGTAGTGTGGTGTAATAGGTTATAGATATACCCACAGATATTTAACAAGACTAATAATATTAATAAATGTTAAAATACACTGAACTAACTCACGTGTGTAAAATTTTTTGATAGAATTATATTACATTTATTTGGTTCTGGATCAATTTTTTAGGTTGACCAGAACTTAAAAGGATTTAGAGATTATGAAAGAAATGCATGGAATATTATATCATAAATGCAATAGTGTACATATATATGTACTATACTAGTTAGTTTTATTAAAATGTTCTAGTAGTCATCTACTTGGGAGGATAGTTAATGTTTGTGCTGTTGGGGTGGCCTCATCACACCTGTCTATATTGACTACACCGTGTCCAGAAAATGGTGGGAATTTTTATGGGGTATTAGTAACTAAACGGCGTTGGTGAATGTCCAGCAGACCAGAGGCTCACTCATCTTGTAGTTGTAGCTCTGGTGCTGAAATCTTGTGGTCCCACCTCTCCATGCTGGCGGGCAATAATGGTGGTCTCTGTCACAAGTACTGCACAGATACACTCGAGTAAGTCACCAACTGAATAGACACTGCTTGGTTGACAACAGAAACTCACAGCTCTGCAATCAAAGTATGGGCCATGTGTCAAAATCTATTCTCTACCCACGTCTGGACACAACACTGACACAACAACCACATCATACAGACAGGTCAGATCTCTCTGACCAAACAGCACATTTACCATGGTGGGTTTACATCAGATAGATCCTCCCAGACTATAGATTCTGAAAAATATTTATTAGTTTTCTGCCCTAAAAGAGGATAGGTAGTATGTTTCATTATTCTCAACACTTGATCTGTCTTGCCTAACTCTTGCTGGAGTTTATGTACATTGTTGGTCCCTAGACCCTGACTTGGGCGGGGGGTCTAGAGCAAATCCCTACTTGTTTGTAAGGCTAGATTTCGATATGGCAGTATCAAATCACTCGAACATGAAACAATATTCAAAATATATAAAGAAATAATTTCAATCTTACCAGATTATGAATAAATAACACAGAATTGCTAGCAAAACTCAGCTGAGCTGCTGGCTATAGTATGGCGTCCCTAAATTTATTTCACTTTCTTTCATATGGAAATCACCACACTTTAAAATCTGTGTCTATCACTGAACAACTATTGAAGAATGGCCCCACTTTCGCGTCTGAGCGCTAATGATATGATTGTCTGTGGCCAATCACTGCCTAGGTTTATTTGAATTTCAAATTTCCTACACTAAAGTCATTTCAGTCATGCTTCAGTCAAGTATGGATGGTTATCTGTTAGTCTGTCCGTCTCTACTTGTGTTTCTACAAAAATGTACTTGATTTTTGAACCAACCTTTCTCTCCCCTCCAAAATTTTGTCGTTAAAAGTTATATTTAGACACAGCTACCACCCAAAAACCCTCTCCTCCATACTAAGTAAATTTGAACACCTGCGTCCCAAGGTCGTGTTTTTGTGTGCAATTAGCGACACTTTTAGATTCAATACAGTCTGTCGATGATGTGAACAACACTGTCTTTTGTCATTATCTTCAATATTATCTATCCGTCTGTAAAATTAAGAACATATTAGTTCACTGCTCAGAATAGGCCATCCGGCCAGCTAATTTTTATATTCCTAACATTAGTATTAAGAAAAAAGTACTTTTTAAATTTTGTAATATTCCAAACATCTGCGTTTTAGCCGCTGAATTCAAATCAAGGGCTTGGTATTGCAAAAGCGTCCAATAAATGACTGTGGCGTAACATATCTATGGTCCCTTCTGTCGAGTTGCTTACTTTTTATGTCAACTTGGGAAACGTGACTTTTCTCCGTTTCCCCCCCAATTGCGTCTCCTTAGCCTTTCTAGTCGCACGCAATCTTTCCAGTCATATTTTTTTCCTTTTTGATCCGCCGTTCCCCTCCTGTCTAGCAAGTCAATTATTATGGAGGATGATGACCCGCGGTCTAGGCGATCATGTACTATTCGCAGCCTACGCATTATGTTTTTATCCTTAAATGTTATCTTTGGAGGTATTTTACCGTTGTATCTCTGTCAATTTCACTACAGCCATGTTAATCCATTCAAGTGACGACTGGGTGTGAAAAGGGGGCTCCCATTCCACTTTGTCTACCTGAGTATAATTAGTTTTCCTTTCAGGCCTAAAGTTGCCCCGTGGCGTTTCTAGGTCCTGCACATATTTTCCCTTTGTGGGTGTTCCCTCATGAAATACGCCACATGCTTCTACAAAGTTTTCAACATCGACATTTACGTCGGGCCAATAGTATTTTCGAGCAATCTTTTGGCAGATGGTACCGACTTTCTCATGGTCACCATCTTTTCCAACATGTAAGCTCCTTATTAAGTTTGCCCTATATATCTTGGGAAGAACTAACTGTCCGTGACCAGTGGATCTAGTTCCTGTCTTCCTGTATAAGAGTTTGTTCTTCATGAAATATTCCCCCTTGCTCGGAGGTGTGTGGCATTTGGGCAATTTTTTAAAACAGGGCTTGAGTGTCATATCCTCAGCCTGCGCCTTCCTCATCTCCTCTGGATGAGCATTTATAGGTTCACCTTCTTCCTCCTTCTTCTGTGACCTGGTCTGCACTGTCGCCATGATCACAGGTTTCTCGGGATTCCCCAAGAAGACGTATCTACACCCCAATATCAGAGGGTAGATTGGTTCATCTATCACTGCTGCTCTGATTTCTCCTTCCACATAGCGAGTTTTCACCGTTATCCTTGCGATGGGAAGTGTCATGAGTGGTATGTCCTTAGTCGCCCCTTGTATTTCCACTGTTTCTGTGGTATACTGACTTGGGTCCACTAGGCTAGACTTCACAACTGAATCATAATCCAAACCTGTATCATAAAGGCACCTTATGGTGACCCCATTACAAATAACATCCTCACAAACTGGGGGGTGATAAGGTTCCTGTTGTCCCTTAGGATTAACCTTTAATCTTTGCGTCCCCGACTTCATTGCAGCAATGTTTGAAGGTTTCCTTCTACAAAATTCGGTGTTATGGTTATCCTTCTTGCACCATTTACACCATCTTTTTCCTTGGTTCAACGGTTTTCTTTCATTGAACTTTTGGTCATTGAACTGTGAGTTTCTGTCGCGATAGTCATTTCTTGGCCGCTCAAAGTTTGTCCTACCTTTAATTCCCTGCTCTCTATTATCAAATTTATTAAATTGCTGTGGAGCTTTAAAATTGTCTATGTGCTTCTTTTTAGCACCACTTACCTCTGCCTGGGCTGCCTGATACCTCTCAGCAACATTTAAAACTTCCCCCAACCTCTCTGCACCTTGTTCCATGAGAAATTTTCTCATGTCTGGAGCCATGGACTCTCTCAATTGCTCAATCATGATCATTTCTTTAAGATCTTGGGTCTTCCCCAGAGCCGTCCATTTCTCCAAATAGGTTTCTAGTCTAGCAGAGAATTGGTGGTATGTCTCCCCAGACAACAGTTTGGCATTTCTAAATTTCTTACGATAAAATTCACCATTCTTCTCGTACCTTAATAACAAAGCCTGCTTTAACATGTCATAATTGTCTTGGTCTTCCCTGTTCATTTTGGCAAATACTTTATAAGAAGTACCTCTCAATCCTTGTGATAGCTTTAAGCTCCACCTCTCTCTCTCTAACCCATATGTAGTAGCTAATAACTCAAAACGTCCTAGGTACCCCTCTGTGTCATCGTCTTTCTCAACAAAATGGTCTAAATGAAACCCCATAGCTGAGTTTGAGGCTCCCAGACTGGGCGTAGCATCTGAGGCAAAAGGGCTGGCACCATTTTCAGGAGCCTGGCCTTGTAATTCCAGCTCCCTTAGTCGTAATTCGTGCTCCCTTTGCAACCTTCTATCTTCTGCTTCCCTTTCGGCCTTTTTTTCTTCTGCCTCCCTTTGCTGTCGTTTTTCTTCTGCCTCAATCTGCAGCCTCTTAGTCTGAGCCTCTAACTTCTTCTCTTCAACCAACCTGTCAGACTCCAATTTTCTTTCAGCCTCTTTTTCTAATCTCCTTTCTTCCCGTTCAATATATTTATCACATTCAGCCGTTACGTATTGAATTAAAATTTGACCATCCATTCCCATCTCCTTCGCGGTGAGCACAGCAGCTGATCTAAATTTTGCCAGCTCCGCCATACTTTTAAGACAATATAATAATATACAAGCTAAATCTCTAACCAGTAAATACACTAAGTACTTCTTATGACTATAGTCTAACTAATTCTAACTAACCAGTTAACTAATTAATTATTACTGGCTGTGAAGATTCACCAACTTTTATCTACAGGGACACTTTTAATTTTAAAGGGAATTTCACAATTTTTTGCTCTACTTTTATTTCTCCCACCAGGAGATCCTAATATTACTGTTGGGCTAATTATCCCGGACGAGCCCCCAATATATGTAGTGGTGTTTGATGGTATTGTATGATGGTGATATTACTAAATGTAATTGTATGAGGCCAGCTGTAAGGCTCCTGAGATAAAATGTAGTTGTGAATTGTCAGAAGGCCTTTCTTGCTACCACTACGACCTCACACTTATTTTTTTTTTTATGAATGTGGCTACGTAAAGTGTCTAGGGTTATGATATGTAGTGTGGTATAATAGGTTATAGATATACCCACAGATATTTAACAAGACTAATAATATTAACAAGTGTTAAAATACACTGAACTAACTCACGTGTGTAAAAGTTTTGATAGAATTATATTACATTTATTTTGTTCTGTATCAATTTTTTAGGTTGACCAGAACTTAAAAGGATTTAGAGATTATGAAAGAAATGCATGGAATATTATATCATAAATGCAATAGTGTACATATATATGTACTATACTAGTTAGTTTTATTAAAATGTTCTAGTAGTCATCTACTTGGGAGGATAGTTAATGTTTGTGCTGTTGGGGTGGCCTCATCACACCTGTCTATATTGACTACACAGTGTCCAGAAAATGGTGGGAATTTTTATGGGGTTATTAGTAACTAAAGGGCTTTGGTGAATGTCCAGCAGACCAGAGGCTCACTCATCTTGTAGTTGTAGCTCTGGTGCTGAAATCTGATGGTCCCACCTCTCCGTGCTGGCGGGCAATAATGGTGGTCTCTGTCACAAGTACTGCACAGATACACTCGAGTAAAGTCACCCACTGAATAGACACTGCTTTGTTGACAACAGAAACTCACAGCTCTGCAATCAAAGTATGGGCCATGTGTCAAAATCTATTCTCTACCCACGTCTGGACACAACACTGACACAACAACCACATCATACAGACAGGTCAGATCTCTCTGACCAAACAGCACATTTACCATGGTGGTTTTACATCAGATAGATCCTCCCAGACTATAGATTCTGAAAAATATTTATTAGTTTTCTGCCCTAAAAGAGGATAGGTAATATGTTTCATTATTCTTAACACTTGATCTGTCTTGCCTAACCCTTGCTGGAGTTTATGTACATTGTTGGTCCCTAGACCCTGACTAGGGCGGGGGGTCTAGAGCAAATCCCTACTTGTTTGTAAGGCTAGATTTCGATATGGCAGTATCAAATCACTCGAACATGAAACAATATTCAAAATATACAAAGAAATAATTTCAATCTTACCAGATTATGAATAAATAACACAGAATTGCTAGCAAAACTCAGCTGAGCTGCTGGCTATAGTATGGCGTCCCTAAATTTATTTCACTTTCTTTCATATGGAAATCACCACACTTTAAAATCTGTGTCTATCACTGAACAACTATTGAAGAATGGCCCCCAAATGCGCTCTGAGCGCTAATAATATGATTGTCTGTGGCCAATCACTGCCTAGGTTTATTTTAAATTCAAATTTCCTACCCTAAAGTCATTTCAGTCATGCTTCAGTCAAGTATGGATGGTTATCTGTTAGTCTGTCCGTCTCTACTTGTGTTTCTACAAAAATGTACTTGATTTTTGAACCAACCTTTCTCTCCCCTCCAAAATTTTGTCGTTAAAAGTTATATTTAGACACAGCCACCACAATATCCCGTCTCTTCCATACTAAGTAGATTTGAACACCTGCGTCTCGAGGTCGTGTTTTTTTTGTGCAATTAGCGACACTTTTAGATTCAATACAGTCTGTCGATGATGTGAACAACACTGTCTTTTGTCATTATCTTCAATATTATCTATCCGTCTGTAAAATTAAGAACATATTAGTTCACTGCTCAGAATGGGCCATCCGGCCAGCTAATTTTTATATTCCTAACATTAATATTAAGAAAAAAGTACTTTTTAATTTTTGTAATATTCCAAACATCTGCGTTTTAGCCGCTGAATTCAAAGCAAGGGCTTGGTATTGCAAAAGCGTCCATTCCGTACCTCGTGTCAATTTGGGGGACGTGAATTTTTACTTTCCTCCATCCCCCCAATTGCGTCTCCTTAGCCTTGCCAGTCTCACGCAATCTTTCCAGTCATATTTTTTTCCTTTTTATCCGCCGTTCCCCTCCTGTCTAGCGAGTCAATTTTTATGGAGGGTGATGACCCGCGGTCTGGGCGATCATGTACATCAGCAGCCTACGCATCATGTTTTTATCCTTATATGTTATCCTTGGAGGTATTTTACCGTTGTATCTCTGTCAATTTCACTACAATCTTCTACGACAGCTTTCGAGGAGTCAGACAGTCTAAACACACACACACACACACACACACACACACACACACACACACACACACACACACACACACACACACACACACACACACACATATATATATATATATATATATATATATATATATATATATATATATATATATATCTAACCACTTACGTGCACGCACACATATGATGACAATTAGACGTACAGACGTGGGAAAACTATAACAAATGATTATATAAATATTCTAGAACGAGCTGACCAACACGCTGATTAATTTCAAGAGAAATTTTAATTATCATCTAAAATTTCTTCACCACACATAGAAATTACATCAAAACATATACAAATAGTCATAAAAAATCAAGGAATTGCTACAAGAAATGATAGACCTACAGTTAGATCTTATCCCTCTAGGTATGCCCACGGTCCTGTTGGAAGAAAAGTGATAGCCCCCTAAGAAACAAGGATACATAGGATTTGGTCTAATATTTCCCCCTTCTTAAGGTATGGACAGACTTGATATCTCTGTTCTATTTTAAGGGAAATATGATTAGCAATACTTGCATACAGAAAGTTAAGATAGCAAAATGGGTGCCCAATTACAACAATAAGAAAAATCACTCCGTCCTGCATTCACTTTATTCATTCAGCCGAGCACACGTGCACATTTTCATACTCACAGCTTAGATAGCCACTTCTGGTAATACAATTTTTAGGACATTCACCTACAGACTCGTCAAGGGCAGTCTTTGACCAAGAAATCCCCAGTTCCAAAAAGACAGGATGAATTCTCTGCTTCCGGGAACGACTGCTTGGGTGTTCTTATTTTTCGGATGTCTGTTTAGGTCACATTAAAATTGTCCAGGCACGAAACATTAACAACGAGCACAGTGTCAATAGCTTAGGTTTCTAGAATTGAGGAATGTCAGATCGGTGTCTACTTTCAGGAAAGGACTATATTTGGTCACCACACCACTAGTCGAAACTCCGTCGGAATGTTACTGACGTTAATATGTTACTTGCCACCACGGCTAAATTTGTACATAGAGTTTGTGCAGAAAATCTGATCTGGCTCAAAGGCCCAGTATACAACATTTAGTCTTTAATAAAACCCGTTAGTGAGAGTTGTACTCTGTCTATTTATGAAGACACACGCACTGTCAGACAGGTGTTAACTTGTAAACCCACGTGGTTAAAAGATAAAAATGTTTATGTTTCTCACAGGTATGTCTGTGTACTAAACGCCGGCAAAATTTGGGTTAACCCCAGTTTTCACTGCATAGGGAAGAAAAACCACAAATAAAATACTTATACATGCTACGTACTCGGATTATAACTTACATTTTTAAACTGCAAGCGTACCGCTTGACTTATCATTTAAACTTTCCTGTGAAATACGTTATATACATAAAATCAATCACCATGAATTAGGAATACCTACGTGTTCCGTCACCACTCATGAAGCATCTAGCATTAATAAAGTTAGTTTAGAAAGTTTATTCTCGTCTGATTATTTTAGCAGTAAAATTAAATTCCTTAATAGCCGACTGAGTTTAAGCTAGAAATATAATTTCTGTTTTCCACTGTAACTCGTCACTATAAAATAATACAGACTATATAAATTAAGCGCTCTGCACCAAATCTAACTAGTGAAATAAAATAAGCGATTTAACACTTTAAACACTTCACAAAATACTAGATAATATATAATATATTTACCTCCATACAGAACTACAGATTAAACCATGAACTAGAATACTGCAATCTAATGGTAGTCTAGAGCTAGGCAAAATGGCCAAGAAACTCAGACTTCGACAAAACACAGATATATGATCTAGCACAGCGATCTGTCTACTGCGACATTTTAGGAGTCAGAATGAAAATCTAGTTTAACATTCTGGTTATATCTATTACCAGACAAAGAGGTAAACGTTTAATTTCGCAAAACGAAGTACTCTCCCCTTTCCGTCTTTAACACTTACGTTTAACACCTAAACGCATGCCGTAACTGCCACCTACTGACCGAAAGGGCGCGTGTCAGTTGCGACTCTCAGACGGCTTGTCTCCAATGCCCAGGCAGTTTTCGCACCTCGCGCTGACCATGGCCCACAAGGAGTGTCGTGTCAGGTGGAATTCCCAGACACCTGTTCTACGTACTGCGCCGTAGAGATGTCAGTTATCGCGCCTTTCCTGAGCGCTCAGCCGAAGAAAACGCGCCTGTCAGCTGAAAGTGCAGACATAGTCTGCTCGTATGTCTGAGATAAGCGAAAGTCACAGTTTCGTCCACTGTAATCTTTTTTTTTTTTTTTTTATTATTAACGTGTTTGCTACTTTTCTTTGTAGCACGCCCCTTTCAACCATCTACCATGTGCATGGAGTTTTTGGTTATATCAGGACGTGTTTCCTTTGTTGTAATATGTTTTTGTTTGTATTTATTTTATACTATATTATCTCTAGTAGGTATTTTCCTTTTGTAGTTACAGTTCATAATGGTTTTTTTTTTTTAAATCTAAAATATGCAATTGTCTAATCTGGTATGTTTTCAATTTTCGCTGGATGTTTAATTTGGTTAATCTGTATGTATCTGGGGTGAATCTTTCTCCGGTTTGGACTACTGGCTCGGATCCTTATTTATTTTTTATATATTAGCTTTTGTTTTGGTAATATAGTGTTTTATTAACTTTTGCATTTCTGAAGGGGTCTTTGTGCCTATGAGATTTTCTACACTCATTTCTACCTTGTGTTTACTACAGTATGTCTTAATGTTTTGCCTCTGTTGGTCATATTTCTTGCAGTCCACCAGAAAGTGTCTAATTGTGTTTGGTTCTTGACACTCTTCACATGTGGATTCCTCAATCATGAAATATCCAGTTCCAAGCTTGAGCCTCAGCAATTTTTTATTAATTGGTATTTTTAGTTCATCTTTTATTTGACATTTTTTGCTTGGTTTATTTAGGATTTTATTTGCGTGTCTTGCTTTTTTACTTTGGTCCCATGCTGTTATCCACTCTTTAGTTATTGCTTGAGCAATTAAACTCTTTATTTCGAACGTCCCTAGGCCTACTTCAATTTTGTTATGGCTAGTTCTACCGCCTTTGGCTTCTTTGTCTGCAAGCTCATTTCCTGCTATCCCCACATGTGATGGTATCTATGTTAGTGTTGCCCTGCATTTTGTAGTATGCAGATATGTATTAACCTGTAGTATTTCCTCTATAATATCTGGCCTACTACAACCATTTCTGTTTCTGATAGCTAAAACTGCTGAAAGGGAATCTGTGAGTATGGTTACTTTTTTAGGTGGGTTTTCTGCAGCTATTTCTAAAGCTTTTAGGATTGCCACTAATTCTGCTGTAAAGATGGATGTATTACTTGTTACTTTGTATCTTTTGTAAATTTTTAATTTTGGTATTGCTATTCCTGCTCCTAATTGTCCTTCTTCATCTTTTGACCCATCAGTATATATAGTTAGGCTATTATTTATATACCGTTCTATGTACTCTAGTGCTTTACTTTTTGCTGAGATTATGTCGTTAGATTTGCTTATGATCTTTGATAAGTGAGAGTCAGTTTCTGGCACTCTCAGTTCCCATGGTGGGATCTTTGCTTTGTACTGAGCACTACTGCTTAAGATCTTTGATAAGTGAGAGTCAGTTTCTGGCACTCTCAGTTCCCATGGTGGAATCTTTGCTTTGTACTGAGCACTACTGCTTATGATCTTTGATAAGTGAGAGTCAGTTTCTGGCACTCTCAGTTCCCATGGTGGGATCTTTGCTTTGTACTGAGCACTACTGTTTATCGCATTAAACAGGTCCGGGTATTGATCCACTTCATCCATTGTTTTCCACCCTGACGGGTATCTATTATGGTTTAATGGAATGTGGCCTATGTACTGGTTACCCCTATCAAAGGTTTTGTGTGCTGGGTGAGTTGGATCTTTTGCCACTTTTGCCCAGTAGCTGAATCTCAGTTCTTTTCTCCTTAGCTCCAGGGGTATAATGCTTAGCGCTACTTCTAGTGCCTCTGCTGATGTCCCCTTTGGGGCACCTGCTATTATTGACAGTGCCTGGTTTTGGACTGTGTCTAGTTTTTTCTTATTGCTCGGGGCGGCTGATGCATAGACAACACTGGCATAGTCAAGTTTGCCCCTAATAAATGATTTATAGAAGGTTATCACTGTCTTATTGCAGGCTCCCCAACCACTCCCTTTCATATATCTTAGCATGTTAATAAGTCCCCTACTGCTTTGCACTAATAGGTCTATGTGTTTGTTCCAGTTTAGTTGCTGGTCTAGTACCATACCAAGAAATCTAGTTGATTTTGCTGTGCATACTTTTTGCTCATTAATGCTTATGTCAATTATATTGTTTTTAATTACATGCCCTCTACTGAAAATCATTCCTATGGTTTTTTTAACGTTTAGATTAAATCTCCCCTTGTTCATCCAGTCAGATACTTTATCTATTTGTTTTTGTACTGTTTTATAGAGGAATGGGAGATTTCTTCCCGTTCTCCATATCGCAGCGTCATCTGCAAACTGGGATAATTTGTTTTTTAAATCTTTAAACTCGTCGCCTAGGTCGTTGACCATAATCGTAAAAATAGATGGTGATATTACTGATCCCTGGGAAATTCCATTCTGTTGCTCATACACCTCAGATCTATCATTGTTTATTTGTACCGTGAAGTATCTATCCTGCAGGAAGTTTTCTAGATAATTGTAGGTTCTGCCTACTATACCTAATTTCCTGATTTTATGTAGTGCACCCTCCCTCCAACACTTATCATATGCTCTTGCTACATCAAGGAATATTGCTACTGTCTTTTCATTCCTTGTGAAGCCTGTTTTAACATCATGTTCCAGCCTCAACAGTTGCTCTATTGTACTATGTTGGCTTCTAAAGCCTGCCTGGGTTGGACTGTACAAATTATGCTTTTCTAGATGAAATTTTAGTCTGCTGTTGACTATTGTTTCTAGAATTTTTCCTAGATGCGATGTTAACGATATTGGCCTGTATGAGCTGACATCATGTGTTTCCTTATCTGGCTTTAGTATGGGGATGACTACTGCTGTCTTCCATGAACACGGTATTTTTCCCGTGTGCCAGATTTTGTTGTAGAGGGATGCAATCACTCTTAGAGTTGTATTTGGACCTTTTTGAGGATTTCATAGCTCAGAATGTCTTCCCCAGAGGTAGTATTGGTTTTTCCTGCTAAAGCTCTTTCTATTTCATCTACTGTAATATCTGCATTTAAATAATTAGCATCCTGTGTGGTGTCCATATTTTCTCCTTTTAATTTTTCTAGCAGTGTTTTCCGCCTATTTATTTCTGCCTTATCTAGACTGTCTATTGAACTAACCTGATAGAAGTATTTAGCTAGTATGTTGGCTTTTTCTCTATCTGTTTCAGCTCTCTCTGGTATTTTAATTGTTGGGATTTTAAATTTCTTGTTGTTTCCTCCTTTAATTGCTTTTAGTTTTCTCCAAACTGTAGTTACTTGTGACCTATGGTTTAGTGTTTGACAAAATGTTCTCCAACTCTTTCTTTAGCTCTGAATATTATTTTATTTGTTTCATTTCTTACTTTTTTATAGTTTGTGTAATTCTCTTCAGTTTTGGCTTTTCTATACTTTTTCAGGGCCCTCTCCCTCAATTTCAGTTGTTCTGAACATCTGTCTGTCCACCATGGTACTGGATTTTTATCTTTGTTTCTTTTCCTATTTTTATCTTTTTGTGTTGGTTTTAAGTGTTCAGGCATATTCCTGTTTGGTATATATTTTATTGCTATTTTTAAAATCTCATTTGTTAGTTTTTCTGCAAATATATCTATACTGTTAGATTCAATTTGTTCTATACTTAGTTTACTTAGCTCCAATTGGACGGACTCCCAGTTTGCCTTTTTTAGTTGAATGAAGGTTTCGAGCTTCTTGGACTAGTTCTATATTTGTCGTTTAGGTTTATTTCTATGGGTAAGTGGTCTGAGCTGGAGTCATTCAGTACTTCCCATTTAGCAGAGGCTAGGTTTGGTGTTATAATACTTATGTCTATTGCTGTATCTCCTCCACTGTTGCATGGGTTAACCCTTGTCACTGAGCCATCATTTAGTATGATTAGCTCAGCACTTTTAATGTAGTCCAACAGTCTTTTTCCTGCTGGATCATTACTGTTGTTACCCCATGCCTCATGATGTGCATTAAAGTCACCTACCAATAATGTTCTTTGGTCTATTTGTGTGTTAATAGTGGCAATGTCCCTATCGGTTATATTACCCTTGGGGCTATAGATGTTTATTATTTTTAAGTTATCTGGCTCACCGTCTAATGTTATACTTATTCCTTCAATATTTTCTGTGTTGAATTGTTCCCAATTTAATACTTTGTATTCTTCATGTATTAGAAAGGCCACGCCCCCTCCTCTTCCCCCAGGTCTATCATTTCTAAGTGTTATATACCCTTGGTAGTTCAGTTTCTGTTTGGGGTTCAGGAGGGTTTCTTGTATTGCAAAGATGGGTTTTGCCTCCTTATACTGTCCCATAAGAGACATCAGGTTCTTCCTGGCACCCCTACAGTTCCACTGAACTACTTTGATAGCTCTAGAGTCTTTGGTCCCGATTTAGTATGGTTAGCTTAGTTATGTTATTGTTTTTATTAGGTTCTTTGATAGGGGATCTACTTTATTTGGTTTTGCTCACTATCTCTCATGTTCTCCACAAACTCATCATTCCAAGTAACCACTGTACTCCGAACTCTTTCTGTGAGGTATGGTAGGTGTAGTTCCATTGTTTCCTTAAATTTTTCTTCCATTTTTTCGTCTGACAAAATAGCTCTTTCTCTCTCTATTTTTTAAAGATTTCTTCATTAGCCTCTTTTATTTCTGTTATTGTTTTGAGGTCTCTTTCTATTGCCTGTTGTGCTATTTTAATTTCTTCTAATACCTGCCTGGCTTGGGTGATGTTATGTTCTGTCTCTTCTGTGTTGTTTTCTTCTTCGCTGTTGCTTATGCATGTTTTACTTTCATCTTTTTTCTGTAATTTCTCCTTTATGTTTTGTACTTCAGCGGTTATTTGTTTTATTTGTTTCTTGATGTTGTTTTCTTGGAAGTTTTGAAGGTGGCTGTTTGCTTTCTGTGTTTCTTTCACTTTCCAGATTGGTGTGTTGGTTTCTAGAGCTTCTTTAAGTATGTATTTTGTCTCTTGGAAGACTGGACATCCCTGGTACCTAACACTGTGGTTACCCTGGCAGTTTGCACATCTTCTGTTTTTATTTTCTTGTTTGTAGTCTTTGTCCTCTTTAGCCATTGTGCAGTCTATGTGTTTGTGTGCTCCTGCAATCTAATGCCATAGAATGCATTTTAACGCTCTCCCGTCTCTGTAGAGACTGACACGTTATGTCATCTACTACGTTTCTAAATGAGAAAGCGAAACCGGCAAAAGGAGAATGGGAAAGAAATTATTTCTCGCAAACGAACGAATGCGAAAAAATACAGGAAAAAATAAAGAGTGATAATAAAATAGAGGATACGGGTGAAAGAAAAAGAAGAGGAAATAGGCAATTCAATGATCATAAAACCTCTGTGACAGTATTTAATAAACATACTTCATCATTTACTGTAATTCATTCCTTACCCTTCAACTTCCCGTGGAGCACATACCTTCGACAATCTGATGTTAAGTCTTTCTGTCCTCGGCCATCGGTCAAGGTCTTTCTTTGTCTTCGTTATCCCTTTCATGTCGGCATCCAGATCACTTGTCCATAAGTTGTTATGACTGCCCTCTGGTTCTCTCTTTGTTTGGGCAACTCCCCCTGGTTCTCTCTTTGTATGGGCAACTAACTCCCTCTGGTTCTCTCTTTGTATGGGCAACTCCCTCTGGTTCTCTCTTTGTATGGGCAACTCCCTCTGGTTCTCTCTTTGTATGGGCAACTCAAATTAAAGACTTTCTTGTTATACTTTCAACAGGTTTCATTATTGTGTGTTCTATCCAGAGCCAACGTCGCTTCCTCACCTCATTTTCCACTGGTGTCTGGCCTGGTTCTTTCCATGAATTCCACACTGATGACGCACTGTAGTACACGGCGCTATTTATAGTTTCATTGTGACATACTTCTCTAAGTATGCAGGGTAACCTCAACATTGCAGCTACTTACTACTCATATTTTTATATTAGATTACGACCTTGACCACGTTACATCTACTCAGCAAAGCAGATTGTATTTAATAGTGACAATAAAGTTTTACACTACAACAAGTGACTGTAAACTATTTGGGCCTCGGCAATGTTGGCTAATGTGTGTGTAATGTTAAACCAAGCATAAACTCGACTGGCAGCTGTGTTTCCTTTTGTAGTCGTGTGTCTTGTCCAATATGTGTAAACGTGCCGAGTCAAGACAAAGGTCACACATCACACGGATAGCAAACGGTGCTACAAAATGTCGGTTAACCAGTTGCAAGTTATTGTGTATGTGTGTGTGGGGAGGGAGGGGAGGGGGGGGGGGGAAGATGACATCATTTGATATAATAAAACGTTTTAGAAATTCCAGGGAACTGTCAGTTTCAGCTTTCATGTGTTACCCAATGATTATTAACAGTTTATGATGACAACTTTAGCACTGTAAAACTGCGAAATTTTATAAATCAGCCATAACACTGTGTCCCGATCTGGCAAGTCTTTAAAGTTATTTGCATGTAATTCATGCTTGCTGGTCGGATGTCAATAATAATAATTAAAAACCTGACCACAAGATGTTTTTTTTTTTAATTTGACATACGCCTTAAAATAGCCGATAAACCATGTGTCTGGGTTGAACAAGAGGTTCCTTGTCACAAGGAGGCTTAAGTAAATACAGAAAAAAAAACCTATTTTCTGAATTTCCTCGTCTGAATGGAAGTGTTAATGTTAACAAGAATGTGTAATAGATTGGGGAATTGTTCTGGATGTGAGTGTGCGGGAACAAAAACAAAACAAGCCATGGTTACATTGATAACATTAAACCTTGTGACGAAATCATCACAAATGATGATAACTATCGTTCTCTCCGGCAGTATCACTTCATTTCGTGGAACCTAAGACGCGTCAACAGTGAGAAATGCAGTTAGCGACCCACAGCTAGACTGCTTGCGTCAGGGTCAGCGAACCAGAGCTGACCAAGACCATACTCCACCTCCATGTGGTGGTCCTGGAAACAGGCTGCATCATTGCAGTCTGGCTGAGTGAGTAGGGATCGAAGAGGGAAGGTTAACCCGGTCCCAAAAATGCCGTGCTGAAGTCGGATGTGTCGGCCGAAAGGCGCAAATATCGCAGCTTCGCTGTAAACGGACACAACACAACCAACGTCTTTTTCGGGATGAACGAAGAAGAAGAAGAAGACTTCATTTCTTCATTTTCCTCACTCATCGTCCTATTATTTGGCATATTTTATGCACTTACATTTTTGCTCTGACCACTCCCTAGACTTGTTTACGTTTCGCCAGGTGAATCGTAATAATACCAGGCTAATTAGACAGGTCAGTGTATAATACTTTTATCACTTAAGTCGTCTAGCCACCTTTGATTGAGACGATCTTTGTTGACACAAGGTGGTCGCGCACGATCGATGGAAAGAAAGCCAGATTGGCTGTCTAAGAAATCCGTCTGAGGAATGTACGCAAACACAGGTGATATATGTAATCGCTTCCGCTGGACCATCTCTGTATCAAGATTACAGATAACCTGTCAGAGGAGACAATATGGGCGGAAGGTATTAGCCACTAAATAAGTCCACCGATGTGTTTGTGAGTTTGTACAAATACAGTCGAAAGTATTACTGCCATACCTGAAAGAGGTCACGCGTTAAGATTTTAAAAGTGATGAATTTAAAACACGGGGGGGGGGGGGGGATATAGTAAGGATTTAACACACCGACCCTTATAGTTCTAAAGAGCTTACCATTAGTTTAATTTGAGAGCCGGAGTAGACTTTGACTTTCACTGGCAAGTTGGTTTAAAAGTACAATCTGGCAATTGAACTGAGAAATGGAAATAAAATTTAGAGAATCTGAGGCACAAATCAGACTGCATCGCAACGTCAAATTAGCAACTCCCAGGAGCCAGAGAGCCATCTGACAAGAATTCGAAAATTATAAGTGACAGATCAAAGTATGTGGGCGTCATTATAACTTAAAAAAGAACGCACATTTTTTAAATGCAAAGACTGAATACTTAAGGAATCAGAATCAAGTAATGAGAGGAATAACAAAATTTCCCAGACCAGTGTTCGAAGCAACTAATCAAAGTGCAGTATCCATACATCTGTGCGAGGAGATTGTATATCCCATTGGGGTAAGTTGTGAACATATAGTTTAAAATGTGAATTGTGACATGTCTGTACGTGTTAAGTGGTTATACCAGTCATAGGAGGCTGGAAGCCTCAACATGTGAAAATAGTATATTCATACACCACTACAGCAAACGCTGGTGATGGCTTCTTGCTAGTCGTACAGAAAACCGACAGCAGAGGTGACACTAGACTCCGAATGGAGCAGTGAGATGTGATGATTTCATCACATGTGCCTAAAGTGTATAGTATCATTTTTTGAGATATATGTACCTTGTTAATTGTAATTCAGGCAAGCCATTGCCCTCGCGCTTTCCAGACACATTTTCCTCATTAAAGTCACCAGAAGAATAACGGTGATTTCTAATCATATTCCCTGAGTTATACTGTGTTTACTCAGGGAGAATAATTATTAAGAGAGGCTAACATTGGTGGGCGGACAGCGAGACAATGCGCCTGTTAATTTGTAGCCCACAAATGTATTTAGCAGAGGCATTTGTTCTTTTTATTTTGTCTAAAGTTCGTGGTACGAAGCTGCAAGACTAAAGTTTCTACGCCACTGGTTGTGAGTCAAGAGCAGGGATTTAACACTAAACAACTACTGTCGCCGTGTGCGGAGCACAGGCTTTTTTTTTGGGGGGGGGGGGGGGGGAATTATTAATATTAAGAATAATGAAATGAGGATATAGATGGAAACTTATGTATATTAGTTAGTGGTTATGTTAAATAAAAGTGTAAGCGACGTGACGGTACAAAGTACAGACCTTTGAAATGTAATGTATGACAATGACGAATGAATAAGTTTTGTACTTAAGGACTGAAACAGCTTATGTCAGTAGTGGTTCTCATAATGTGATGGCAAATTCTTTAGTTAAAGATAGTGTTAGTACCTCAAATAAATTGAGACCCATTCGAATACACTTAACATCATAAGCCAATATAGTCAGCAAGGACCGATTAAAAATAGAAAATATGTCACCACTCAGACTATCGCGTGATCAACGTCAGAAAATGCAAAATTAACAAAACGCAAAAGGAGGTAGATCAGATTAGGCAGAACAAGACAGAGAGCAACAGGGCAAGCAGACGGGGGTCTGCCGGTGCAGTAGAACACATAGATAGTGATAGAAAATAGTAGAGTGACATTTTAGACTACAAGTGCGAAAAAAAATTTAGCTATAGAAGTAGCAATAAGGAAGAATTCTCTCCAAGCGACCCCGCCCGCCGCCCAGCACTTCACACACTGTACACGATTTCATTAGATAGGAAAGTAAATTGAAGACGAAGACAGGACAGTTCTTTCATTTTGAGGAGCTGTTGAATTATTTCTATGTGGATATGAAACGTTTTTGTAAATCAGAAGACATTGTCAGAGATTTGTGAAAAGAACTTTTACCATCAATAAACAGGCCCTAAAACGTTTTCCTAAATTTATTTCAATACTGTTCCTGCATATTCTGTGGTGACTTTTAATGCTACATGTCGTCTATGCTTCAGTTGTTATCAGTCGTAACAGTAGATGTGCCTGTGATTGTTGAAGTTTTCATCCAGGCAGGACTCACTTAGACCAGCTGAGTTCTTATTAAAGGAAACAGCAAAAGGACAATTTTTATAAATCTTCACTCAAGTCACAGTGAAGACAATTTTATATACATCTAAAATTCACCATCGTTCCATCGTTATTTTTACCTGTTAAAAACTAATTGATTATTAAATTTGTTACATGTTAATTTAAAACTAAACAATCATTGTTGATTCAGTTATTATAGGTATGAAAGCAAACGTATGAGCAAGACTCTTTATTATATATATATACATCTAGACATATATTTACATCTATAGAGCCAATACTTATAAAAGAATTTCGCTGGATTTACACCAGCTGGCGGTTTGAACTGGCTGAAACCATTGCTTAATTCTTCACAAAAGGCGACGATCAGATATGTTAATAATGCTCGGCCCTATGCAGCATTGTTCTTGACATCTGAAAATATCTTGTTAAACTCTCTTGAGATAGGAGCTTTCCTTGTATCTACAACTCTGCCAAGAGTAATCTTGTGAGAAAGTAGATACCTTTGAAGACTCATATTAGATACTCTTTGAGTTTTGGCCACTGGTGAACCACTACTGCAGAGCTAAGGGGAGGCAATCTGTGACAAACGTGCAGAAATATTTTATATCGCGTAGTGCTTGTTGTCAAATAGTATTTAAAACAGTGGCCTAACTTTAGGTACCGGTATAATAACAGTATTCCCAGCCCTCGAGTTACCGGTATCTCCTCAAGCAGCGATTTACCTGGCTCCAAGCCTGGCGATAATGTTCTTGTTAGTTATTTTATCATGGATGAGGGTCGTGACTGACGTTGGCTGGGTCAAGGTTATATTTCGGACCCATGCAGGCCTGCGTACGGTTTACAAGTTAGCATGCTAGCTGAACAGAGCTAAACGTTATCAGACACTATCCCCTTCTCTCTCCCTATTTTTACTTCACGTGTTACTTGCATGCAGCAATCTGAGAGCACGTCTGCTCAGTTCTATGTGTCTAATTACAAGTCCCCTTTCTAATGGGCTACCAAGAAATGAAAATGATTATTAAATTTTGTGTCAGAGCGTCAGCGCAGCGGTAGTACCAAGTTGTCGTTTTAAATAAATAAATGCCACCTTTATGTAAAGCAGGGATGGGAAAGACGTCGATCGCAGTCCACTGGTGGACCGTTGAGCGATTTTTGGTAGATGGCCTACATTAAGACATTTTTTCTGTTTGTTTCTAATTCTGTAATCGAGTCTGTTGTCTTTTTAAGGAGTAATCTTTTACGTACCGAAATTTGAGGACTTAGTTGAGGCAACGCAGTGCAAATCATCATCACATTAAGTCTGTGTTATTTCGTCGGTTGTAATACTAGTAGTAAATGTTATATCTTTCTTTGAATATGTTCTTATAAGTTAACATCTTTTTTCATGCACATATTTTTGTTTTGTCTTCAGTTAATAAACGTTGTTCTTTGCCTTAAACGTTTTCATCATTTCACACCCATGTGCAGTTAATTTATTATCTACATTTGAAAATCTAAAAGTGACTTCGATGAAATAAAAAATGAATTTAGAAAACCGCAGTTTTATTGAAAATGTACAAGTAGATCTTGGCGTGTGCCCAGGCTTGACCTAAAGCCTGGTTTCCATGTGTCACATAGATGTTTGGGTCGCTCTCTTGTCCACTACTGCCGTAATCCTGTGACAGTTGGTATACTGACTTTATTACGGGCTTTTCAGTGGTAGGCATCTTTTTCTTTCTCTGCTATGTAACATATATTTTGTATTTTCAAACATTCTTACACTTCTCTCAGCAATAATTCGTCTTGTCTGTTTACCTGACCATTCCTACTGAGAAAGTAGACAGGTGATACAATATTAACCGACAACCATGCTGGTTGATCTAGGGTATGGCCGACATCACACTACAGATTAAAACTAAAATTGGCCAGAGCATTTGTTTAATCGCTGATAGGACCAGGGTGCGTTCTTCGCCAAGATGGTAATACACTGAAAGTTTGACAGCCACTACGGGGAGATAGCTTATTTGTCAGCGCACAGGAATGACATAATCGTTTCCTTTACGGCGTATTGCGAATATATTACTTTACATAAAAGTAAGATGTTGTATTTGAACACATAGCTGGGAGAGTGTACGGATGTGTCACTTCCATATATGGGAGACGTGACCGTTGCATCACGCGCACATTATTTCAGGCGGAAATAGTTTTGAATTACCCCACCTAAACACGCATGCTTGAAACGATTGGATCCCTGCTTAGCATCGTAACAAACAAATGCAGGGGAGGACAGGCCTTTTTTGCAGTTTTAAGACACTGAGAGAATCGCTTGCCAGTACGATATCCAGACCATGCCAGAGTAAAGACTGTGAGAATCAGACTTCCATTTATCAGACCGGACATTTGTTGGAGTATTTTGAAGGACTTAAACAGCCCAGGAAAGCTCTATCATTATAATAAGGAAAACCGGGATCTGAGGAAACTGAAAACACGGAGTCATAGTGGGAATTCATTGTTAACATAACACCCCAGAAACGTGTAAAAATGCATCTGCTAGTGCCTTAACTTTATTCCTCTGAGCAAACAGTCTGTGAGCCAAGATTGGCGTATGTTATGTATTTTACATTCTATGTTTTTCATTACTAACATGTGAACTAATATGTATATATTGACATTTGAATATTAAAATGTGAAAATTGCTAGTATTAACCTTTTCCTTTGAATGTAAAGTAAATATAAAGCTATTAAATTTAAATGTAAAGAAAGTTTCTCTCGTGGGATTAAGCTTTGTTCTCATCGAGGGTATAGTCTGAGGTAGATGGGATGGTGGAATTGGAAGATGGGGACAAATAAGTATGTGTCGGGAAACTCAATACTCAGAGGGTATTTGTTTCTATTCTTTTACCATACTAGTTGGTGGTACCAGCTGAGGGTACTAATCTCTGGAACAAAGTAAGGGTAGAAGTGGACTGACGTCGAACTAGACACCATAATCAGAGGGCCTTAGAGACACGGAACCAGCTTTGCAGTTACTCCCTGATCTTACTTGGAACGTGCTGCGCCTTTAATTTTGATCAGAGACGCGAGAACTCCAGTGACCTACCTGCACAGAACCCAAAAAAACCCAGCGGGAGCAGAAACTACCATTTGCAGCTTAGTCAAACCTAAAAGCTGCCAAGTGACTTCTTACATAAAACACCATACCATCATACGATGATGAGGATTTTCTGTTAAAGATTATTCAATATTTTAACCTGTTAAATTTAGTTGATTATTAAATCTGTTATTTGTAAATATACAAAACGTCGATTTAATCATTTTGAATGTACTGCATGTTTGTCTCAGTCAATTTACTAAATACACTCTAAACAGAGCTCATCATCATCTCATCTCAGCCCGTAACCCGTCATGGGTCGTAGGGGTGCCATGGTGGAAGCATCAGCAGACAGGGTCCTCCACTGCTCTCTATCCTCAGCAATGCGTACAAGTGTGGAAAAACCGTGTCCTGCCCATTCTTTGATGTTATCAGCCCAGGATTTTCTCTGCCTTCCTCTTCTCCGTTTACCTTCGACTGTCCCCTGAAGGATCGTTTTCGAAAGGGAGTCATGACGAGTTACATGCCCAAACCAGGCAAGCTTTCGATGTTTCACTATTGACAAAAGTGGTTCTTGGTGGCCTGCATAGGTGTTTATCTTCTCTCTAACATAGACATTTGTTTTGTGCTCTTTATAGCAAATGCGCAAAATTCTTCTATAACATTTATGCTCGAAAGCCTGAATCCTTCGCTCCGTATCTGCAGTGAGTGTCCAGCTCTCACACCCATACAAGAGAATAGATAATACAAGTGATGTGTATAATTTGATCTTCACAGGAAAACTGATGTTACTTTTCCAGATCACATTCAACTTTGTCATGGCAGCTGAGGCCATCTCAAGTCTTGTCTTGATTTCTTTACTTGATCTTCCATCACTACATATAGTGGACCCGAGATATTTAAAGGTGTTAACTTCTTCTAACGTTTGCCCATTTAACGTAATGTTGGTCGGAACATGTTTCTTATGGCTATTCACCAATATCTTGCTTTTTTCTATATTAATTTCCATCCCATACGTTCTTGTTACTTTCTCCAGTCTAGAGGTAAGGTCTTGAAGTTCTGATTCTGATCCAGCTATCAAATCAATATCATCAGCAAAACGTAGGTTGCACAGAGGTCGGCCTCCAATCGATATGGTTGATTTATAATCGTAGAGAGCCTCCTGCATAATATGTTCTAGATAAATATTAAAGAGCACTGGGGACAGGATACATCCCTGCCGAACTCCTACAGTTGTTTTGAAAAATTCTCCAATGTCGTTGCTTGCAAAAACAGCACTGCTTGCGTCCTTGTATAGTGTTTCAATGATATCTATGATGTTGGTATCAAAATTGAATTTTCTCATTACTTGCCATAAGCCTTCATGCCAGACTCGATCGAAGGCTTTTGTGAAATCGATGAAGTTATGGTATAAATCGTGTTGATGTTGGAGATGTTTTTCGATAAGTACTCTAATATTGAAGATTTGTTCTGAGGTACTTCTTTTTGGTCTAAAGCCAGCCTGTTCCTCTGACAAGATTTCTTCTGATTTCTGTTTTATTCTGTTCAAAAGTATCCTTAACATCACCTTACTTGGATGACTAATAAGGCTAATGGTTCTGTAGTTCTTGCACATTTTTAGATTTCCTTTCTTTGGAAGCGGTATTACTAATGACTGCGTCCATTCTTTTGGCCATTTTTTTGTACTCCATATCTTCTGGCAAATTGTTGTCATGATTTTTACTATATCTGGTCCTCCATATTTCAAGAGCTCTGCTGGGATATTATCCACACCCGGTGACTTCCCTCCTTTCATCGAACATATAGCCTCTTCCACTTCTTCCCGTAA
Organism: Oreohelix idahoensis; assembly: GCA_024509875.1. NCBI lineage: Eukaryota > Metazoa > Mollusca > Gastropoda > Stylommatophora > Oreohelicidae > Oreohelix > Oreohelix idahoensis. Next base: position 62,987 of record JAMPIV010005926.1, read on the forward strand.
TATTGCTGCATTTCCGAGTTCCCTGTTTTCGCACTTAATGTTGTTTAATATGCCTAAGTCAGTGTCAAGTTTACAGTTATATAATTCTTTACAATATTCTGTCCACCTTCTCATTACAGCTGTTTTTTCATTGAGCAGAGCCCCATTGCTATCTTCTATGACAGTTACCCTGGGCTGTTGGGGTTTTGATAGTTTTCTTAATGTGTCAAAAGCTGCCTTGATGTTACCTTTTATTAGCCCCGTATTAATGGACTCACATTGATCAGCTATAAACAGAGCTATACCTGTATAATAAGAATTCCACTGAGTAAATCAGGGTGGGGGCTTGAGCGAGCTGAAATTAATAATTGCTTAATTCTTCACAAAAGGCGACGATCAGATATAAGTTAATAATCCTCGGCCCTATGCAGCATTGTTCTTGACATCTGAAAATATCTTGTGGAACTACCTTGAGATAGGAGCATCATTATCCTTCTATCTATAACTCTGCCAAGAGTAATCTTGTGCGAAGGTAGACACCTTTGAAGACCCATATTAGATACTCTTGAGTTTGGCCACTGGTGGACCACTACTGCAAAGCAGGGGAGGCAATTCCGTGATACCATGGTTCATTTAACACATAAGCGCACAATACTGTTCTTATTCATGACATTTGACAACAGCTAGGCGGTAACTTGGATCCCAACTTCTGGTAACTAGCAAATGTAGAGATTTTATTACATCTCTCCCCTCCCCCGGATGCACATGTCAGGGGTTGTAATACAAATCTTATGACCTTAGTAAGACACCCCTGGGTATGATCAAAAACCGCCAGAGAGGTGTTATCATAATGATATCCATCCCTAAACCTCGGGTTGAGTTTATTAACTTTTTTCTTCATATAAATTGGCGCCGCACATGATCGCCTAATTAGTCTAACCCATGATCCAGCCACAATTGAGAAAGATTTACATTGGTAACGTTTTAGTTGAAAGAGGGACCTACAAACTCGATATTTGGCTGGAATTCAATGTCTTTTAATGCGTCGATTTAAACAAGATTATAAACTCGCTACTTCGTCATTATGAACGCAGAAAACCCGAATACATGTTTTAAACGAATATCTATGTTATTATGTTTATTAAATTAAATATACAATTTTATTTACGTTTAACAGTACAAAGATTATTAATTTGATAAAGGACAGCGTCAGAAACTAAATACTAACAAACGAGTTATCTTTACGATGGTAGATGGTATAAGATGGTAGATAAGTGATTCCATCTTAATACTGTAAAACCGTCATATCGTCAAACACTTCACTAGTTACTGAAGTATAAAACTGACAGATAATGCTTCTATTCAAATTTAGAGATTATGTCACCTAATACTATATGATAGCCCTAAAAACCAGACAGGGCCTGGACTATGTATTTAATTTAACAGTCATCGATTTAACATACATGTAATAGTGAAACAACACTGACAAATAAACAATCAAGTAACATATGTAATGATAGCATGCCAGTTCTGACGATGGTGTCAGAGTCTCTTCTGTGGATGTGGCCAAACCAGTTCCATTGTCTGCCGCTATGATGGTGTGCATGTTTTCTTGGTAGCTCCGAGTTTGCAGTTTTTGTTTTGTGATTGCGTTCGGACAGAAAATGCGAAGAATTTTGCTTAGGCAGGTTGCGTGGAAAGAGGACAGTTTGAACATTTATTTTTCTGTTACCCTCCCCCCCAATCATTCTGCACTGTACATGTGGATAGTCATGGTACACAACCTACTATACCGCGACTAGGTATAGGCACCACTGATGGAAGATGTCCAGGAAACAAAAACAGGACAAAACATCTGTCTTTTGAGTATGCTAAAACATGTTGCTGGGTTCCTCGCATTTCTAATTGCTCAGTTTCATACAGAGATGGAAGTAATGTATTACTGTTATGTGATCAAAATTTGTCAGTTTACGATGAACCACCGAAAGTGGACATTTTCAAAGAATGATGGTAAACCTAAAAAGGAACCATAGATTGGTACCAAGAACTGCTCAGACATTACTGTAAAGATTTTTTTATGTATTTAGTTTCTCACCATCATCTGTAACAGTTGCGTAACTATGGTGAGGCGGGTGGGGCACGTGCTGTGGGCGCCAAATGTTGGGGGCGCCATTTTGTGGTTTATAAAAGCAAAAACTCCACTTCTCATTTATGACAATCCAATTTATCTCACTTCACATTTATGTGTAGGAATGTGTGTCACGGGTTGCCTCTCCTTGCTCTGCAGTAGTGGTTCACCAGTGGCAAAAACCAAGAGTATCTAATGTGGGTCTTCAAAGGTGTCTACCTTTGCACAATATTTCTCTTGGCAGAGCTGTAGATAGAAGGATAATGATGCTTCTACCTCGAAGTAGTGTTCACAAGATATTTCACAAGTCAAGAACAATGCTGAATGAGTCTTAGTACGTTAACTTTGTATCTGACCCGCCGCCTTTTGTGAAGCTGGATATAAATGATTTGCTCATTCAAGCCCCCAGCTGATTTAATTCAGCGAAATTCCTTTTATTAGCTTGATATATATATATATATATATATATATATATATATATATATATATATATATATATATAGATATAGATATATATATATATATATATATATATATATATATATATATATATATATATATATATATATATATATATATATATATATATATATATATATATATATATATATATATATATATATATATATATATATATATTAATGAATATATACTAGAGGTTCTGGATCATTCATATGCCTTTCTCTCTGTAATGATTAATTCAGCTGTGAATTTGTCAAAATCAACAAAAACAAATTTAATGCTCAATTACTTTGAAACAAATGTAAATAAGTATAAAATGGTAATTATGAGAAATTATGGTTCATCATAGATCTCGGTTTGGGAGATGAAAATATAGTCTTTTGGTGTGGCCTGTTAAACTTATAATTTATTTTCCAAATTGCTGAGATGTTGGTGCTGCTGGTTCCGTCACTTCGTCTCTGTGGCAAGGGCACATCTCCAAAGGATTCTGGAGGTAACTGCTTTCCGTCAAGGCAGGGATCTTCACCACCCGTGGGATGTAGGTTTCACGTGTCGATCTCAGGCTTCGAACCACAGACTAATACAGCTGGTAACGTGGGTAGAGCTTAAAATGGTCTCTCCAGTCTGTACCACCAACTTTAGAGGGAATAAAAGTACACATTCCGCTGCTAAGTATTTATTTTCCTGATTTAGTTCAGGCGCCTTTATCAGCCGTTCGTCACCGATATTTTAATCAGATTTTGTACTCTCCCTTAGTGTATATCATATAACTCAGGGGATGTGATGAAAAATCACCATTCTGTTAGTTAATGTAATGAAAAAATTTCAACTGAACAGCGGCAAGTGGCTTGTGCCTGAAGGAACAACTTTAAACACACACACAACTCATTATAAATGATAATTGTGGCAGGGTCAATTATATGTATGTGTAGCGAAATCTGTGAGATAATTGCTAAATTCGGTAAGATTTTGCTCCTATAATAATAATTAAACCCGCCCGGTTGTGTATGCCTCTCTTCGTCTTCTACGCCAGCAGGGCGCTGAATTTTGTGCAGTAGTAAGGCTTAGAAAATGATTCCGCCGTAAAAATCTAACGCGCTTTCCTAGTTTTGTCCTTGAAACTTACAAATTAACATTTTGACCGATCTGCGGCACGAAAACTGCTACTCTGAATTAACGTAGTATTTTAACTTTAACGCCACTAATTGTAGCAATCCGGACAATTTCCCGATCTGCGGCACGAAACTGCGGCAAGTATTAACGCAAAGATTAACACCACCTTGCATAACCCCTCCTCGCTCGACACGCCGATCCATGCATATATCCACTCGGTTGGGGACGCCAGAAGGTATATACACACACACACAGTCAGTGCTCATTTCATGCCTAGTAGTGTATTTCTGACGAAACCCAAACAAGTTGTTTTATTTTGAATAAAAATGCTAGAGGAGAGGGGGAAGATGGCCGACTTGTGAAAAAGTTATAATTGACGATTAACAGTGACAAAACTGAAAATCTAAACGACAATGAATATGGCCATAAAAATCATATGTAAGGATAGCTTAGTGTATCCTGAGCAATAATATGTTTTAATAAACACAGTAGCCCAATTATTACCCAAGATATTGAAATAATACTATATATCTATGAACAATAAGACGGACGGACTGTTGTTTTTGCTCATTCTATTTTTAACATTTTTTGGGGACGCAAGTTTAAAAAAGAGGCATTAGAGGGATTCAAATCCGATTGGTTGGTATAGGAGGATAGGAAGGAGGTTATTGGTTAGGCAAAAAGCTAAATATATTTTACAGACTCACTCCTAATATGTTTGGAGTTTTTTTTTTTTTTTAAATTTGAATTGAATAGCTAGACCCTCGCTGTGATTGGGCCGGTCTAGGGATATTGGCAAAAAGCTTTCAAAGGCTGGTTGCCATTTGACACAAAATTGTTAATCTGCAAGCTGCGTTGAGAACAGTAGTGCTAAGATGGAAAAACCTTAGCAGTCTGAACAGGGGCAAAGCTAAACTTAAAGATATATTAATGCTGATGCCAGTCAACGTATGTTTGTGATATTTTCATTGAATTGTGGTAAGAACGAATTTATTAACCTAGTTATTACACAAATTTGGTGTACGAGATACTGCTTTATTGGGAATGTTTTGCGACTAAGTACATGGGTCCCCTAGCAGACTTATGCAGGGCCTGTGGTGTTGCTTACACGCAGTAAAACTGACATGAATTGTATAACTTAATATGATTTCCACAGTTTCCAGTGGAAAGGCTAACCCACATTATTCTATGGGAGAGAATCATTGTTGCAGTGTCAGAGGCGTTGTAGCCATTAGGGAGAAAAATAGGAGCACTGGTATGAGTTGTTATCTCAGGTGAAAATGGTTGACATGGGGTGGTCAGAGAGATCTGACCCTTTTTCTTTTATTGAATTATATCATGTATTACTTGTGGAATGATATTGTAGATGTGTTATAAAGAATCATAACCTTGTTTCAGGGTTTTTTGTTTTGGTACTAACGTTAGTGCCAGAACCCTGGTGACTGTCTCTTCATGAGAGAAAGAAAGAATTTTGCTGATACACGCTGTCTATCACAATACACCAGGGACTGTGTCAGATTGGTCATTGAAGAGAATTTTGCTGATACACGCTGTCTATCACGAATCAACTCTTGAAATACAGGAGAGTGGCAGCATTGTACTACAAACAACATGAAGATAAGTGCCTAGTGTGGGCACTCAATAGTTCATCCAACTATTGTACTAACAGAACATAAAATAATAGACTGATTATATATATATATATATATATATATATACATATATATATAGATAAACATATATATATATATATATATATATATATACATTCCACAAGAGAATAAAAGAAAGAAAGGGGATGATGACAACACCCCAACCCCACCAGTAGTTACCAGTGTTCAATTAGTTATAGAAATATCAAAATATAGTTAGATGGAAATAGTATTTGTATGGACAGAAGATCCATTGTGCTATTTAACTGTATGTAAATAAAACCATAAATTTCATTTTGTTGTCAGGACGACTCAGAAGATTCTGACTCAGGGCAAATAAATTGTATTTTAACCTAGAACATAATATTCAGCCACAGACTTCTATAAGATATATCATAGAGTGTTAGTCTGTATGTGGTTGTTGTATTGACCCAGTCCTATCTATGTATTAGAATTAAAGTGTATTTGTATTGATTTGTCTTACACTACATTATATATTCATTACCCTAGACATTTAGACGTAGTCACATAACTAATGAGCAAAAATTTAGAGCCAAGTGAGATCATAGGGGTGGTAGCAGAAAGGTTCCCTGTAACTACTTAACCTTCAACTACTAAACTCAGGGGCCTACACAGCTGACCTCACTTGGTAGACAAATAATTTTAAATAATAACATCCATAACACCAAGTCTACCACAGTATGTATCACCACAGTATGTATCAATAAGTATGGCTCGCTGTCTAAGGTTCCCAGGACATACGAGGCTAACAACTGTTAAATGAAGAAAATGGCACCAAACGGGCCAACAGCAGAGACGATATTCAAAAGCTTCTTGTCGAACACACAGACATTTTAATCTCGTTACAATGATGCATTGATAATTCAGCATTGGCATGAAACATCTTCATAAGAAACCTTGATAATATGTACACCTATGATTGCCATACAAGGCACATACACAATCCTATGTAGGTTCCATAGAAGAACAACTTTCAAAACACAGCCGGTCCTTACAATGGGCGCATAATTAAACAATAATCTAGTCGCTAAGTCAAACAACACGATGTCATATGCGAACTACGCATAGCGACTAAAATAGGTGCCACACTTGTGAGCACTACAATAATGTTCATTACAACTCACATGTGGCGTACAACAGGCATACGTCATATTAATGTACATATGATGTCATCAACATCCACTTCCTTTTCCACTTGAAGTCTGCGATTACCTGTTTTTGGTTCTTCCATGAGAACTAGCATGAAGTAATCATCAGCGCTTGCTGTGGTGGTTCATGACTGTATCCTTTTCACATGCTGAGGTTGCCAGCCTCGTATGAATCTTTAACACTCCTTCTTCTTCTTTGATCCTTAGCAGCCGACCGTCAAAGCAGTATGTGGTCATCACTCCTAGTGGCGTCTTGTAGGGCAACAACAAATTGATTCCACTTTGCTCGGTCGGCGGCCATCTTTCGTACAGTGCCCCAACTCTGGTTCATTCTTTGCATCTCAGCCTCCACAGTCCTCCGCCAGGTTGTTTTTGGTTGGCCTCTCTTTCGTTTTCCTTCAGGGGTCCAAAGCATAGCTGTTCTTGTGATGGCATCGGGGTCTCTTCTGAGGACATGGCGAACCCAGCTCCAGCGTCTGCCAGCTATGATGGTGTGCATGTCCTCTTGCTTGCTCCGAGTAAGCAGATCTTGGTTGGTGATGGTATTCGGCCAAAAGATTCGATGAATTTTTCTTAGGCATGTTGTGTGAAAGGAGGACAATTTCGACATTTCCTTCTCTGTAACTCTCCAGCATTCCGCACCATAGAGAAGCACAGAAAGCACACAGCTCTGATATAATCTTAATTTTGTGCTTGTGCTGTATTGAGAGGACTTCCAGATGTAGTTTAGGCTAAAAAAGGCGGTTCTTGTCTTATTCATTCTGATGTTGATGTCTTTCCCTGCCCCGCCGTCTGGTGTTACTATGCATCCTAGAATTGTGAAGGTGTCTGTACCAGTTGCTGATTCTTTACTGATATGGGCTCAGGGTTGCTCACATTGAGCGTCATGACCTCTGACTTCTTTAAATTGATGTTCAAGCCCACCTGCTGGCTAAACTTATTAAGTCTATCCGTTTTTTCCTGGATGTGTTGATGTGAATGTGCTAGTAGTGCAATGTCATCTGCATATTCCAGATCTTCCAATGTAGAAAATGTAGTCCATCGTATTCCTCTTGGACTGCCCTCTGTTGTCTGGCGCATCACCCAATCTATGACTGTTAAAAATAGAGTGGTTGATAAGGGGCATCCCTGTCGTACTCCTGTCTTCACCTCAAAGGTTAGGTTGCTCTGCCCAACACTACACGTAAAGTTAGCATAGAGGCTTTTTATGATTGACACTATGCAGCTTGGAATTCCATAAGCCCTCACTATTTTCCATAAACTGTCCCTATGTATGCTGTCAAAAGCCTTTTCAAAATCAACGAAATTAATTTACAGCTGTCTTTGCCATTCTGAGCACTGCTAGCTAGTATAAACCAGTAAATTTCAAAGTATAAAAATGTGTACAACTCACCCTTAGTAATTAGGCAAATCTTAGACGTCTTGCTCAGGTAAATAGTCTTGGCAACTTAACACAGATGCCTCGAACACACGTCTCGGATATTATTTCTTATTCTAGAATTCCTCTGATTTGTGAGTAGTTTCTATAGGAGTCCGGTTCCGTATTAATATTGGTGAGTTTTCTTCTCCAGTGAATAAAAGATGCTCTAATACGTTTTTTCCGTTCCTAAAAGTTCATAATCCAACTCTATTCTTTCCTGTGGCAAGGTCTGAGCTGTCTTCTTTGACGATTTCAGGAATGCAGTGCCGTATGTCAAATGTTTCCTACGTTATATCGTAAGTTCCCGGCCCACGCTTCCACCTGGCGTTTTCTGACAAACTCCCAATCAGCGCGGTTGTTTATTGGCGCCTCAGAAGCCAGCCAATACATTCAAAGTTCATATTATGAAAACTTTTCCTCATGCAGTATTCTGTATGACTCATGTGTTTGAAAATTTCAAACAGTCATCCTTCGTATATGGAGTTGCTACATCCGACAATTCTTAGTAATGTTTACGTTACAACTTCTTACATTTTTCCTGTCGAATCGGAAGTAATTATACAATCTTAAGCAAACACTTCGTGCTCGCATTTACCTGGAGTCAGTGTGGTATTATCACCTTTTAGGGACTCAGTTAATCTCTCAGGGATGGGCGATACGCTTGTCTGGCCCTGTCATGCATCGAAGCGTGAAACGTGAACAATGACAGTAGGGAAAAAGAGAGTGATAAGAACATAATAATGCACCTAATTCAGTACGCACAACAATTATAGTTCAATACTGCAGGAGAGGAGAAGAGAGCGCACAAATTATGTCACAATGTGCAATTGTAGGATATATATATATATATATATATATATATATATATATATATATATATATATATATATATATATATATATATATATATATATATATATATATATATATATATATATATATATATATATATATATATATATATATATATATATATATATATATATATATATATATATATATATATATATATAAACACATACACACACATACATACATATATACACACAAAATCTGCGTATTAAAGATATATTTATCCAAGTACAACATAGCTATCATTAGCTGCAACTATTCTCACAATCTTTTATCATTTCCTACTCAGGATGACCATAGCTTTCTTTAAACTCATTCTAGCTTTTCTGGTGCTGATGTTGTTTTCATAGTTCTTGCTGTAGTCAATATGAAAAGAAGTGGTGGCAAGAGGCATCCCTGTCGAATTCCAGTTCTTATGCCAGTGTTCAGTGAGTTATAATTGGTTTTAAAAATCTGCTTTTCAGGTCTTTATATGGTTTTCTTATTACGTCAGTAAACTTACGGGAGACTGAATAGTGCCTCATCAATTTTGAAAGTGATTCTCTGTCTGAACAGTCGAAGGTCGTTTCGTAGTCCACAAACCCAATGTAACATTGTAAATTCTTTACCGCGTTCTGTTATACTCTTATGCATAGTGTGGCTGTCTGGTCTGTACGTGATCAAATGTGTCGAAAACTGCTTATTTCTCCTTCAACTGTCTGTCTGTGACCTATTTTAATATCTTAAGGATGACCCTCTTTAATATTTTCACTTAGACTTATATATCCTTCCTCCTATTCTTTTGGTATATGCTCTCCCTCCCAAACATTACCAAACAGTCTGTATTGTATCTCTGCACGTGTGCCTCTCTATATTGATAATCTGCTGGAATGCTATCTGAGCTAGCAGCATTCTCATTTTATCGAAGCCTATGGCTTTCTGTATTTCTTCTGTATTTTTTTTTACAAGATCTTCTAACTCCTTTTCTGCTGTTGTATATTGTCGTAAATATTTTAAAGATAGGTCAGAAGATATTTATGGTCCCGTCTGAGCAGAGGTGATAGTGGTAAATATCTGAGAATAAAGGTGTAGGAAATAGATTTTCACGGGAATAGTGTAAGAGGAAGATCTGTCTCTGGAATGAGTAGTTTCTCTAGTCCAGCCTATCTATACGACTATATTTTAATATAAGACAACCTTTCTCTCCCTATATGAAATATAAGTTACACTAAACACACCCACACACACAATTATGTGACAACAATACACACAAACGTGAAAAAAACTATGGATAATTGGGTATGGGTCTGACCAACACGCATATGTAAGTTCTTTTTGTTGTTTATTATCATTACACTTTTTACAACATCAAACATATAGAGAAATCAAATAAATCATGTTTGCAGATATATGAAAATAACCGAATAAGTGCCCTCCCTTTGTTGAGAAAAGATCCCAAAAGAAGTTAATAACCCCAAAGGTCAAAGATAAACACTAGATTACAGAATAGACTGTGAAGAACAAGTTCCCACTAAATTACTACTCAGTAAAGTACTCAGGTTAGCGAAATAAAAAAAGAAGTTAGTACAATGATTGTAACAAAGGAAAATATTTACTCTCTCTCTGTCTCTCACTCTGTCATCTGTGGCCACAAACATTCTTGCTTACCTAATAATGGTGTAGGTATCCCTTGAAAAAATTACAATAGTCTGACCTATATTGTCAGGTGGGTTGCCCAAATCTGGCCCCAGTCCAGCCTTTGTATCTAATAATAATTACAAGGTGGACGCCAAAGTTGGTGGTTTAATTTTTCCTGGATGAGTCCTGTGTCACCGCATATAGTTACTGAAGCAAGACGTTCTCGGGATGTTCACAGTTTTAAAAGGAGAAAAGTAGTTCCGGTATTGTCTAGCCTCTGGTTGCTAAGACAAATGTTACAATATGTAAAACTGATAATGATGGTAAATCCTATCGACTGACTCTTATGGTGAGTGCCGATTTTGAAACAGCGTAGTTTTCTGGATCACTCCGTTGCCACGGCTGTCAAACGTATGCCCAGTGGGCTGGAAAATTTTGGTAAATAATTCTGGGTAATGTACCGTCCAGTTACGATTAATCTTATTGTTTCTATTGGTCTCTCTCTGAATGAAGAAAGAGAACCGAACAGGTCCAAAAATCGAAGACCCAAAATAATAATAATGTTACTGGTAATATTAGACCGCTGGCCGCTGGTTTTGATCAAGTGCTAGATAAGGAAGAACAGAACATCTAAAAAACTGCTACTATCCTATCCACCCGTAAGTTTTCCGCTATGGCATGTCGGGAAAACAGGGTATGTGCCCTCCCCCCGTTATTGCCTGCGAGAAAATGAACAGCGCACAAAGTCAATTATTATTCAATTTATCCATACCCGCACTTTAACAAAATCGCCTGTCACTACTAGCTATTTGTCAGCGTCTGTTGTTTAGTCACATAACATTAACTCTAGTCACTTATTTAATTTCACACAATGAAATATAATGCGAATTCTATTCGGTCACTGATCCTCACACTTAATAATCTCAGTCAGCTAAGCCGTATCTTCTTGTGTAAGAAAAATGGGGTTTTTGAAATTACTCTGAACGACTGGCAAGAAATATCTATGCGTTATGTTATTTCACTAGTTTTAAACGCTAAGGAATTATAGTGAATAAAAATGGTAAACCTAACACATTTTAACACTTAAGCACAATTTCTATTACCACAAATCAGAAAATGAAATCCCCACGGGACAATTTAACACATTTAGCGAAGACATGGTTCTAGTCCGTCATCCTTAGATTATCAAAGAATTTCTGAGCGACTCAAATAACTGAATTTGAAAGAGCGCCGTATTTATACAGCTTATGGTGTTATTATCACTAGAAGATGTTATAATTCGCACCTCTGTATAGCAGGGAATTCAGGAAACTGCGTTTCCTGGATCAAAGGTTTGTTCGTTCATTCTTCTTCTTCGTTCGTCCTGAACAGGACGTTGCTTGCGTTGTGTCCGTTTACAGCGAAGCTGTGATAATTGCGCCTTTCGGCCGACACATCCGACTTCGGCACGGCATTTTTAGGGACCAGGTTTGCCTTCCCACTTCGATCCCTACTCTCTCAGCCAGACTGCAGTGATGCAGCCTATTTCCAGGACCACCACTTGGAGGTGGAGTAGGGTCTTGGTCAGCTCTAGTTCGCTGACCCTGACGCAAGCAGTCAAGCTATGGGTCGCTGACTGCATTTATCACTGTTGGTGCGTCTTCGGTCCCATTCGTTCATTCTACGCAGCGATGCTGATCGACATCAGAAAACTGGCCGTGCACGAGCCTCTCTTAGATTACGTCCCCTTGCGCAGATCAAACATTATCTCCCCCTGGAACGTGCTAACATCAAAGGTGGTCGGGAAAAATATTATCGCCCCGTGTCTCTCTTCAAACAATCCGTTATTTTCTCAGCGCAACTGTCTAATGACCGGTAATTGGCAAATCAGCTCGCGTGAGAAACTCAGGTAAACGAATCAGGGCTCGCTGCCTGTTATGCTGGCAGGTCACGGAAATTGGTAAATGTCTGTTTGTTTATATGTCAAGAAAAAAGGGCGTGGATTAGATATGAGTAATGCAGTCAGAAAATTGCGTGGTTTTGCTTAGCAAATGGTAGACACTAAATGGGAAAGCAAAGGCTGTCAGATTACTGTATCAATATTTGCATTCCACGTCACATATATCTGAAGCATCATGTAGTGGTTTTATCTATTCAGGCGTTCCTCAGAATCTTCCGTTCATTTCTGCATTGTTTGTTTGTTTCTTTTTTTAATTCTGATTTCTTTCATTAGGATATTTGATTGTTATATATCTCCATATTGGTTTCCTTTGCTGTTGTACGTGTCCTTTACATTACTTTTGGATGTAGCTTCCACTGCCTCTCTTGCCTAATCGTCAGTGTATTGTTTCTTATATTTTCTTGTTGTTTATTTTACTTTTGTTTTTAGTTTGTTTCTACGTATATCTTAATAGTCATGGTTCTGGTTTTTTTTCTTCTGTCTAAGGTTGCTTTCTTATTTGTCTATCTTGTATATCATTGCTACCTTCTGTTATAATCCATTCTTTGTTTACTCATTCCCTTGTTCTAAAAGCTTCTCCATTTGTCTGAGTCAGCTATTTTGATCTTTATCCAAGAATCTTCTGTACTGCTTCGTCTTTCTAGTTGTTGAAGCCCTTGGTACTGTTTGGATATAATGACAGTAAATTATCTTTTGCTTCTTACCTGTGGAGTTTCCACAGTTAACTACTGTCTGTAGCTATGCGTTAATGTTCTAGGTATCAGCGTTGTTTTACCTAACAGAATATGGTGATCTTTTGTCACATCTGCTCTTTACATTTTTGCTTTATTTTATGATGATCTGAACTTCCTTTTTGTGCAGGTATGGTCAGTGTGATTTTCTGTCCTCTGACCTGATAATATCTATGTGTCGCGCCGTTATCCTTCTTCTTCCTCGTTCGTCCTGAAAAGGACGGTGGTTGCGTTGTGTCTGTTTACGCCTAAGCTGTGATATCTGCACCTTTCGGTCGACACATCCGACTTCAGCACGGCATTTTTCAGGGACCGGGTTTGCCTTCCCATTGCGATCCGCACTCGCTCAGCCAGACTGCACTGCTGCAGACTGTTTCCAGGACCACCACGTGGAGGTGGAGTGCGGTCTTGACCAGCTCTGCTTCGCTGGTCCTGATGCAAGCAGTACAGCAATGGGTCGCTGACTGCATTCACTATTGCTGCATCTTGGGGTCCCTCGCCGTTATCCTAAACTTGACATTAATTGTCGCAGCACAGTTGGATAAGATAGATGTAAATTAAGAAATGTAAGAAAGATATATAGGATCTCATAAGTGGCTTGTTAAATGTTAGATTCCTATACAAGTGAGGGGTGAATAGGAAGGTGAATATTCTCACAAAGAGATAATGTCTCGAAAGGGCACTTGAGAATGGATTCTGTTTCCTTGCGACAAACTCTCCTATGATTCTTACTGAATGTTATTATTATTATTATTAAGCCCCCATCCTCTCATACTGAGGAAATGACACATATATGGATTTAAAAGACAAAACATGTAAGAAATTCACTCGACCACTTGGTAAAGTGTATAACTTATATACAGGTATTTAATCCCTAAACCACATATACGACACAAAGTAAAAATAAAAATGTAAGCAAAAATAATACGGTCATAAACACTGAATGACTAAAAAGTCCTAGTATGTCCTACTAATCATCATTAGCACTGGTGTGACTACCATGAGAGTTGCCTAACGTTATGGATTGTAAAGTCCACTTTTGATAAGCTGGAAGGCACTTTAAATAGAGTTCCGTTATTATTTGGGTGAAAGTTCTATTTGATATTCTGAGTAAGATCTCTGAGATATCTGGAGGAAAAATAATCCTTTTGCTTTATGGACTTAGCTGTATTCCTGTGTTGTCAGCCCTGGCGCAGGTTGTTAGGTGCTGTCATCCAGCAGCGATTCAATAAGAGGACTATAATGTCATAAAATCTAGAGAACACAGGCAAACTTTCCGTGCTATATAAGATATTTATACTTCTCATACACGTCACACATCAGGCATATCAACATAATGTCCTCTGACTTCATCTCATAGGCTAGACAAGATAGGTAAACTTAGACCTATGTAACTTCAAGAGTTAATTAATTTAGCCAGTCTCTTTTCCCAAGAAATGTGTTCTACAATGATAGTCCGTTCCTTCACACAATGATGAATAGCAGTAAAATATAATACATTTATATTGCACACATAGATGAAGTGAGTGACCGACTGCCCAAGCGGTCAGAGCGCATTCTGTAGCACAACCATATTAGTTTTGAGACCGAAACCTGGCAGTGGCACACACCGGTTTACCCGCTGTAAATGGGCACTCAGCTGTGCTCTTGAGGTAGGGAAGGAAAAGGCAGCGAGGAAGACAACTGCTCACCTAACCTCGTAAAAGTTGAATATTTCATTGTGAAGCTTCTAACACTTCATTTACAATTAATATGATAGATGTTAACCTTTGGCTGTGGGGCTAGTTGTGGTAAGTTTTTATACAAGCAGCAGTCACTCACATAGCAGATGCCTAGATCATATCAAGAATTACATACGTTTACACCAATGAATATTTTACATACATATTTTGCGAAGTCTATACGAACCTGAACAGAGTGAAATCACAGTACACTGCTTTGTTAACAGTACCACCAAAGAGTTTGTAATCTGGACTTCTTCGCCATTTAGATGCACTCGGTCCATGGGTTGTGGGTGTAAGTGGCGTTTGGTTGTTGTTGTTTTGATGAAATGATGGGTGGAGATCGGGCACTCAACCTCTGATCATTGTTGCCTCTTCTCTTTCCATCTTGGTCTACCCTGTTCAACCTGAAAGTTGGTTATAATTGGGGTATTTAGTGTCATTTTCTTTACTAATTTTGTATTCAATTTAAATAACTGTTGTCTTTTGCAGTTGCTGATTTTTATTTATATTAGTATTTGTCAATTTTATTTTCTCTTTTGTATTGTTTCTAGATAACTATTGTCCTTTACACTTGGTTTTAATTTGTATTAGTATTTGTTCTTTTTGAGTTGTTGTCCCTTTTTTTTTTTTTTTTTTATACCTTGTCTTTCCTTGTCCTATGAGTAGTTATTTTTTTTTTTTTTGTTAATGCTTTGTTAGTTCTTGCTGCTTAATTTCTATTTAGTTGGATGATTTTCCTGAAGTTCTAACCTTATATTTTTTCCTTTGTTTTATGTATATATCTTTTAAGTATTGATTGGGCATCTCTTGGGGCATCTATACTTAAAACCTTATCACCTGTTAAGTCTATATTGTGATTTCTATAGTAAGTTTTTAATTCAAGCCTTTGTTGTTCATACTTTTTACAGTGGATCAGGTAGTGGTCTATGTCATTCTCTTCCTGACATTCTTGGCAGTGTGGTTCTTCTACCATGAAGTATGCTGCACCGAGTCGGAGACGCCACAGTTTTTTGTTCGATGGTATCTTTAATTCTTCTCTGACCTGGCATGTCCTCGTTGGTTCTTTCAGCAGTTTGAACGCGTGTCTGCCTTTTCTACTTTCCTTCCATGTTGTCTTCCATTCGTCGTTTATAGTTTCCTTCACTTGGCTCTTGATCTCTGACCTTCCCAGTCCTGCTTTTATATTGTTTTTACTTGTTCTTCCCTTCTTGGCATTCTGGTCTGCCAACTCGTTGCCAGCTATACCTATGTGTGCTGGAACCCACACTAGCCTCACACTACATCCTCTGTTCTCTAGTGATGTATTAATTGCTAGAATTTCTTCCTTTATGTCTGGCCGGCTACATTTACCTGGGTGTTCTAGTGCTTGTAGTGATGATAGTGAGTCTGTAAATATCGTAACAGCTTCTGGTGGGTTATCTTCGATTATTTCTAGACTTTTAAGAATTGCTACCATCTCTGCAGTAAAAATCGATGCCCCTTCCGTTATACTGTAGCTCTTTTTTATTCCCCATTGTGGTATTACAACTCCGGCACCTAGTTGCCCACTATCACCCTTGGATCCATCAGTGTAGACGGCCAGACTTTGTTTAGTTAGTTGCTCTATGAACTTTCTACTTATCATTTTGGCTTCCTTATCTTCTATGTTTTGTTTGATCTTTTCAGTAAGTGAGTAGTCTATGATTGGTGATTTTAGTTCCCAGGGTGGTATTTTGCTTCTGTATTTATTACTATTTTCAATTGTGTTTGATAGTTCTTTGAACTGCATTAGGTCTTCTATAGTTCTCCATCCTGTTGGATATCTATCTTTATTTAAGGGGACGTCCCATACACTTGGTTGGTTTTTGACAAATGCTTTATGTGCTGGGTGGGTCACTTCTTGTGCTACTTTACTCCAATAATTTAATCTCAGTTCTTTCCGTCTTAGACCAAGGGGAGGTATGCCGAGAGCTACTTCTAGAGCTTCTACTGGTGTCGATATAAATGCACCTGTAATAGTTCTCATGGCTGCATTTTGAATCCTGTCCAGTTTTGCTTTGTTAGAAGCTGCAGCTGAGTCATAGACTATGCTGGCATAATCCAGTTTCCCCCTGATGAAGGACTTGTAGAACATAAGCATTATTTTATTGCTGGCCCCCCATCCATTACCTTTTACAATCCTTAGTATATTTAGGGGTCCCCTACAGCTTTCTACCAAATTGTCTATATGTTTATTATAATTTAGTTGTTTATCTAAAGTTACGCCCAGAAATCTAGTTGTTGAGGAGGTACATATTTTCTGTCCTTTAATGGTTATATTGATTTTGTTATTTTTTTTTAAATTTCCTTTGCTGAAAATCATACCTACTGTTTTGTTTACATTAATTTGGAAGCCCCAACTTTTCATCCACTCTGAAACTTTGTCTATTTGATTTTGAAGTTTTTTGTAAACATGGTCCAAGTTTTTTCCAGATCGCCAAATGGCACAGTCATCTGCAAATTGTGATACTGCATTCTTTATGTCATTAAATTCATCTGCTAAATCATTTACAGCTATAGTGAAAATTGAAGGAGAGATCACCGATCCTTGAGGAATCCCATTCTGTTGTTCATATATTTCTGACCTATCATTATTCACCTGTACAGCAAAATACCTGTCCTGTAAAAAGTTTTCTAGATACCTATAGGTTTTACCAGTAATGCCAATCTTTTTCATTTTGTAAAGAGCTCCATCGCGCCAGCATTCATCATATGCTCTAGCTACATCTAGAAAGACTGCTACTGTTTTCTCTTTCCTCTTGAACCCTAGCTTTACATCATGTTCTAATCTTACAAGCTGGTCTACTGTACTTCTGTCTGCTCTAAACCCTGACTGGTTTGGGCTATATAACTGGTTTTTTTCCAGGTAGAATTTAACTCTTTTATTCACAACAGTTTCCAGTATTTTACCTAGTTGTGATGTTAAGGAGATAGGCCTATATGAACTTACTTCATGGGCTTCCTTATTGGGTTTTAGAATGGGTACTATCATAGCTACTTTCCATGCTTTTGGTATCTTTCCTAAGTTCCAGATTTTGTTATAAAGTGAAGTTATTATGTTTATAGTTCTTTTGGGTACTTTCTTAAGGATTTCATAACTAAGTATATCTTGCCCTGAGGCAGTATTAGATTTATCTTTTATTGCATTAGTTACTTCTTCCTCTGTTATATCAGCATCTAAATAGTTTGTTTCATCTATCTGGTCTGGTATTTCTTTTAAAAACTGTATCCTAAGTCTTTCTCTTCTCTCATTTTCTTCCTGTCCAAGGCTACTTTTTGCACTGACTTTATAGAAATACTCGGCAAGGGCATTAGCTTTTTCTTTATCTGTTTCTGCTCTCTTTGGTAGTTTGATTGTTGGCATTATTGTTTTCTTATTGTTCCCTTTGATTGCCTTAAGCTTTCTCCATACTTCTCTAATTTGAGTGCTAGGTTTAAGTGACTGACAAAACTCCTTCCAGTTAGTTTCTTTGGCTTTGAATATTATTCTGTTAGATTCATTCCTAATAAGTTTATACTTATCATAATTTTCTTCTGTTCTGTTATTTCTATATTTTTGTAAGGCCCTTTTTCTTCTCTCATGAATTTCTGCACAGCTTTTATTCCACCAGGCAACTGGTTCTTTATTCCATTGAGTTTCTCTTTTCTTATTAATGTTATTTTTTTGTTTAAGGTGTTGTGGCATATTTTTATTTGGTATATACTTTATTGCTATTTTCAGAATTTCATTGGTCAGTGTTTCTGCCCACAAGTCAGTATCATCTGATTCCATGTCTTTATATTCCATCACCTCCAGCTCTGATTGGAAAGCTTCCCAGTTTGCTTTTTTATAGTTGAAGGTAGGTTTCTCTGGTTCTGGGTTTGGAATGACATTTTCATGCATGGTTATTACAATGGGCAGATGATCTGAGTTTGTGTCTTGTAACACTTCCCAATTTACATTCGCTAGGTTGTTAGTTGCTATACTTATGTCTATTGCTGAGTCTGCCCTATTAGCTTGTGGATTAATTCTTGTTGCAGATCCATCATTTAGTATTAGTAGTTCATTGTTTTCTATGAAGTCAAGTAGGCATTTTCCTGCATTATCTGTATGTTGTCCACCCCAAGCACAATGATGGGAATTAAAATCGCCTACTATGATTGTTTTGGGGCCTAGTCTGGTGCTTATGGCTAGTATTTCTTCATCTTTAATTATGCCATCTTTAGCATATACATTTAGAATTGTTAGATTGTTTGGTTCAGCTGCTATAGTAACCTGGATACCTTCTATATTGGTTGTATTAAAAACTTCCCAGTCTATGATTTTAAATTTTTCGCTAACTAAGACTGCGACACCACCTCCTCTACCTTCTTTCCTATCGTGTCTAAGTATCTTAAAGCCCTTACAACTATATCTACTATTTGGGTTTAAATGGGTCTCTTGAAGAGCATATATATCAGTAGTTAATCCTGTCTCTGATAGTAGGGGTGCAAAATTCTTTTTGATACCCCTACAATTCCACTGTATAATTTTAAATCTTTCTAAATTGAATTTTAACATCATCTATTATCCCTTTTATTTTGGTTAACTATCAATTTGCTCTTAATCTGTATTCCCTGCACTCGTGGACCCATCATCAATCAAGTTCTCTAGAAAAGCCTTATTAAAACTTATCATTGTATCCGTAACTTTTTCTGTTATGTATGGTAAAAGTGCATCAACGTGTTCTTTGATAGAGCTAGTTTCTTCTAGGTTGACCACTTTCCTATTTTCATCTAATGCTACATTCCCTTCTCTCCCTATGTTGATCTCCTGCCTTTCACTTTCCATTCTTTTTAGTATTATTTCACTTTCTTCTTTTAGTTCGGAAAGTTTGACTAGCATTATTTCATTTTCTTCTTTCAGTGCAGTCAGTTTAGCCACATCCTGGGTAATTTGGAACTGTATGGCTTTCACTTCTTGTAGCAATGCCTCTGCACTTTTCAGTGAATTCACATTTTCCAGAGTTGTAGCTGACCTGTCTGGCTTGCTGCTTTCTTTTGTTTTGTTAGTTATTTTCTGTTCTTTTGACTGCTGCGTTTTAATAGTTTTAATTTCTTCTTTAAGAGATTTTATTTCTTCTACAACTTTACTGTTTGTGTTTTTTGCGTTTTCTTTTATTTCTTTAATTACTGTTTTAAATGGTGTTCTTGTTATGATGGATTCTTTTAGTGCTTGTTTGGTTTGCTGGTACACTGGACAGCCCTGATACCTGGCACTGTGGTTCCCTTTGCAATTGGAACACTTTCTGTTCCCATTCGCCTTTTTGTAGTCGGTATCTGCCTTTGCCTTTTCACACTGTGTAGAGGGGTGGTTACTGGAGCAGTACCGACAAACTGTTCTCCCCTTACAATTGTTCCTTCCATGGCCGAATTTCAGACAGTTGGAGCACTGTAGCACAGGGGGAATGTAAGCTTCGGTGTGCTTCTTGGTTTTCCCAAATAGTAGTGTTTTAGGGGTTTCCCTCCCTTCTGCCGTTATTATAACCACTGGGGTTACAATGCTCCCTTTCACCATTATTCTGTCCACATGTACCAACTTTATGTCTGGGTTCTGTTTTGCGATGCTGTTCATAACTTCCTCGCTTGAAAGGTTAATGTTTATCCCTTTTAACACACACCTATTGGTCTCTTTTGCCAGCTCTATCTTTACTTTTATGTCGTGTGCCAGAGTCACTGTTTTTGCTTCTACTTTGAGTTCCTCTAACATCTCTTTTATTCTGTCGCTCTGATTTGGGGTAATTATTATGCCAAAATGGGTTTTTGAAATTTTGGCTATCGCCTTTTTGCCTAACACAGGATCAAGGATTTTTATAATTTTGTCTTCATCTAGTGCTTTGATCTTGACAACCTCACCAGCTACTTGTGTTATCTTTAACCGACATATGTTTACTACATCTTTATTTTGGGAAACTGCCTGGGATGCTTTATGTCTTGAGTCTTCTTTGGTACTTTCATTGCAATTTTTTTGGTTAGAAATTTCTTCTATGGGGGCCTGCCTATTCTCTTCTAGTTTATCGTGCCTGGTGTCCCTATCTTTGTTTTTAACTGCTTCTGCCCACGTTTTGCCTTCACCTGACTGTGATCTAGTTAGGACTACAGGTGCCATGTTTGGTTATGAGCTATGTCCTAATTTCCTATTTGAATTTCTTTACTTATTGTTCTTTCCTATTTCTTTTAGCTCCCTTTCTTTTATTTTGTTATTAATTTAATTATTTTATTGTGCTATCTTGTTCTTATTCTTAGAAGTTTGGTCTATTTTGGTTCAAATCTTTCGATCTGGTAAATCTAAAATTCCCTTAACCACTAATATTTATTATTAATAATTGATTAACACTACTAGGATCTATGATTACAGTTTAGGATGATTCAACTTTTTGCTATTTTCTGATGAGTTAAGTAAAGTAAAAATGTCTACCGTACCACGCAATGGAAAGCACGTGGCGCCTGGGCCTATTAAAATTTATTTGTTTCTTTTTAATTTATGGCTATTCCTATTTTATATTATCACTCCTAGCCAGTATCAAGCAATCAACAATTATACTAACCGCTTAAATTGTATACAAAATAGAAACAGCAAATAAATTAAATTCAACTTATCTTGTTTGTATTTCTCCCGGTTGTGTGCGAACGCTGCGTGCTCAAGGCGAAGAGGTGAATGGTGCTGTGTGATTGATAGAAAACGAAAACGGTGGTGTGGTGTGGTGTGTATCGATGTGGCGTTTGGATCTAAGCTTCTAGCTTTTATGGATATCTTCTCACATGTTCTAGATCGTTCGATGGGTTTTCACCGTTGTTCACGTCACTGAATTGTGAGGGGTGAGTGTTCCCACGTAATCACACGTAAATTCTCACCCCGACACATGACCTATTAGTGATGCAATCTTGACCAACATACCGCGTGGGATTTCTTCCCCGGGCGTCAATTACTGGTTACACCGAAGGCATCCACGTGCTCGCCTATACAATGAAATTCGACACTGGGTTTCTTTTCGTCATGTCCTTCAAATAGAATACAATGAAGCGATGGAGATCTTTGAGACGCCTTTATACTCTTAACATAAGTATATCGTCTGGCCATGTGTTATAACCTGGGTTTGATGCGTTTGCGATATTTGCTCAGTGACCATTAGTAAGCGCCGTGATGTCTGAGAAAGAGAAACGCTCACTACAGCGCCGAAAAGACCGTAGTGTAACATGAAAATAACTGAGAATAAAGAAGAGAGAGAGAAGGGAAGGGAGACAAAGATGAAGAGATGAATAGACCGTGTTACGACACTATGTTGCTTTATGCATACGTTTACGTGGAAACATGCTTCCTTTTGTTAAAAAAATAATAATAATTTGAAGCACAATGTTATGAATATTTTTTTTTATTTATTCATTATCCCAGCTCATGTTTTCATGTTATCTTTTACAAGTATTTGTTGTCTGTTCCTATTATTCAGTTAATGCCACCCGTCAAGATTGTATTATTGTCTTCACTTCCCCTTTAATAAATATTTTGATGTATGGTGTAAATTCTTCCGCAGATTCATCTTTTCTCATTAGTTGACTCATAACATTGGATGATGTTTACCTTTTCTCATTAGTTGACTCATAACATTGGATGATGTTCATCATTTCTCATTAGTTGACTTATAACTTTGGATGATGTTCATCTTTATTTTATATTTTACAGCTACGAAAGTTGCAGCTATTAGTCTCTATCACATTGCGTCCGATTCTATAGGTGCCATCTGCTCTATCTTTGACAACAGTAGAGCTTCACCAAAAGTGGCGCTTTCTTCCGCGTGCCCAAGGGTGCCATTGTTTCTGCTGTATGCAGTTTCTTGATTTCGATTCCATCTCATCTTGTTTCGCACAATCCTTGAATGCCAGTTTTATAGTTTTTATCTGTGCTGCCACCTGTGCTTTTTTTTTTCTAGTTCGTTTAGCTATAAAACCTGTCAAGTGCCAGTCTGGAGATTCTGCTAGGGAAAAAGAGGTTGAGTCAGCATTCCAGACCCCTTTTGGATTTCTCCGAAATGCGTTAGTTGGTGAGTGACTTTAGAGTCTTAGGCATGAGAATGTAGATACGGGTATCTATGTCCTTGCAATACCCTTGCTGGCAGCTGCGTATAACATTTCATTATCAAATATTTCATAAAGCATTAATTATACTCGTGTGTGTGTATATATATATATATATATATATATATATATATATATATATATATATATATATATATATATATATATATATATATATATATATATATATATATATATATATATATATATATATATATATATATCTGCCATTACCGCTATAAGTTTACGCATTTGATCCAGGCCCTTATAGTTCAGGGAGTCTTTTACGAGAAAAATTAAGAATAGGCCTACTGCCCTGTCAGGCATTTCTAAAGAAACAGCAGCAGCAGCAGCAGCAGCAGCAGCTAGTGTCAGAAAGTACACGGGCTAGCTGTCTCATGATGACAAATATTTGCAACAGAAATCACTGCTACAAGAGTGCGTGAATGTGTTGATACAGTGTGTCCTGCAAGGCGACCAGTTGCAATGGAGGCTGCATGTTCCATTAGGAATAAAAAGAGAAAATAATAGTGTGCTATCCAGATTGTAACACAGTGTTAAGGCTTGTACTTTATCGTGTCTCATTGTTTTCTTGTTGTTTTATAGACTCGAAACTATGTAACGCTGTCGCGGTACTAAATTACCATTGTACTTATCTTGTCTCTGTGCAGCTCACCTTTGTTATTTGACTTTGTTATTGTCTGACTGTTGGCTTCTGTCCGTCTTTCTTCCAGATAGTAGTTTATCAAGCACAAGACTGACATTGGTCATGTTAGCTCTTGCAAATGATTCTGTAATTGACAAACCTCAAATACCGTAGATTCAATACTAGATTTGTAACAGAAATAAAATTGTAGATGTCATTTATAGTTCGTTCCATCATTTTCCTTTTTCTTTGTGTGTGTGTGTATGTGTGTATTTGTGTGTGAGGTTTACACTTCATTATTAAGCTATGGTTTTCATTAATTAACCTTTTTTAATAGTCAAAGTCTGTTCTGCCATTACAGCGTTATATTTTCTTGACGTTGTTTGGAAACTATACTTCGCAATTTTTCTCTTTTTATTACAGGTACTTTAGCGCTGGCATCTACTTACCAAGCGTATTTTAATGTTCTTGGTTAGTGTCAAGAACCCAGTTATCGCGGAGAATACTCCACTGGTTCTACCACTGCAGTGTGGATTTGTAATAATAACTAAAGGCTCGTTCTTCCAAGAGTATACCACACAACAATGGCTGACAATAGAAATGAACACCTTTAACAGGAACTTCCCTTTAATAATATGCACAATACAATAAGGCCTCACACGGCCAATAAACGCATCAAATACAATAATGAAATGCCACTGTAAACGTGCCTAAGCAGCTTAATCTATCAGCATCATACACGACAGTACGGCTTACACTGAAAACCACTGCAATGAATATCGCTTACCTGAGCGGCAAAACTATGGAAATGACACACTCAAAATCAACTATCTTTTATCAAACTACGGCCTCTAGATAATACAAACTAGACAATACACTGCTATAGCATTACAACGTCCTTATCAATCAGGTCCGAAATATGGCAAGCACTCTGTTAATAGTCCACAATGTGAACCACACAGCAATCTTGCTGGCAAAGGGAAAAATCCGTCCTCTCTGGACCAAGGCTAGTTTCTGACTCCCCAAATTTTCGCCTTATTTTCCGACCTCCGGTAGTCACATGACCCACTGGTTCCGCTCACCTCGGCCTCGCCCGGCTGGCTTTTCGCCGAACACAATACATAAGATGCACTGCGAAATACCGCAGTGACATCCCCCCCCCCCCTTTTTAAGAAAGAAAACGTAGTTTTCTTCCATTGGAGGAAGCTTCGCCCGACCCCCGTAGGAGTTTGAACGACCATATGCCACTAACAGCATCTCCTCATCTGAACCGAGAGTGCCAAAGTTCTCCGCTACCATTGTTGTTACTGCATTCTCCAACCAACCACAAAACACAACATGAGTATGCAGTCGGTTACCTAAGGTTTTGGCAGTCGTGAAAAATGACAACGACAGTCCACCCCTGGTCAACCATAACACAGTGCGCTGTACATTAATAGTAACTTTTACATAGGCACACCTTACAGTTGATATCCAACTAGCTCAAAAAATCTTCCGTAACAAGATTAAATTATATATTAAATTGCCTTTATGGCGCCATAATACATAAAATGCACTGCGAAATAGCACTGTGGCAGTTAGGAAAAAATAATGTATTTTTCATTCTTAGATCTTTTCTCTTTTTTAATTCCCGTTTATTTTCATTCCTTTCTTAACACATTTCAACAATGTGACTTTTCAATGTTTCATTATATCTTTCATTTTTTTCTTTCTGTACCTGCTCCTATACTTGTAGGTTATTGATAAACTTATCAACGACAAACTGACCTGGGGCCTAAAATTATCAGTAACATATTTAAAAAAAAAAAATACAACGCTGTTTTGGCTTTCTGTGCTGTAGTAGTCGAAATTAAAGCACACCCAGTAAGAGGTACCCGCTTTTTTCGTATTCATGTTGTCATTTACCATAACGGTTGTCTACTGTTACGGGCCACAGCGTCTTTTAAATTTGAGCATGCAAACTAACATAACCGACGGACCTTGTATTTGGATAAAACGAAGCGCGCCTTGCTCAAACAAGGGAAAGCTCACTTTAAAACATCGGCCTGAGAACAAACAGAACAAAACAGTTACAGCGAATTGATACAATGATATGTAGAGAAACCAAAGAGGAACAAAGTCTAACGAGAAGAACACAGTCCAGTCTAGAAGCAGGAAGTTGGCAGTCTTTACAAAAATGGCCGATTTCGCTAGTAAAGGAAGCCGTCCTGGGAATAATGAGGAGTTTTGTAAAATGGGATGGGCTAAACCGGCATAATTCAAAGCCATTGAAAAGTAAAGATGAATATATCGAAGCAAGAGTGATATATTAATTACATGCAGAAACTGTTCTCTTAACGGAATACCTATTATCCAGTTCGGCACTAACACGTCATTTAAATTTAAACATAAGCAATGCCCGAAATGATTAACATTTTCTACGGCTATAAAGAAGTCACAGGATCAAACAAACGTTCGACAAAATCTGTCTTTACTAACCTGAAACATTGTTTAGTCAAGTTCAGTTGTACGTTTCTCTCGCACCAGAAAAATAGTTTGAGTTTCTGTTTAAAAGAAAATCAAGAGAACCAAAAGTGTTTATACGTATAAGCATTTTTTTTAAAAATCAGTTAATAAAATGCTAGCCCACAGATACCCAACGCCTGTACAGTATACGCCTAGTATGTATAGTTTTAAGTTGCAGACGCGGCTACTAACTGGCTTTATGGAACGCGGAAATAAACCAGAGAAGGAATTCTTCAGTCCCAAACCAGACACGTCCATACCCATGTCTACACCTCAGAAGCTGAGGTGCGTTGTTGTTTGTTGATGGTTTTGCCTTCTTACAGCGAGGCACGTTTCTTTCAAACTAGACTTAAGTCCGTTGGTTATATCGGAGCGCAATGTGCCATTCAGAAATAAGTGAACTATGTTAACTGAAGCGTTGTGTAGATAAACTCTAAGCCCTGAAAAGGACTAGACCGGCGTTGATATAACTAGGTCCAGAAAAGGACTAACATTTTCTATCTGCTAGCGTGATAAAGCCCTGAAAAGGGCTGCCAGCTACGCCAACACTGCCCGCACCACCTCAGTGTTCAGCGAACGCCGGTTGATGTGTTAGGAACACTTGAAACGGAAACCGAAGCGAGAGAGAGAGAGAGAGAGAGGGGGGGGGTGTCGTGCTTCATTGGTCTCTCGCTTCATTGGTCTCTCGCTTCTAAGTGTGCGAGGACTTTTAAGCTCCGCCTTCAAAATATGACGTACCACAAGAAGTGGGTGTCTTGTACTACGATGGAAGGGTCCATAGTGATGTATGGGGGTATTTATGTCCGGGCACGCTGTTGTGTCAGAAAATGTTAAGCGGAAATGCAATGGCCGAGCAACGAATGAGTGGGGTGGCTACGAAGAAGATAAACAAATACAGGGTGACTGACACGTTACTTCCTATTTGTAACTTATTATTTCCTCATTCATGTTCAATTAACTTATATGAAACAAACGTCAAAATCGAGACAGTGACTGCTATTTTTATTATATAAATTGCTTGGTCACATTAAGATGACAACTCATCGTGAGATCTGGTTTCATCAACACAAGATTTCATTTCGGAAGCAAGTTTTTGTTATCTCTTGCAGCGACAGTTTATGGGCCATTTTAGATTTTGAAAATAAAACGTATCTGTCAAATGGCAGTTCACGCTCATTGTTGTGACATTTATTTCATGTATATTGTAGCGTAATGAAAAAAATGCCTTGTTATGATAGAAAAGGGTCAGCCAATTAGAAGCCGCAAAAGCTCGCTTGCGATGAGCCGGTTTCACAATGGCGTCTAAACAAAGGGAGAGATTGTGCATAGGAGTACGTAGACTTAGATGGATTAAAAGAGAATGACTGGATGGAAAGACATGATATTAGTCTCGTTTGTTGAAGAAGAAAACCAACTACATGCATGTCAAAGGAAAAGTTGCTACATTATTTCGTTTTGGAGATAAGTGAAGGTAAAGGTGCCAGCATGATGAAAACTGTTGTGTCGATCGACTTCGGAAATTAATATTAAAGCATAGACAAAACCAAATACGGACAACCATATACAAACATGAAGCTAGCGATCGTACGTATAAAAGGAGATATTGATGACAGTGATCCATAATCTGGTTGAACAGAACGAGCACGTTTTATGGACCATGCTATGCACAGATTCCCCATATCAGCGAGAAAAGCTAACATTCAGACTGCAGTGTGTACCGTACTCTCTCATACGTCCGCGCTCAACCTATAAAAGCAAACAGTGGCTCTTTCAAATCGTACAGAGCGCAAAATACAAATCAGAAGATAGACGGAGTGCTGGAGGTAGAGAGAGCAGCGTGCCTGAAAAGCTTATTTCTTCGTCTGCATGCCGGGCAGTTCAAATCATCACCAATTCCTCAGTCGTGTTTGAACTTCTGAACCATCTACGAGGGTTACTGTTCTGGTTTGTAACAGCAGGATCTCGAACTGAAATCCACTCGTGACTCACTTCAACAATAAAGAGCACGTCGGTGTGATTCTGTTCATGCACTGACTCCATCAGATGTTGGTTAGTCTAGTGCAGGGTCATTACCCAACCGCTGTGAAACCACTTGTGTAGACCAGAAGAGCTGTACCAGATCACCGAAGCAGAGTAAACTATATGTAAATATGCTACAACCAGTGTCTGAGTCAAAAGAAAAGATCAAAAGAACAGTAGAAGTGTTATGATGATAACTGTTCAAATTCAGTATTCAAGACAAGTGACATTTTAGTCTTAGAGGAAAATTGAAGGAACATTCTATTTAGTTTGAAGATTTCAACAAGGACTTTTGTTTATTTAATACTTACAACTCAACTGTAAATTAGTGTGAAATTAATTTTTTATTTCATTCACTTTCATCATTTCCCATCATTCATAATTGCATAAGAAAATAACAAAAGTAGATGTACATAATAAATGATTCAGTAATTGTATTCATCTGAGTTAACAATTTTATATTGTTGCAGTTTGAATTTTGCTGAATTGTTACTTATCATAGGTTAGTTACATAGCAAAGGTGGCATCTTAGGCTCTGACTTTAATCTGAATACTATCTGAAGCAGAGACCTTCACAGCCGTGACTATCCTGTGATACGAGTGCTCTTTTCTGACACTGGGAATATATTCTTGTCAGACAGAATCTTCCTCTGTTCTATAAGTATCTAATACAGTATCTAATATCATCATAAAAACATTTCGTTACATATATCCTGTGGATATAAGTGAGGATATACAAATATTAAAATAGAAAGTGAATGTCCAAGTCTTCCTGTAAAGTACTGGCTGAGCCATAAGCCATGACAAATATGAGACATTTTGTACAAGAAATAGATTTGTTTTTTTTTCTTCCTATTTTTGTTGGTTTTCCACTCACTTACGCGGTATCATATCAAATATGTATGCTGTTATTTATTTGTTGTTTTGGTTATGTTCCATATTGTATAACTGTTCACCTCGTCTACCACAAGAATGACATTACAGATCTATATATAAATATCATTGTTTATACAAGTATTTATATTTACTTCATCAAGAAGTCATACAGTATATTTAGCAGAGCATATTTGTTCCTACTTAGTTTTCCTAGATATTTGCGGTAACAAAAATCCCCACCATAAAAGCGGTAACCACGCACTTAGCTACGTTGTTTACCTGCCTGCTCACGTCTGTACCATGTCTTTTCCGCACTCGCTAACTCGAAAGTAGTGGGAGCGAGAATCTACGCGCGTTTTCCAAAAAATACTTGATAGAAGTGTATCTTCTCTTCCATTATGTGTAAAAACGTCAGAATCGCCCCGCTCTCCGTTAAGGATAACGGACCCATGGTAACATGACATAACTGGGAAGTGTTTTTATATGGGATAGATTATTCAAACTAAACCGCTGCGTTAGCCATTAATGCCGGTCAGAGAGATCCCTCAAAGCTTCTTTCTTGTATACTGAGTGTGGTGGATTTGATGTTAATAGATGTTATCATTCAATATTTCTAGTGTACTAAATGAGGTCAGCAGTGAAGGTCCCTGATTATAACAAATTTTGGGTTGAGTATTCAGGGTACCTTTCTGCTACCACCTTATGACCTCAATCAGACTTATTCTGGACTAGTATGTATGATAGCTACGTATAATGTCTAGGGTTATGCAAGTGTGTAATGTAGTGTAAGTAGAATTACTACAAATACATTTAAATTCTATCATATATATAATATATATATAATATATATATATATATATATATATATATATATATATATATATATATATATATTTATTTATTTATTTATTTATTTATTTATTTATTTATATATATGACTGAGTCAATACCCCAACCACAAACAAACTAACACTCTATTATATAACTTATGGAAGTCTGTGGCTGAATTTTGTGTAATATACTAGATTACAATTTATTTGCCCTGATTCAGAATTTTCTGAGTCAGGACCAACAACAAAATGAAATTTATGGTTTTATTTACATAAATATTTATAACACAATGGATCTTCTGTCCATACAAAGGACTATTATAATCAAATTATATTTAGGTATTTCTCTACACTGGGTGACACTGGTACCTAATGGTGGGGTGGGGTGTTGACATCATTCCCCCTCTTTATTTTATTATCTTGTGGAAAAATTATTTAATAATCAAGATTTTATATCTATGTTAAGAAAGTCCGTGGATGACCGTTGAAGTGCCGACACAAAGGCACTTAACTGTAGGTGGATAGTAGATATGATGCTGACAATTTCCTTTCGTTCACTTGAATGACCAGACTGACACAGTCCCTGGTGTAGAATAGTATAGTAGACCGCTTGGTCCAATAAAGTTTCACTTCTCTCTCTAGTAAAATCACCAGGGTCCTGGTACCACAGTAGCACAAGAACAAAAAACCCTGAAACAAGGTTATGATTCTGTACAACATATCTACAATATTTTTCCACAATCAATACATGGCATAATTCAATAAAAGAAAAGGGTCAGATCTCTCTGACCACCCCATGTCAACCATTTTCTTCTGAGATTACAACTCATACCAGTGCTCCTGTTCTTTTCCCAAATGGTTACAACGCCTCTGACACTGCAACAATGATTCTCTCCCATAGAATTTTGTGGGTTAGCCTTCCCACTGGTAACTGTGGAAATCATTTTAAGTTATACAACTCATGTCAATTTTTACTGCTGGTGTGCAACACCACAGGCCCTGCATAAGTCTGCTGGGGACCCTGTACTTAGTCGTAACGCCTTCCCAAACAAGCAGTATCTCATACACCAAATTTGGTTGTAACAATAAGGTTAATAAAGTCATTCTTACCACAATTCAAAGAAATATCACAAACATACGTTGACTGGCATTAACATTAAGGTAAGTTTAGCTTTGCCCCCGGTCCAGACTGCCAAGAATTATTATTTCACTCTAGGCACTGCTGTTCTCAACGCAGCTTGCTTTCAAAAACTTCTGTATCAACTGGCGACAAGCCTTTGCTTGCTTTTGCCAATATTATCAGACCGGCCCAATTAACGAGGGTCTAGCTTTTCCAATTCAAAATTTAAAAAAAAAACAAAAGCCAAACTCCAAACTTCTAGGAGTGAGTCTTAAAATATATTTAGCTTTTTTGCCTAACCAATACCCTCCTTCCTATACTCTTCTATCAACTAATCGGATTTGAATCAATCTAATGCCTCTTTTTTAAACTTGCGTCCCCAACTAACGTAATGGATAAATGAGCAAAAACACAGTCCGTCCGTCTTAGCGTTCGTAGACATATAGTATTATTTCAATATCTTGGCTAATAATTAGACTACCATATATTTTACAACATATTATTGCTCAGGGGATCCTAAGCTATCTTTATATATGATTTTTATGGCTATATTATTTGTCGTTTAGATTTTCAGTTTTGTCACTGTTAATCGTTAATTTCAACTTTTCCAAAAGTCGGCCATCTTTTCCCTTCCCTCTCTCATTTTTTCTTATTCAAATAAACCAACTAGTTGTTTTACGTCAGAAATACACTAGTCGGCGAAAATGGAACACTGTCTGTGTGTTTATGTGTTCTGGCTTGTCCAACAGAGAGGTTATAGTATTAGTCCCGCGTGCAGAGCGAAGAGGGGTTTTTACCGAGCGTTGGTAGTGTTGGCGTTAATTATTACTATCGTTTCGTTCTTGCTACTGGAAAATGTCCGAGTTACTATTAATTTGAGCGTTAAAGTTAAAATATTACGTTAATTCAGACGGCAGGTTGGTGTCACAGTTCTGGCAGATCGTTAATTGTAATGTCTCAAAACCGAAACTAGGAAAGCGTGTTAGATTTTACAGCGGGATCGTTTTTATAAGCATTTCCTCTGCACAAAAGGCAGCGCTATACTGGCGTAGAGACGACTTTAAGCAGACACTTACGGTCGGGTGTATTTATTATTATAGGATTAAAATCTAACTGAATTTAGCGATTATCTCACAGAATTCGCTACACTGAGCACTGGTAACAAGCCAATAATGCTTGTGTAATTTTATGTCTCGAAACAGGAACACTAACACAATGTAAACACTGGCTAATTGTAACCGTGTGTCTGTTGTAGAACTGGTTTACGTCACCAGTTAGTAGCATGTGACAGGGGTGGTCTATTCTAATGGACTGAGAACTGGTCCAAAGGCACCAATTAGTGGTACGTCACAGGTGACCGAGGACTAATTATTACTCAAGTCACAAAATCTCTTTTTGTTTATCTTCCAAGTGGGTTAAGAGTGTACTTGTGTACTGGCCATCTCCGCCAGAGGTGTAGATTCCTGGATGAACATATTTTCCCTCTTTTCTTTAACCCGCGACTCGTTCGGCTCCTTCTTTGCTGTTTCTACTGACATTCGTATAGTGGTAGTTTGTTTTTATTATTCTTATTTGCTGGCCACATACATCAACGCTCACAGACGGACTCAAACATCTGCTGTATCTATCAAAACATTTATTTACATAATTATGTACATATATCTTTATCAGCAAGACAAATAATTCATCCCAGAGCTTGCATACGTTTATCTCATGTTGGCTTCATATATAAAAGCTCTATATCTCATGTATATGCATCGTCCTCCTGTATCTTGTTTAGTTCAATCAACTTTACTCCTGTTCACTTAAATACTTCTATACTCCATCTCCTCACTCCCATCTCATTATATTCCTGCCTTTATTTCTTTCTAACCTCTGTAGGGCTCTGTTACTATCGCTGAAAGATTAGCTTAAACTATATACAAGTACCATGTCATCTAAGCATATACCTACGTGCGAGGGCGTGTGAACAGTTCTTACAAAAGTCGACTCTTCAAATCATTTACTTGTAACTATTCTCTGAAGACAGCTCATTAGTTTACTTGTCGCAACTATTCTCTGAAGACAGCTCATTAGTTTACTTGTCGCAACTATTCTCTGAAGACAGCTCATTAGTTTACTTGTCGTAACTATTCTCTGAAGACAGCTCATTAGTTTACTTGTCGTGAACTCACCATGACAAAGGTGGTTATCCTTCACCTCTAACTTTACTCTTTTGTTGCTCAGTCCACAAAGTTCTCAACATATATCTTTGACATGTCGACTTGGTACATCTGCGTTACTTCTCCTGTAAATCTCTTACTTGTATGCATAATAAGTTCAAAATCATACTTACAATCAAATCGCTGAATATCTCCTGAAATACATTCACTACTCTCATAATCTACACAAGGCTTCTTCATTATCTTATACAGTTACTGTCTAGCGCTAATACTCTCATAGTCTACACAAGGCTTCTTCATTATCTTATACAGTTACTGTCTAGCGCTAATACATCCTCTGGACAATTTCTGGACTATGTTCCTTATCCTATAACCTCTATATCTTGCTAGACTTATTCTTATATCTTGCTAGACTTATTCTACTTCTGTCAAACCACAGAATCCGTTCATCTGCAGGCAACCGCCCAGAACAAAATCACCTCTTGTTTCTTCAAACTCAGAAACCGGACTCCCCTCAATGACCTCTGGTCATTGTTCTCCCGTACGATTCCCTCGCTACTTCTGATTCGTCGCCCTCACTTGTTTTTCACTACTCTCATTGGTTAAGCCTTTGATTTACAACTCACGAGAAAAAAAAATACTCACGTTTTGTTAACGCGAGCCAAGTTACTGAACACTCGTCTTATTTTATTCATACTTAACTTTCTTCCCGTGAACTGTCTTAAGCGTTCATCTAATCTTGACAAATAGCATGAGTAATGCTTGGGCAAACCCCACGGTGACATACTTTAGGCGTTCCTATAATCTTGCCTATAGCATGAATAATGCTTGGGCAAACCCCACGGTGACATAATCAAGAATGATTACTACCGCCGCAATATGGAATATGGACAACATCATAAATACAGCAAATGGACACTCATGTAATCCAAAAGAACTATTCTTTGCTACTAATCATTGCAAAATCTCCAGAAACAACATACAGCTAAGATACTAGACACCACCTACTTAGAGTATGACATGAAGATCAACACATAGAAAACATTTACTTTATAATAACTCAGATATTGAAAGGTATACATTTTCAAATTGACAATAGAAATTAAAGCGAGTGGAAGAGGTAAAATATCTTGGCAGTACAATTACCATGGATAATGTCGCGGCTTGTCTCCCTTGATCTGCCGTATGGGTCCACGAATGGCCCAACAGTGGAGTAAAAGGGTGGGTTTTTTTAAAATTAGCAACTTGGCAGAGTTGTAAAACGGAGGATGAAGCTCCTATTTTAGGGAGTCTCAAAGATGGCAAGTACAACAACTGCTTTTACTAAGTTTGATGCAAACTTTGTATCCCTGTCACGGATTTCCTCCCCTTAGCTCTGCAGTAGTGGTCCACCAGTGGCCAAAACGTAACAGTATCTAAAATGGGTCGTCCAAGATTACTCTTGGCAGAGCTGTAGATGGGTAATGACGCTTCTATCCCCAGGTAGTGTTCATAAGATATTTCCGAAGTCAAGAGCAATGCTGCATTGGCAGGGCATTTATATTATATCGTTCTGTCGCCTTTTATGAAGAGTTAAGCAATGGTTATAGCCCGTACAAGCCCCCAGCTGGTGTAAATACAGCGAAATTTTTTTCTAAGAAAAAATATATATATAATATATATATATTAAAGAGTCTTGCTCATACGTATTCTTTCAACCTTTTAATAACTGAATCAACTATGATTGTTATGTTTTAAAATAACATGTAACAAATTTAATAATCACTTAGTTTTAACAGGTTAAAATAGATGGAATGATGGTGAACTTTAGATGAAAATTAAAGTTGTCTTCATGGAGACTTGGTTTGATGGTTTATATTACAAGAAATGTGGTCTTTTGCTATTTCCTAGAACTTAACTTATCTAGGTGAGTCCTGCAGCCGTGGTTTCGTCAACTCTTCTGTGATGACAACACTTCATAGTCTGATAGCTTTGTTCTACGAACAGTCTGATAGCTTCGTTCCACGAACTGTCTGATAGCGTCGTTCCACGAAATTTAGACAAAATAAAAAGAACAATGCCTCTGCTAAGTACATTTGTGGGCTGCAAATTAACAGGCGCATTGTCTCGCTGTCCACCCACCAATGTTAGTCTCTATGAATAACAATCTTCTGGCACAGTTAGAATGGACGTAGCACCTTAGGTTTCGATGCTTTCAAATCATTTGGTCTGGGAAATTCCTCTTATGCCGGGTGATTTGATTCCTTAGGACTCCAGTCTTTCTATTTAACAAATGCAGGTTTACTTTTAAGTTTAAAGTTGCCCAAATACTTCGATCTTGGTCCTTTAAGTTTCCAGTTTTTGTATTTATAAATGCGGGTTTGCTTTTAAGTTTTAAAGTTGCCCAAACACACTGATCTGTCACTTATAATATAGGAATTCTTAATCCGATCCTTCTCTTTCTCTGGCTTTTGGGAGTTTCTAGTTTGACGTTGCGATGCAGTCTGATTTGTGACTCCGATGTCGCTAGATTATATTTCCAATTTTTCAGTTCAAATCCCAGATTGTACTTCCGACGAATTTGCCAATGAGAACCATTGTGTATTCCGGCTCTCAATGTACACCAATCCAATCTCTTTTGCACTATATGGGTTGAATATTAAATCATACTTTCCCCGCGTAATATTTTAAAATATTACTTCCGCCCAGATTGTCTCCTCTGCCAGGTCATCCGTAATAATTAAACAGAGATGGTCCTGTACAATGATGATCTACTTATCACCTGTGTCTTCGCCCATCTCAGACGGCTTTCCCAGACAGCCAATATGGGTTTTCTATTCGTAAATATGTCTGGGTGTGGCGAAAGAGCAAAAATGTAGTTAAGGGCAATAAATACGCCAAATAATAGGACGTTGGGTGAGAAAATTGAAGAAATGAATTGATACTGCCGGAGGGAACGAGAGTTATAAAAAGTGCACGACTGATTTTGTCACAATCCCCTGTCCACTCTTGTGAGAAAAAAATATGTGGCACGATGTAACACTCGACTTGTATTTAATGAGTATCCAGCTGAAAGTAATTCAGCAAAGTATTAATTGTATTATTACGAGGGGCGTTCAGAAAGTAATGCACCACATCGTTTTTCTCAACAAATAATGAAGATAGAAGCATGAAATTTTGCACACTTCAAATATGGCATGCGCCAAATGTGTGCACCAAATTGCACTGCAACCGGCCAAATAATACGGCCGCCCTAAACCGTTGAAATGGAGCGTCTTAGCAACTTGCGTTATAAGCAGCGAATTGTGGTAGAGTTTCTCGTTGCAGAGAAGAAAACTGTTGAGAACATTCACAAGCGTCTATGTGATGTGTATGGAAGTTTTTGCAGTCGACAGGAGTAGTCAGTCGCTGGGTTAAGAGAATCAAAGAATCAGGAAGTGGAGATACGGAGCTGCTTGATCAGCCGCGTTGTGGTCGTCCTGCCACAGCCACCAACGCAGAAATGTTGAAATGCGCTGAGGGCATTATTCTTACTGATAGGCGAATCACTACTCAACAATTGGCCTTACAGCTGTCAGTCAGCATTGGTAGTGCAAACGTAGTTATAAAAACTCTCGGATTTTCTAAGGTTTGCGCAAGATAGGTTCCTCGAAGTCTCACAAATGACCACCGATTGCAAAGGAAAGCAATTTCTTCTGAATTGTTGGAGCGTTTCAATGCTGATGGAGAGAACTTTTTGGCTAAGATCGTTACAGGTGACGAAACCTGGGCACATCATTTTGAACCTGAGACAAAAAGACAATCAATGGAGTGGCATCATCCGCAATCACCAAGAAGAAAGAAATTCAAGACAATTCCTTCAGCTGGAAAGGTCATGATCACTGTCTTTTGGGACATTGAAGGTGTGATTCTTGTGGACGTCAAGCCAAGAGGAGAGACCATCAATTCGCAAGCTTTACATTAAGACATTGAAAAAACTCAATCAACGTTTTCGCAGAGTTCGGCCGCACAAGAATCCAGTAGACCTGCTTCTCCTTCACGACAATGCGCGCTCTCACACAAGTCTGGCAACATGGGAAGCAATCACCAAATTGGGTTGGACTGTACTACCCTATCCACCCTATAGTCCCGATTTGACACCCTCTGATTTTCATCTATTTGGTCCACTTAAAGATGCACTCCGTGGGACAAGGTTTGAAGATGATGAAGGAGTGATTCATGCAGCGAAGAAATGGCTACATGATCAAGACAAAATCTGGTACGGGCTAGGAATACATGCACTTGTTTCGCGCTGGCATAAAGCCGTACAAGTTGAGGTGGATTATGTTGAATAATACCGATGTTTACATGACATATCCATGTATATTGTGTATAAATTTCATGCTTTTTGAATAAACAGCTCCTGAGAAAAACGATGTTGTGCATTACTTTCTGGACGCCCCTCGTAGCTCTGTATGTATGTATTTTGTTTAAAATGAGTTGTACGGGTGCAGACTTCTACTCACTCAACCAGCTTATTAACTCCAAGTAAGGATTTATATTCTCTATGGTGCAGAATGCTGGAGAGTAACAGAGAAGGAAATGTCGAAACTGTCCTTTTCCCACACAGTGTGCCTAAGGACAATTCACAGAATCTTTTGACCGAATACTATCACCAACCAAGAACTACTTTTTCGGAGTAACCAAGAGGACATGCACACCATCATAGCTGGCAGACGCTGGAGTTGAGTTGGCCACGTCCTCAGAAGGGACCCTGATGCCATTACAAGAACAGCTATGCTATGGACCCCCAAAGGAAAGCGAAAAATAGGCCGATCAAAAACAACCTGACGGAGAACTGTGGAGGCGGGTATGCAAAGAATAAACCAGAGTTGGGGCACTGTGCGAAGGATGGCTGCTGACCGAACAAAGTGGAAGCAATTTGTTGCTGCCCTACAAGACGCGACCAGGCGTGATGGCCTGTGACTGCTTTGACAGTCTGCGGCTAAGGATCAAGAAGAACAAGGATTTATAATTGCATGCATATTACTTAATTAGTCGTTCCTCTTCTACCCTGGGGTATAGAGGTTTGCCATTGAGAGCGTCAAACTTTCCTATCGGCTGTCTTCCTCCTGGTCTGGTTCTAATCTAGTCCTCGGTCCTTCAGAGGTTGTTCTAATGATGTCCCTCCAGTGGACTCTGGGTTGTCTTGGAGGCCTGGATCCCTGGCTCTTAGTTTCCCCTAGTTGGCGTGGTAGCCGATCTTCTCCCATTCTGCAGACATGGCGAAACCATCGTAGTTGGGACTGTTCTACTTAAGTCTGCAGGAACTGGGGATTGAGGCCTTTCCGTATCGTCTGGTTACGGACCATGTCCCTTCTTGTTTCTTCAACCACACTTCCTGAATACCTCATTTCTGAGGTTTGGAGTTGGCTTTTTTGCAATGTAGCCATTGCCCATTATTCGTATCCATAAGTCATGACTGGAACATAGGTGGAACGGTATACAGCCTCTTCGTCTTCTTGCCAACTTATCTTTTACTGAGGAAACCTCGATTTATGGCCTGAAAAAGTCTCCCAGCTGCTGCTCTTCCGGTAGCCAACTCTTCTTTGATGCCTCCCTTCCAGTCTATGACAGCTCCAAGTTATTTAAAATGGGTGACCTGCTCCAGGACCTGATCTCCCAGCATTATCTAATGCCTTCTTCCCTCTCGTGATATCACCATGGTTTCGGTTTTGAAGCTGCTGATGACCATCCATCTTATCCACTCAGTCTATTTTAGTCCTATATGTCTCCATCTCGTCCTTCCAGACTTGCAGGTTAGATTGAAAATGTACCTAATTTTTTATTTATTTTTTACATAAATATACACACGTATATTTATTTATGAAATATTGTTGAAACACGGGTAAAGAATAAAAATTGCTAACTTTTAGAAAACAGTTAAATAAGTGATATCTGATTTTTTTTTTTTTTTTTTTTTTTTTACGCAGAATTATTTCTTCATAGAAAATGGGAAATCTAATGGAATAGCTTTAATGTCCAGGATTAGATGAACGTAACCATCCCGTTCCAGCGAAGGCTCGTTGCTGCAGTCTGGTGTAGTAGATGCTGGTTCACAGTGACTTCTTGACTGTTCCTTCTCTCTTCAGGAGTCGAATGGCTTGTTGTGAGCACGTTACGTTCCCTGCGTTGAAAGAATTACGTCCGCAAATGTCACCGCTTCGAGTGTCCTCTAGACCCGTCTGTTATATGGGGTGTCTAGAGATTTGTACTAGTAACTTGTACCAGGAACTGAGAGAAATATAAAATCGAATCTGCCTTAAGTCTTATGTCTCCTAATGTAAGCATCAGGCAGCTTCCGCTGTCCTCCACCATTTTATCTTCTTGTGTATTTTACCTGATGTCCTTGAGCATAAAATCTCAGACCCTCGAGTCAGACGAAAGTGTGTCAGGAGAGCGGAAGAAGGCAAATGCATCGTTGTCACAAATATACACTATTTTGGATTAGTGCTTCCTGCTGAAACTCCGCCTAGGCCGGTCCCAAGCGTAAGGAGGCAGCCCCTCCACCATGCAAAGGCACAACAGGCCAATCACCTGTTTACTTTAAATCATGATTACACGAACTGAAAGAGAGAAAACCGGACTGATTCTAAAGGCGACGAACTGGAACGGACTACGACTTATGGAACTTGGAACACAAGAAGTATAAATGGGAAAGAAGAGGAGCTGGTGGAAGAGATGAGGAAAGCAAAATTAGAAATCCTGGCTATAACGGAAACAAAGAAAAAGGGACAAGGAGTCATGGATCTCGATGGCAACACGCTGCTCTACAGTGGTGTACCCACATCTGAAAGAGCTAAAGGGGGCGTGGGTTGCATTGTGGCCAAAAACCATAAAGATAGTATCAAGAGATGGAACTTTGTCTCGGAGCGCATTATGGTTGTAAAACTAAAAGAAGGAGAAACCATAGTTAACCTGTTCATAGTGTATGGGCCAAATGAGGATGAGAGAGCAGAGGTCAAGGAGGAATTCTTCGAGCTGCTTCAAAGGACAGTGGGTGACTGCCTAGATGAAATTGTCATGCTCGGAGATTTCAATGCCAGAGTTGGAAATGACCATGCTAGATGGGGTGGAGTTATCGGAAGATATGGAGAAGATACTCTCAATGACAATGGAAAGCGACTCCTTAGATTCTGCAGTGAGCAGAATCTGATCATTACAAACACAAAGTTCCCCCATAAGCGCATACATGCATACACTAGATTTGAACCAACAAAGAATGAGAAGTCAATGATCGACTATGCCATTGTTAGGAGGAGCTCATTCAAATATGTCTGGGATGCTAGAGTCTGGAGGGGGCCAGAGATTGGAAGTGATCACTTGCTTACAATAAAAAGAACAACTGAAAGAGTTGCTCAGCCTAGGAACTGCCCAACATCACGCAAGAAACTAAGTAAACGAACGGGAGAAATGAGCATTAAGACCTACAAGCTGAGAGAGCCAGAAATTAAGTCCAGATATCAGGGGCTTATTGCTACAGCGGTGAGAAGCACAGAAGAACAACCTGATGACTTGGAAACACTCTGGCTTAAATTCAAGGACATCATAAAGACAGCTGCTGCAGAAGCATGTGGTGAAGTCCGACTTGGGAACAAGAGAGAGAGGACACCTTGGTGGACAGAGAAAGTCAAAGAGATAATAAGAGAGAAGAAAATGGCATGGAAACAATACTTAGGAGCTAAATACACAGCAGGACAAATAAAGAAATATAGAGAATATGTGATAGAGCAGAAGCAAAGAACAAGGTGCTAGCAGCAAAACAGAAGTCCTGGGAAGAATTTGGAGAAAAGCTAGAAAAAAGACGCGCAAGAAAACCAGACCCTAAAGAACATGAGGAAGGAAAAACAATGCCCTCTCAAATTTATAAAGGACAAGTAAGGCAAATTGCTTACTGCCCCGAAGGAAGTAATGGAAAGATGGAAAGAATATTTCTCAGAACTCCTTGATCGTGAGCAAGGCCAAGCATCAGAAATGATAACCACTAACACAAAAGAGAAAACCAATGTGATGAAGATAACATAAAGATGGAAGAACTGAAAGCAGCACTGGACATCCTTTTTTGGGGATGCCTAGCTGGCCGTGGGGTCAG
The DNA here is from genome assembly GCA_024509875.1 of Oreohelix idahoensis. NCBI lineage: Eukaryota > Metazoa > Mollusca > Gastropoda > Stylommatophora > Oreohelicidae > Oreohelix > Oreohelix idahoensis. The sequence continues at coordinate 104,150 of JAMPIV010005926.1, forward strand.
TGTGATTCGCTTGTATAGCTAGGCGGAGTTGTCGTACGGAAGGTACGGGGTTCGAACCCTGGGTAAGCCACTCACGTCTGTTGTTTTTCTGTGGTCCAAGTGTTCTACTTCTTTATTTCTTACGAGTGCCTGAAAACATACCTTTATGTTTGTCTAATATTAAGAAAATCAAGATGGGCAAAGCAGCAGGGCATGATGGTATAACACCAGAAATGGTTAAGTACATGGGAGCATCTGCCATCACCAGTGTCAATACCTTGTCGAGGTATGGCGGCTTGCGTACCCTGATTACCACCAGAGCTATGCCAGCTGGAGTTTTACTCCTGGAAGGTTCTACCAAGCTGGACCGGTTTGCCCGGGCAGGGGTCTGACTAAAGCAGACACCCTGGTCCTCCAGGTTGGGGGTTTTAGTTTTGTTGGGGGCTCACCCCTGTCTATGTAAAAATAAATGAAGTTACGGAAATGTCGTAGATTTTTGATAGGGGAATTAAGACTTGGGTTGGTCCCTTCTGAATAGATTAGAATAAGTAATAGTCACAGTGAGAGATAATATATAGAAATAGGTTTCCACGAGTGAGATGGTAGGAATAATAGAGGCTGTCCCTGAAATCGAGCAATCTTCTCTCTCTCTCAGCCTACCTTCTACAACAGATTTAGAGGAGTCATACAGTCTATCCTAAAATATATATATATTAAATATATACGAGGGACGGTCAAAAAGTAATGCCTCCTATTTTTTATCTATGTAAATACCGCATCAGTGTGCAATTTGTAAATTTAGCAGGATTCCTCAAACACTCTTCTGCACTGTATAGCATTACCACCTGTTTCAGTAACAGGTGGCACCACTGTAACAGTTTAAAAATGGCTGCCAAAAACGTTCGGTTAAAACAGCGTTATCTCATAGAATTCCTCAATGCTGAAGGCAAAACCCCAATTCGCATCCACGAACGTTTGAAGAATGTTTATGGAGATTCAACAGTGGATGTTAGCACTGTCCGACGTTGGGTACATCGTTGTGACGAAGCTGAAGTAGGTCAATCCTCAATGGCTGACGCAAAGCGGACTGGCCGTCCGTCTACCGCAGTGACTCCACACAACATTCATCGAGTTGATGGCATCATTCGTGGTGACCGTCGGGTAACACTGGATGAACTTTCTTCCATGTTGTCCATTAGCAAAGGCAGTGTCCAGAACGTCATTAAAGACCTGGGTTATTCAAAGGTTTGTTCACGGTGGGTACCCAGAATGTTGACAGACAGACATAGAGAAACAAGAAAAACCATAGCCATCAACCTCCTGCACCGTTACGAAACTGAAGAAGAAGAGTTTTTATCGAATATTGTGACAGGTGATGAGACTTGGGTTCATTTATTTGAACCAAAATTCAAGAGGCAGTCAATGGAATGGCATCACACAACATCGCCGACAAGAAAGAAGTTCAAAAGTTTACCATCTGTAGGGAAAGTTATGGCCTCCGTGTTTTGGGATGAGAAGGGTGTGATTCTTCTCGACTTCTTGGAATAGGGAAACACGGTGAATTTGGCTGAACATTATTACCACATCCCCCTTACAGTCTCGATCTTGCACCTTCTGACTTCCATCTGTTTGAACCACTGAAAGAAGATCTTCGCGGACATCACTTTGATGACACCGAGACCCTTAAACGCGCCGTACGCCAGTGGTTTAGGAAAAAAGACACACATTTTTACCGTGCGGGGATGCATGCCCTTGTGAGAAGATGGACAAATACTGTAACACATAACGGAGACCCCATTGAGAAATAAATTTTTGAAGTTTAGACTTGGGGCTACATTTCAATGTGAATTTTATCTGTTTTCTTGCCTATTGAATGAAATTAAAAATTACGAGGCATTACTTTTTGACCGTCCCTCGTATATATATATCTCGACTCACATACACACACATATAAGTGACGACAGTTAGACGCACACACGTGGGAACACTATAACAATGATTATATAGATATTTTGGACGAGCTGACCGACACAATGAGTAAGTTTAAAATGAATTTTAATTATCATACTAAAATTCCATCGCAACACATAAAATTACATCAATCATATACAAATAGTCATAAAGTCAATGAATTTCTACAAGAAAATGATAGACCCACAGTTATGATCTTTTCCCTCGATGTACAAGTATAGCCCACAGTCCCGTTAGAAGAAAAGTGATAGCCACAAAGAGTCACGGATACATCTGCGGTAGTCTAATAATTTTCCTTTTTTTAAAGGTATGAACAGACTTTGCTATTAGTATGATCTATCCTAAGGAAAATATTGTTAGCAACAAAACTTGCATAAAAGAAATTGTAAACAGCAAAAATGGGTGCCAAAATACAACAATAAAGGAATCACTTAGTCCTGCATTCTCTCTATTCATTCAGCCGTGATCACGTGCTTTCATGCGTACTTACAGCTTTGGTAGCAACTTATGGAAACACAATTTTTAGGACATGCATATACAGAATCTTCAATGGTAGCCGTGGCCAAGACAACCCCAGTTCCAAAAAGACGGGTTGAATTCACTGCGTCAGGGAACGTTATCTTGGTTCTACTTATTTTAGGATATCTGGTTCTGTCACATTAAAATTGTCCAGGCACGAACGTTAACAGCGAGCACAGTGTCAATAGCTTAGGTTTCTAGTTTTTTTTTTTTTTTTTTTTTTTGCGTACGCCCGCTAATACTCGAGGCGAAATCTCAGGTTATTATTTTATGTCTGACCTGACACTGATTTTACGTGAGTATCCCTTTATTTCTTGTACAGAGACAGGTGTCCCTCGCCATTCAGGCAAATACTCGCCGATTTCGGAGGTACCCATTGCAGCTGGGTCGGCTCAGGAGCCGCCAGTCCCTGGTCGACGACACTCCTTCAAATGTTCTCGCCAGGTCTCGAGTTAATCCAGTCCAAATCCCGGTCGACGAAAAATCCTCAAATGCCGTCGCCCGGGTTTGATCCTGTATCACCCGGTCGCCAGAGCGGTGTTCTAACCACTACGCTAGCGCGGCTCCCAGGTTTCTAGTAATGAGGAATGTCAGGTCGGGTGCCTTATCTCAGTATAGGAATTTTGTTGGTCACACTACCACTGGTCAAAACTACGTCGGAATGTTACTGTTAGTGATATATACTTGCCACAAGGGCTGAAAATGTACTTGAGAGTTTGTGAAGAAATATGATCTGGCTCAAAGGCACAGTATAAGCATTTAGTCCTTAAAAAACCCGTTAGTGAGAGTTGTACTCTGTCTATTCATGGAGACACACACACTGTCAGGCAGGTGTTAACTTGTAAACCCACGTGGTTAAAGGTAAAATGTTTCTTCTCTCAATTGTACTCAAACGCTGGCAAAGTTGGGTCACCCCAGTTTCACCGAATAAAGCAAAACAACATATAAAATACTATACATACTATGTACTCGGATATAACTTACATTATCAACTGCAAGCGGAGGCTTGACTTATCGTTTAAAACCTTCCCGTGAAATAAGTTATATTCATAAAATCAATCATCATGAATTAGAAATACATACGTATTTCGTCAATACTCAGTGATGAATCTGAGCAGTTATAAGTTAGTTTTACAATATTCTCGATTAAGCAATTAAATTGAATTATTTTATAGCTGCATGAGTTTTTAAGTTCGAAATTATAATTTATTCTGCTTTCCACTGAAACACGTCAGCTAGAGAATATAACAGACTTATTTTTAATTCTTCTGCGCACAAATCTAACTAGAAAAATGAAATAAGCGATTTTTCACTTTAAACACTCACAAAATACTAGATATATATATTTACCTCAACACAGAACTACTAAGAACTAAACCACTTCGACCAAACTAAATGCCATCTTCTATCAACAGAGATTCTTAGGAATCGAACGTAGGTTGTTCTAGTCTTGACTGCGAAGTTACTGAGTGAATGAAATCTAAAACTCCGGTTAAGATATATGAAATAGACAAAGGATCCCACATTATTTCGAAACAACCCCCCCCCCCCCACCCCCCCCCCCCCCCCCCACCCCCCCCCACCCCGTCTTCCCCTCTCCTCTTAACACTCACGTAAACCAAGAGATTGCCATAAACTGCCACTTCGCGTCTTTGACACCTCCGTCTAAGAAACTGGCCGTAGAGTGCCGTGTCAGATGGAAATGCTAGACGAATGTCTCATTTCTGGTCGAGGCAGATGGCAGTTTCCACACCTCGCCGAGAACTTTAGCCGTAAAAGCTACGTGTCCGATGGAATTGCTAGACAAATGTCTGCTCCTATATCTGACTAGACGGATATTCACAGTTTGTCGTCTACCTGCAGCGACTGACATCTGATGTAATAAAATGCGTTCTCAGTAAGAGAAAAGAAACAGGTAAACGTTAGAATGGGAAAATATATATATTCGCAAACGAACGAATGCGAAAGACAAGAAAAGGATAAAAGAGCGATGATAAAGTAGAGGACACGGGTAGAAAAGAAAAGAATATAGAAAATTTATTGATCATAAATCGCTATGCGACAGAACGTCCCCCCTTTAAGATATGGAAGCACTCCATGTCTACGTTATGGAAATAAATTTCCTATATCCGTAGCTACATGGTGTCTGTCCTCTTCCCTCTCATCTCCCCCCTCCGTCTCTCTCCACTTCCTACTCAAATCTACTCTTAAAGTTTCCTTTCTCTGGAATGTCTCCCATGCGCGCTTGAAAGAGCGTCGCCGCTTTTGAAATTTTTGAAAGATTCCGTGTGATTGCAGTGGAATTTCCCTGCCACTAACGTCATCTTTGTCAATTTTGGTGATCGTCAGGAGATGTTCGGAGGTCGGCACCGGTCTTTCCAAGAATTTCTTTAACAGATTTAAATGGAAAACCTTCTCCTTTCCTTCAATAGAGATCTGGTAGTTAGCCTTAGAAATTTTTTTCAGGACGGTAAACGGCCCTTGCCATCCGATCCTCAGTTGGTTGTTTCCGGTAGGGAGTAACACCAAAACTTTCTCTCCTGCTTCCAGTTTTCTTTCTTTCGCGACTTTCCTGTATCGGTTAGCGTGCTTTGTGCGTGCTCGCTTAAAGTTGGTCGTTGCTAGATCCCATCCTAGTTTCAACCTATCCTTTAACTCCGACACATATTTACTTGCTGAGACAACTGTCTCATCAGCCTTCTGGTCTGCCAGCGACCAAAGTAAGGCTTCGAGCGGGCCCTTAATGGGTCTGCCGAATAAAAGCGTAGCTTGCGGAAATCCTCTGGAAGGATGAGGAGATTCTCTGTAGCTAAATAAAGCTACAGGAATACAAAGATCCCGATCTTCAGGTTTCACTTGTGCCAGTTTACTTAACAGCATGTTGAGGTTTCCATTAACACGTTCCATGAGCGCATTTCCGGCCGGAGTATAAGGTTTTATGTAGATGTGTTGGTTCCTCAAGATCTTCACGATCTCATCCATCAACAGGTTTCGGTATGGAGATCCGTTATCCGTCAACACTTGCTGAGGGAATCCCAACCGAGTGAAAATCTGCACGAGTGCTTCTGCGACATGCTTGACATCTGTGCATGTTAGCGGGATAGCTTCTGCCCATAAAGTGCATGTGTCGACTAAGGTCAGGATATACCTGTTCCTTCTTTTAGTCCTTTCTATGGGTCCTAAAATGTCGATCACAACCCGTTTAAATGGTGTTCCCATTATTGGCATTTCACCCAAAGAGACTGGGGGTGTCCGTTGCTTGGGTGGTACACGTTGGCACTGGGCACAGGATTTGACATACCTGATAATATCAGTATTTACTCCTGGCCACCAATAATGAGTGGTTATCCGTTGGTTTGTGGCGTTCTGTCCCATATGTCTGCTGAAGGGAAGAGAGTGCCCCATTTCTAGGATTTGGCTTCTGTACTATTTCGGTACTAGGAGCTGGATGTAACCTTGGTCAGGCTTGCCCGTTCTGCGATAAAGTACGCCATCCTTAGAAAAAATGTCCCCGTGCTGTCTGGGTTCCTTAGCCATGGGCAGTTTCCTAAAGCAGGGTGCCAAAGTAAGGTCCTTTTGTTGCGCTTCTTTAAGTTCCATAGGTAACAAATTAGGCGCAGGCTCCCGTTCCTTCTTGGTTTGCCCTCTTGTAGTTACTGCTGCCACAATCGGCTCTTCCGGTTTCCCAATAAACACGTATCTACCGCCAAGTATGACTGGGTAGATGGGGTCATCCATAACAGCCGCTTTGATCACGCCTCTGACAAACTCAGAGTGGATCTCCACCAGTGCGATGGGAAGCGCTGTAGGTGCCTCACTCTTAGAAACTCCACAAAGTTGGACGGTCTCTCCTGTCTCTTGACCGGGTTTGACCAGGTGCCTGGCAACAATGCAATCATAAGAAAGCCCCGTGTCAAATAAACAAAAAGTTTGAGAACCGTTCAAAATAACAGTACCTCGCGTTGAGGGTCTTTCTCCCTCAGGTTGGGAATCACTGTCAATAATTCCGCCTTGCGAGACTGTTAGCAAGCATCCGATGCGTTTAGGCTCAGAGTGCTCGCCCTGATCATTAGTCCAGTGCGCAGGGGTTTTCCCTTTGTCACCCTGTTTTCGCTGGCTGCGGTACCATGAAGGGCGGTCGGGTTGATCAGACTGTTTACTGTGGTTGGGGTACTTGTTTTTGTAGAACTTGGATTTTTCAGGAGGGGGGTTTTGAGGTATAGTTTCTCTGTGGTTATTCTGATTAGAAGCATGAGAAGATTGGTCTAGATTATTCTTTCGAAAATGCTCTTCTGTCGGTTTACGTTTTGTGGCCGGCAGTTCGGCCAGCGCATTGTGATATCGCTCAGACTTTTCCGAGATGTCTTCAAGCTTTTCTGCACCCTGCTCAGCTAGAAATCTCCGGGTATCAGCAGACAAAGTGTTCTTTATTTGTTCTGTTATAACAAATTCCTCAAGACCTTCATAGGTAGAGGGGAGCTGTGAAAGCTCAAGGCACTTTGTCAAGTATCCTTTCAAACGAGACGAGAACTGCTGAAAAGTTTCAGAGCTCTTCTTCCTGCTGTTGCGAAACAGTTGCAAAAACTTTCGCGCATTCATTTCAAAGCGCTCAAGTAACTCTTTCTTCAAGACGTCGTAATTGTCTTGTTGGCTGCTTTCCAGTTTTGCATACACATCGTAAGCAGAACTTTTTAAAGCATGGGACAGCTTCATATTCCAACGCGACCTCTCTAAACCTTACAGAGTTGCAATTTTCTCAGATTTTTCTAGATACGTGTCAATCTTCTCATTAGGACAAGGGAAAGATTCTAGCGGAAAAGACATAGCAGTGAGATGAGTAGATTGTGTGCTAGGAGGATCAGTTAAAGAGGAATGAGGAGAATACTCTCCATTGCTGGAGGTAGAGGCAGCACCACGGCTTTGGAATTCTAGAGTTTTAAGAGCCAACTCATGCTGTCTCTCTTCCCTCTCCTTCTCATGCTGTCGTTGCTGCTCTCTCTTTCTCTTTCCTCATGCTGCATCCTGCGAATTTCCATTTCGTCATCCATCTTCTTCTGCTGTAATAGACGGTCTTCCGCTTCTTTCCTCCTAGCTTCTTCTTTTTCATCTTTAGCTTCAGCTGCTTTCCTCTCCGCATCATATCTCTCAAGTTCGTCCCTGACAAAAGCTTTCGCTTCGTCGCCGTCCAAACCCTCTTCCATTGCTTCCTGTCTGAGCATCTGCCTCAGTTTCGCCCTCTCGGCCATAATAAATCAGTGACTGAGACTACTCAAGGAAGAAAAGAAGAAAAAGGATACTCTGGTTCCTACCACTTACGAGAAAATACCAAACAAAAGATGATATACTTTAACCTGCGATACCTCCTCCAAAATAATAAAGTATCTAACTATCGCTGCTATTAATCGGCAATAAAGCACCTAATGCAGACGACTACGCCAAATAAATGGTAGTTAAGATTTATTCACTAAAAATAAGTTGCTACAGTGGAAACAAAATAATTATACAAAAAATTATAAGAGAAAAAAAAATCCCTTAATTTTTAAATCCACTACAAGTTCATCCCTGAAGACAGTTAGGGTAAGGGAGGCAATTAACAGGACGTAATTGTCTGAACGCACTCCTTAGCTTAGCTCAAACACCTACTTCTCAGAACAGTGTGACTGTTAGACAATCACAAACTTTACCAGCGTTTAGTATTACAACATCAATAATTAACACATATTCCGACAAAATCAACCTGTAACTCCAATGTATATTAATCAAAATGCTGTGGAAAAACAATCATTAATTGTGTGGTCAGCACGCCCATAAACAGATCGATTGTCTAGGGGATAAATTATTTTTTAAAGATATAAAAACTCACAAGACATCACACTCTTACTCTATATCAGAATAAAGAAAATTAATCCTGCAGACGAGCTGATATTATTATTTGCTGAGGACTAGAGTTCAATTCCCGGAAAACGAGCCGCCATTCTGTCGTATCGTTTTCCTGTTTAAGTTCAAAATCCCGATAGACAAGACCCCATTCTGTCGTAGATTTTTGATAGGGGAATTAAGACTTGGGTTGGTCCCTTCTGAATAGATTAGAATAAGTGATAGTCACAGTGAGAGATAATATATAGAAATAGGTTTCCACGAGTGAGATGGTAGGAATAAAAGAGGCTGTCCCTGAAATCGAGCAATCTTCTCTCTCTCTCAGCCTATCTTCTACAACAGATTTAGAGGAGTCAGACAGTCTATCCTAATATATATATATATATATATATATATATATATATATATATATATATATATATATATATATATATATATATATATATATATATATATCTCCACTCACATACACACACGTATAAGTGACGACAGTTAGACGCACACACGTGGGAACACTATAACAAAGATTATATTTTGGAACGAGCTGACCGACACGATGATTAAGTTTAAAATGAATTTTAATTATCATACTAAAATTCCATCAAAACACATAAAATTACATCAATCATATACAAAAAGTCATAAAGTCAATGAATTTCTACAAGCAAATGATAGACCCACAGTTATGATCTTTTCCCTCGATGTATAGCCCACAGTCCCGTTAGAAGAAAAGTGATAGCCACAAAGAGTCACGGATACATCTGCGGTAGTCTAATAATTTTCCTTTTTTTAAAGGTATGAACAGACTTTGCTATTAGTATGATCTATCCTAAGGAAAATATTGTTAGCAACAAAACTTGCATAAAGAAATTGTAAACAGCAAAAATGGGTGCCAAAATACAACAATAAAGGAATCACTCAGTCCTGCATTCTCTCTATTCATTCAGCCGTGATCACTTGCTTTCATGCGTACTTACAGCTTTGGTAGCAACTTATGGAAACACAATTTTTAGGACATGCATATACAGAATCTTCAATGGTAGCCGTGGCCAAGACAACCCCAGTTCCAAAAAGACGGGTTGAATTCACTGCTTCAGGGAACGTTATCTTGGTTCTACTTATTTTAGGATATCTGGTTCTGTCACATTAAAATTGTCCAGGCACGAACGTTAACAGCGAGCACAGTGTCAATAGCTTAGGTTTCTAGTAATGAGGAATGTCAGGTCGGGTGCCTTATCTCAGTATAGGAATTTTGTTGGTCACACCACCACTGGTCAAAACTACGTCGGAATGTTACTGTTAGTGATATATACTTGCCACAAGGGCTGAAAATGTACTTGAGAGTTTGTGAAGAAATATGATCTGGCTCAAAGGCACAGTATAAGCATTTAGTCCTTAAAAACCCCGTTAGTGAGAGTTGTACTCTGTCTATTCATGGAGACACACACACTGTCAGACAGGTGTTAACTTGTAAACCCACGTGGTTAAAGGTAAAATGTTTCTTCTCTCAATTGTACTCAAACGCTGGCAAAGTTGGGTCACCCCAGTTTCACTGAATAAAGCAAAACAACATATAAAATACTATACATACTATGTACTCGGATATAACTTACATTATCAACTGCAAGCGGAGGCTTGACTTATCGTTTAAAACCTTCCCGTGAAATAAGTTATATTCATAAAATCAATCATCATGAATTAGAAATACATACGTATTTCGTCAATACTCAGTGATGAATCTGAGCAGTTATAAGTTAGTTTTACAATATTCTCGATTAAGCAGTTAAATTGAATTATTTTATAGCTGCATGAGTTTTTAAGCTAGAAATTATAATTTATTCTGCTTTCCACTGAAACACGTCAGCTAGAGAATATAACAGACTTATATTTAATTCTTCTGCGCACAAATCTAACTAGAAAAATGAAATAAGCGATTTATCACTTTAAACACTCACAAAATACTAGATATATATATTTACCTCAACACAGAACTACTAAGAACTAAACCACTTCGACCAAACTAAATGCCATCTTCTATCAACAGAGATTCTTAGGAATCGAACGTAGGTTGTTCTAGTCTTGACTGCGAAGTTACTGAGTGAATGAAATCTAAAACTCCGGTTAAGATATATGAAATAGACAAAGGATCCCACATTTTTTCGAACCCCCCCCCCCGTCTTCCCCTCTCCTCTTAACACTCACGTAAACCAAGAGATTGCCATAAACTGCCACTTCGCGTCTTTGACTCCTCCGTGTAACTGTCTTTTTTTCTTGTTGAGGTGATCACTGGCCCAAGACAGTATACATGTTGTTAGATGTGTAGTGCGAGCGTATGATGAATTGAGTGTGGGTGCGAATGAAGACGCGAATGTGTTTAGGCTCGTATAGATGTAGATCCTGCAACCCATACTCTCACATGCCGTAATCAAGGATGCTTTGACACTGCAGGCATGTTTCAAGACATTTATTGACGGGAACACACATAATATCAACAGGAACAGTCAGTGTAACAAGGTCATGCTGACCTGACATCGATAGGTATACATTTGGCATTCAAAAAGGTAAACATCAGAATAGACGTGCATGGTCAATAGCAAAGTTCTTCAATAATGACAGTTCGTAGCGTCGCCCTTGGCGTCTCTGACTAAACGCGTCAGATGCCTTAGTTACCTTGACACACAGGTGCAACTTGGCACTCCCTGCCAATTGCACATATCAGGCTGTAGTATAATAGCCGGAAGCACAGGCCTCGTCCTAACGTCGGCCGTGTACTTCTGTTAAATAGGTTATCACCAACCCTGCAGTAATACTTATTGTAGGTAGAAGTTCCGCCAATCTGCGGCTCCCACAATATATCTTCGTCACTGGATTTCTGGACAATATAAGACTAACAGTCTTGGATGGCTACCTCGAGCACAAATATATAAGTTCTGAAATGGCGGATCCGTGAACTGCTGTTCACCCTAGGTAATCCTTTACATGTTCTGCCACCGAAAAGCGTAATAATGCATAAAGGTCGGTATTACCTGGTAAATGAATCCTCAGAACTACACAAGGAATTCTGTCGTCATCCCGACGCACAGAGATTCACTGGGGAAAACTGCCATAGCAGTTACTTCGAAGATTCTCCCCGAAAAACAATGGACTCTTGGTCCCTTCAGAAAAACAGGACCTCCCGGCTTCCCGGAAGTATATCTCACCCCCGCTTAAAAAACCTTCCCATAGGCCCACGCCGAACTGTCAACCTCTGGCCCTAAAGGTCAAACACAATGAATGAATAAACAAGGGAAGACAACCCCTAATCAACCTGACATCGCAGGTAAAGACACAATTATACTTATGATACAAACATAAGCAAATAACTTGACAGATGACTCCGTCGAAAATGACAGCAACACTCCGTCTAAGAAACTGGCCGTAGAGTGCCGTGTCAGATGGAAATGCTAGACGAATGTCTCATTTCTGGTCGAGGCAGATGGCAGTTTCCACACCTCGCCGAGAACTTTAGCCGTAAAAGCTACGTGTCCGATGGAATTGCTAGACAAATGTCTGCTCCTATATCTGACTAGACGGATATTCACAGTTTGTCGTCTACCTGCAGCGACTGACATCTGATGTAATAAAATGCGTTCTCAGTAAGAGAAAAGAAACAGGTAAACGTTAGAATGGGAAAATATATATATTCGCAAACGAACGAATGCGAAAGACAAGAAAAGGATAAAAGAGCGATAATAAAGTAGAGGACACGGGTAGAAAAGAAAAGAATATAGAAAATTTATTGATCATAAATCTCTATGCGACAGGAAACAACAACAAATGAACCAACTTTGCTGCGGGATTGACATCCGGAGTCTGAGGCTCGTATGACTGTCAGTGGTGAAAGCCTAAAGGAAGCCACTGACACGAAAACGGACGTCCTGACCGCAAAACGTGAAACAAGAATAGGATTTTGGAATGTCAGGACAATGATTGAGACGGGTAAACTAAAACAGGTCACCGCAGAAATGAGAAACTATAGATTACACATTCTAGGGATAAGCGAGAGCAGATGGACAGGGGCAGGAAAAGTTAAAACAGCAACAGGAGAAACAGTACTTTACTCTGGAAGAGAGGATGGACAGCACAATGAAGGTGTAGACATTATTCTACAGAAAGGAATAGAAAGGACATTACTAGAATGGAAACCCATCAACAACAGACTGATAAGAATAAGACTGAGCTGGAGATTCACCAACACTACATTAATACAATGCTACGCACCAACGAATGACAGCGATGATGAGGTCAAGGATAAATTCTATCAACAACTGCAGAAAGAAATGGAAGACACACCTAGATATGATCTTATCGTAGTAATGGGAGACCTGAACGCGAAAGTTGGAACACACAATACATATAATTAAGGAGTAATGGGGAAATGGCAGCGGAACAGCAAACGAAAATGGGGATAAATTAATAAGTTTCTGTAGCATTAACAACCTGGTCATTGGAGGAACACTTTTCCCACACAAGGAAATTCACAAATTAACATGGGAATCACCAAATGGTCGGGACAGAAACCAGATAGACCACATTATGATTAACGGTAGATGGAGACATGCATTACAAGATGTGAAGGTAAGAAGAGGTGGGGATGTGGGAAGTGATCACCATTTAGTAAAAGCAAAGCTGAAAGTGAAACTCAGAACGGCTGGACCAACTGTAACTACACAGAAAAGGTTTGACATCAGCAAATTGAACGACCCCTTACCAGAAAAGCTTCTGCGGCTGATATAAAGAAGCGATATCAATTTGCCAAAAGTCAGGAAAAGACATTGACTGATAATATAGACCAGAATTCAACACCATTTCAAAAATATATAAGGAAAGCAGCAAATCATGCTTGTGATTCCAAGAAAGGAAGAAGCAAGACTGGATAACACCAGAAACATTAAACACCATAACGATGAGAAAGGAAATGAAAAGAAAGAAAACAGAAGCGAAGTCCCCCAGGTTAAAGCAATTGTATAGCGAACAGCTGGACAAGGAAGTTAAACGCCAAACCCGAACCAACAAAAGGAATTTCCTAGACGATCTTGCAAGACAGGCAGAAGAGGCAGCACTGAGAAATGAACAAAGCACAGTATACAAAATAACTAAAATCATCAGCGGAAAACGAGGTGCAAACAATATTACATTAGTAAGAGATAAGCAAGGAAATCTCATCACGACAGCAGAGGGACAGGAAACAAGATGGGCAGAGCATTTTAGAGAAACTCTGAACAAGGAACCAACAGAGACACAATTGAATGTTCCTGAGGCTGAAAATGATCTAGATGTTAATACAGACATTCCACGAAAAGAAGAAATCATCACAGCAATCAAAGGGTTAAAGAATGGAAAAGCTCCTGGGCATGATAACTTAAATGCAGAGCTATTTAAGACAGATCCTGAGCTAGCAGCAGAACTATTAGAACCACTATTTGCACAAGTCTGGAAAACAGGGACAACACCAACGGAGTGGAACAAAGGAATAATTGTCAAATTGCCCAAGAAGGGAGATCTTGCAGACTGGAATAATTGGAGAGGAATCATCACTCTTCTCTCAGTTCTCAGCAAAATACTAGGCACGATAATTATACAGAGAATTTCAAAAACAGTAGACCACAAACTGAGGAAAGAACAAGCAGGATTTAGAAAGAACAGAAGATGTGTAGATCATATATTTACCCTCAGGAACATTATAGAGCAATGCTCAGAATGGCAAACACAGCTGTACATTAATATCGTTGATTTTGAAAAGGCTTTTGACAGTATACAAAGGGATAGTTTTAAGGAAAATACTGAGGGCTTATGGAATTCCAAGCTGCATAGTGTCAATCATAAAAAGCCTCTTTGCCAACTTTACGTGTAGCGTTGGGCAGAGCATCCTAACCTTTGAGGTGAAGACAGGAGTACGACAGGGATGCCCCTTATCATCCACTCTATTTTTAACAGTCATAGACTGGGTGATGCGCCAGACAACAGAGCGCAGTCCAAGAGAAATAAGATGGACTACATTTTCTACATTGGAAGGTCTGGAATATGCAGATGACATTGCACTACTAGCACATTCACATCAACACATCCAGGAACAAACGGATAGACTTAATAAGTATAGCCAGCAGGTGGACTTGAACATCAATCTAAAGAAGACGGAGGTCATGACGCTCAATGTGAGCAACCCTGAGCCCATATCAGTAATGAATCAGCAACTGGAACAGACAGACACCTTCACATACCTATGATGCATAGTAACACCAGACGGCGGAGCAAGCAAAGACATCAACAACAGAATGAACAAAGAAAGAACAGCCTTTTTTAGTCTAAACAACATCTGGAAGTCCTCTCAGTACAGCACAAGCACAAAATCAAGACTACATGAGAGCTATGTGCTTTCTGTGCTTCTCTATGGTGCGGAATGCTGGAGAGTTACAGAGACGGAAATGTCGAAATGGTCCTCATTACACACAACATGCCTAAGAAAAATTCTCCGAATCTTTTGGCCGAATACCATCACCAACCAAGATCTGCTTACTCGGAGCGAGCAACAGGACATATACACCATCATAGCTGGCAGACACTGGAGCTGGGTTGGCCATGTCCTCAGAAGAGACCCAGATGCCATCACATGAACAGCTATGCTATGGACCCCTGAAGGAAAACGAAAGAGAGGTCGACCAAAAACAACTTGGCGGAGGACTGTGGAGGCTGAGATGCAAAGAATGAACCAGAGTTGGGGCACTGTACGAAGGATGGCCACCGACCGAGCAAAGTGGAATCAATTTGTTGTTGCCCTACAAGACGCCACCAGGCGTGATGGCCACTGACTGCTTTACGGTCGGTGGCTAAGGATCAAAGAAGAAGAAAGACATGGGAGCATCAGGCGACCTATTACTCTTACGGGTCATACAGGCTGCGTGGTACAAGTCCATACCAAAGGATTGGGAGATTGCCATCATAACACCAATTTTCAAAAAGGGTGACAATCGACAATGTGGAAACCATAGAGGCATATCCCTTCTCAGTGTCCCTGGTAAAATCTACTCTAGAATCCTAGAGCAGACGCCGACGCTTAGCTGAGCCACAATTGGATGAGGTCCAGTGCGGATTCCGAGCTAACCGAAGTACTCAAGACCTAATCTTCACACTCAGACAGCTGAGTGAAAAGGCCCTTGAGTATAAGAGTGAGATCCATCTTTGTTTCATAGATCTGGAAAAGGCGTTTGACAGGGTCCCCTGGAGCAAACTTTGGGACTGTTTGGCAAGGAAGAACATTCCAGCACCTCTGATTCAAGCTATACAGAGCTTCTACAAGTCTTGCAGAAATTATGTGAGGACAGCAAACCATAAATCAGAAGAGTTCAGGACCACCATTGGTGTAAGACAAGGTGATATCCTGTCACCTTATCGTTTCATACTCCTCATTTACGATGTCATCAAAGCAAGTAAGGAGAGAACAAGAAAGTATTCAGTGGGGTACTGGAAGATGAGACAGGTCTGTATTTCAGAGGTGGCATTTGCTGATGCTGTTGCCCTGATTGCTAAATCAGATGCACATCTCCAATCCAACCTGCAAGTCTGGAAGGAAAAGCTGGAGAAGAGAGGGATGCTCACATGCAGCTCTAAAACAAAATCCATGGTGATATCACGAGAAAAAAAAAGACATCAGATTAAGCTGGGAGATCAGGTCCTAGAGCAGGTCGGCCACTTTAAATACCTCGGAGCTATTATAGACCGAAAGGGAGGCATCAAAGAAGAGTTGGCCACTCGAAAAGCAGCAGCTAGGAGACTTTTTCAGGCCATAAATCGAGGATTCCTCAGCAAGAGGGAGGTTGGTAAGAAAACGAAGATGGCTGTATACCGC
Source organism: Oreohelix idahoensis (assembly GCA_024509875.1). Lineage (NCBI taxonomy): Eukaryota > Metazoa > Mollusca > Gastropoda > Stylommatophora > Oreohelicidae > Oreohelix > Oreohelix idahoensis. Next base: position 120,381 of record JAMPIV010005926.1, read on the forward strand.
TCCACCAATGTCCTAGTCTTGACATATGGATGCGAGTCATGGGCAATGACTACAACCCACAAAAGCCAGATCCAAACCTCAGAAATGAGGTATCTGAGGAAGGTGGTTGAAGTAAAAAGAAGAGACATGGTCCGCAACCAGACGATACGTCAAGGCCTAAAATCCCACCCCCTGCAGACCCGCGTAGAACAGTCCCAACTAAGATGGTTTGGCCATGTCTGCAGAATGGGAGAAGATCGGCTATCACGACAAGCATGGGAAACAAAGACCCAGGGATCCAGACCACCAGGACGACCCAGAGTCCGCTGGGAGGGTAACATTAGACAATCTTTGAAGGACCGAGGACTAGAATGGAACCAGGCCAGGAGGAAGACAGCCGATAGGACACTCTGGCGCTCTCTCTTCCAAACCTCTACACCTCATGGTAGAAGGGGAACGACTAAGTAAGTTAGTAAGTAAGCTTTCAGTTGAGGTCCAGAATGAACAAATAGAAATTGTACTACTTTAACAAGCTGACAAATTAATTTGAAAAATATATACATAAAATAAAAAGAGATTTTGTGAGAAACTGTTTCACCAGTTTTGTTCTTTTTTTTTTTTTTAATGGGTGCTGTGTCAGAATTATCCGTTCTCTTTTCCTAGCATTTGTAATTATCGCCGACATTATTGCTCCACGTCTCATTTTCCGTACTTAATTATTGTTTATACTCACTTCTCTCAATTCTTGTCATGTCGGGATTCATCGACCATCTTTTGCTGATTAGGGTAATCAGTGACTTGCGTTTGAACCCATATTGACACCTGGGATCTGTAGAGAGAAATGGTTTGCTAATATGTAACACATTTTCCTACCAGACAATGCATGGGCGCGCCCGATTAAGAAGTAAACAACATTGGGATGACCCCAGTTGATTATATTATCATTGATAATAGTTCTGTCTGACCAGTTTGTATATTGGTGGCTAGACCGGGGAAATGTCATAATCCTCTCCGGACGATAGCTATCCATCTTGAAAGAGATTATCTGTGATAGATTATGAAGTCGTGAGTGTAAACATGACCGATAATAGACGAACGCTGGTATGCCTTAGATGAAGAGGTGACTTGTAAACAACACAATTTGTTTGCTGGTGTCACGCAGGATTTTTCCGTGAGAGGTAGGGGGAATATACCCCACCAACATTTACGCAAATTGCATGCTATTGGCTTGGCATTTGTGATGTAAAAATGCATTTCTGACTTGAGCCTTATCATATAGTAGCAATCTGGATGCGTACCGAAAATTGTCATATAATCTAGCGCTTTGAGTTTACGGCACCTCGTCAAGAAGACAGCCAGACAGGCCAGAACAAGGAATAGGATCATGATTCCATCTTAAAGGACCAGGCAACGTGTTTGAGTATCTTGTGGATTTAAACAACTCTACATTTATTAATACGGAAAGCCCGGAATCCTAGGTACCTGAACACTAAGTCATAGTGGGAGTCTATTGTAAAGTAACAGCCCAGACCACGTGAAAGAAGCATCTTAATCAAGTTGACGAAACTATTTCTCTGAGCCAGAAGTCTGTATTCTCAAAGATATTTTGGGTTGTTGGTACCAACTGGTGGTGCTGTCTGTGGAACAAGTGAGTGGAATGAGTGGCCTTCAGTCAAAGCTATATACCAACAGCAAACGGGTCTTAACAGACGCTGAACAATTTTCGCAATTACCACTGTAGCAAGTTTAATTTGCTGGAGATGTTAAGATGTTATAATTGAATGATGTATTGCTGTGGAAGGGTCAACCGTGTGAGGTCAAGCTGTGTAAGACCCTGAGTAATAGTTGATGATGATGGTGATGAATTTTTAGGGTACCTAACGCTACCTCTCTAGATCTCACACGGGCTGTATTTTATTTCTAGTGTCTGGTGTTTGATGTGGCTAGTGTCTAGGGAATGAAATGATAGTGATGGTACAGCAAAACAACATACTATAACAGACTAACAGTAAAGTAATAAGTCTGTGGTTTAAGTTTGAACATTAATTCTTGTTTACAATTTTATTCTGCCTGTCCTGCAAACTCTTTTGGACAGGTCTTTGAAACTGAGGAAAATATATCTTACAACTAATAATTAACTAAAGGGACTCTTTGTCCTATAACGATAACTTATAATGTTCTTGTAGGTGTATTCACAACTGTTCAGTGATATATATAGTAGTGTGAGTCAATTATTTGAGAAGCTGTTGTTGTCATCACGCCCCGATCATTATAGTTAATTTTAGGGAAATCAATTTATTCACAGATGAACTGTCAGAGTGCATACAGTAAACACTTTCACTCGAGACTTTTCTGTCTTCGTATTTATTTCATCAGGTTTCCTGTCACCGGCTGGTAACAGAAATAAAACCCACAATTCAATGAAATATAAACACACAAGCAACGATGACTGGCAGATATGGCACAAGTTTTTCTCTGCCGCTGTCCAGACTGTTTGAATTTTATTTAAAATCAACACTTCTGTTCTCATCGTCCCTTGTCAAGGAAAATTTTCTTTCAAATGGCCAAGAGCCTTCTAAGCTTTCGATAATATCAATCTGGGCTGGCCAATGAAATCAGGCGACTACCAAATTTTGAATTGAGTTTTGAAAAGCCAAACCCCAAATATACTATGTGTTTCTTAGTCTGTTGGTCAGTCTGCCCATGCTATTACACTGCAAAATATGTATCGTTTTGGGCTAACAATTTCTACCTCTCCCTCCTAGCGTTAACCAATCAAATTTGAATGTCTCTTTTCAAAATTGCGTCCCAAAAATGTTACCATTAGAATGAGCAAGAACGAGAGTCTGTCTGTTTCACTGTCCGAAAATATATAGTATTTTTTACAATATCTTGGTTATTACTCGTGCAATTTTTGATATTGAAACATATTATTGGTCAGAAGACTATAACCTATCAGTCTATATAAGTTTTATGTCAATCTTTATTGCCGTTCTCATTTCTGTATTTCTCTATGCATTTTGGGTTTTCTTTTTCTAAACCACAATAGTAATAAACTCTATCTTCACAGATTCATTCTTCTCTCACTCTCTTTCCCCCCTTTCTATCGCTCCAACGCGAACGAAACCAGTATTTGCCGCACGCAAACTGTTTCATGTTAGTTTCAATTTCTCAAGGCGGAGTGACGAACACGCCAGCGGTTATTGGGATGGGCTAACATTGTGCTTAGCGCGAACACTTTTAAATTACAGCTCGACCCGAGGCATCCGTGACGATGACGGGCAATAAACACGGGCATTGTAATAGTTTTTACTACTTGTTACTTATTTAATTAATTATTAATGTACTTTTGATCAAGGGTATCACTGATCTCACCACAACCCCACGATACCACGAGGGACGTGTTGCGGCCACCAAAGTTGACCAGTGACGAAAGTGAACCAGTCCATTCTTCTTCTTCTGCTCTAACCAGCGGCACTGGAGCTTTCCATCCCTTTTGGCCCAATGACATGTCATTGCGAGGCTGGGGGTTCAGTGGACTTTCCTTCCAACCCGGTCAGGAGCTTCGTTCCTTCCCATCCACAGGAGGTTTATGTGCAGGAGCCTTTCAGGTTATTCAGTCAAATTCCCGGTCGTAAACATTCCTTCAAACGCTGACGCCCGGGCTTGAACCTTGAAAACCTGGTCGCCAGTACAACGTTGTAGCCATTACACCAGCGCGGCTCCCCGAACCAGTCCACAATCTGCAAAGAACAACCATCGGCTGGAGCAGAAACCAACCGACATCTTACTGGCAGCTAAGTACCCACTTAAAGCTGCCAAGTGAGCTCTAATAAAAAAAATCCTTATAATATCCAGATCATCCCCCGTGATGACATTTTAAAGACTCTATCTAATTCACCCCACCCTTTTATATTTTACATTTGTTAACGATAATTGACTATTAAATTGTGTTATCTGTAAATATACAAATTTATAGTTGATTTAGTCAGTTTGAGTGAACAGCACCCGTATGTCTCAGTCATTTTAAATACTTATAACAGAGCTTTTAAAGTAATATTTTACTGAGTTAAATCAGTTGGGGAAAGGGGGGGTCATCAGGACGAGCAAAACCTTACCCATAGAAGGTCAAGAAAGATAAAAAGTTTACACGGCCTGGATCCTATCAGCCGTAGTACTTGATTTCTTTAAATTCCAATGAGGCTCCCTAGAATTGAAGCACCATTCACATCTCTGTCAACAGTAATCTTGAGCGAAAGGTAGACACCTTTGAAGACCCTCAGTAGATACTCTGAAGTTGGCGACTATTGAGTCATCACTGCAGAGCAAGGGGAGTAAATCATGTGACAGGTGCACAGATGTGGATATGTGTTCACGGTAAGAACAGAAAAATCTTCTTCTTCTTCCTCGTTCGCCCTGAAAAAGACGGTGGTTGCGTTTTGTCTGTTTACGCCGTAGCTGTGATATCTGCACCTTTCGGTCGACACATCCGACTTCAGCACGGCATTTTTTGGGACCGGGTTTGCCTTCCCTCTGCGATCCGTACTCGCTCAGCCAGACTGCACTGCTGCAGACTGTTTCCAGGACCACCACGTGGAGGTGGAGTACGGTCTTGGTCAGCTCTGGTTCGCTGACCCTGATGCAAGCAGTCAAGCTATGGGTCGCTGACTGTATTCTCTATTGCTGCATCTTTTGGTCCCCGAACAGAAAAATCAAGACTTTTAAAGAAAATTATGTGGGAATGGTGTTATGTATTTAACTTGAGCGCCTAGCCGTTTAGGACAATCCCAGTCATGTGGCTCTGTTCGAAGGGGGAAATAGTACTCCCGCTAAATACAGACATTGTGTAAGTGTTGGCTTGAGATGGTTTGATGACAAACTAAAGTGTAAGTGTTGACTTGAGACGGTTTGATGACAAACCAAAGTGTAAGTGTTGCCTTGAGACAGTTTGATGACAAACCAAAGTGTATGTGTTGGCTTGACACGATTTGATAACAAACGAAAGTGAAAGTGTTGGCTTGAGACGGTTTGATGACAAACTAATGTGTAAGTGTTCGCCTGAGACGGTTCGATGACAAACCAAAGTGTAAGTGTTGGCTTGAGACGGTTTGATGACAAACCCCTATCTTGATCTAACAGGAAGACCAGAGAGTTGATTAAAGATAACTAATTACTGAAAAAATCATTTGTGTTTTTCTTATCCAGTCAGTCTATTTTAGTCATATAGCAAATAAATGATTGCTTGAACGTGTATCTGAATGTTTATTGAGTGTGCTAAGTTTTGGATTGCTTTATTATTGCAGACGGTTGACTCAAAACCAAGACAGTTACAGAAACAAGATGTTCATTTCCAGGATCCAAAACACGGTGGTGACCTCTGTTGCCGGGTTCATCTCTACCTTCTTAATTGTAGGTAAATTTGAAAATCGTTGAATATGTATCAATACTATTATCAAATTATTATCATCCTCAATTTTTCGTTTGGTTTGAGAGAAGAACATGTCTTCATATTCACTGTCCTTTAAACTTTGGATAGTCTTCCCGAGCATAGTAAAGACAAACCAGACATGATAATTTATTCTGACAATGGGAAAAATAGGAGTTTTCATGAACTTCAATTGAATACCATACATATTCGTTGAAATTCATGGAAGAGGTTATACAGGTGCAGTAGCTTCAGCAAACGTATATATCAAATTGATTGAGGTGGTCCTCATTAAAATTAAACTAGATGCAAAGAAAACAGATTGAAATCTGAGATTTGAGCTTGTCCTATTAAGAACGTACCATTGATTTCATCCCATCATAGCTGGCAGACGCTGGAGCTGGGTTGGCCATGTCCTCAGAAGAGACCCCGATGCCATCACAAGAACAGCTATGCTTTGGACCCCTGAAGGAAAACGAAAGAGAGGCCGACCAAAAACAACCTGGCGGAGGACAGTGGAGGCTGAGATGCAAAGAATGAACCAGAGTTGGGGCACTGTACGAAGGATGGCCACCGATCGAGCAAAGTGGAATCAATTTGTTGTTGCCCTACAAGACGCCACTAGGCGTGATGGCCACTGACTGATTTGACGGTCGGTGGTTAAGGATCTAAGTGATTTCATCGCAAGTTTCTGCTCTGGATTGTGGGGAAAGAGAAACCATTCATTAATAAACCACTTTACTGATTCATTAGACTGCCATACCAAGGTGTAAGAACACAACTACAACAGTAAACTCAAATTATTCATTTACAAAAGAGACTAGTTACAACATTAAGTAAACTAATCAACTGGCCACCTCGTCAAAGAGTTATAACATTAAGTAAACTAATCAACTGGCCACCTCGCCAAAGAATTTTAGTTTGCAATAAGTAAATTTACTCTTTGACTCCAGAGCAACGCTCAGAGCTTTGCAAAATTGTAACTGCCGTGCCATCGTAACGCTCAGAGCTTTGCAAAATTGTAACTGCCGTGCCATCGTAACGCTCAGAGCGTTGTTTTTAGTTTATCACGAATAAACCCCAAAAATCGTCCGTTTAATACGGTTCATATTTTAAAACTCGTAGAATGGCTTCCGCTACTATTTAAACAACTAATTAGAGTGTAGTTAAGCAGCATGTGTGCGTGTTTTGGTGTTATTATCACAATTTGTGTGACGATTCACGTGTTTGCGTTTTTCGTTGTTATTGCTATAGAAATATGTAACGCTTTATATTTACATTTTCTAAGTCTTCTAAGCGAAAAATTGTTTCAAACTACTTAGAAACATTGCTGACATTGACGATGATTGTTTGATAGTCACAGTTTGTTGTCAAATAACGGAATCGGTGCAGAAAAGCTAGACACATTAGATTTAGTTTATGAGTGGGCATAGTCCTATTCTGGTCGATCGAAAAGCAACAAAACTAGACTTACAGTAACATCTAATCACTAGTCCTAGGTAGAAGATGAAGCTATGGATACTTTTAAAACATTAAAGAACTGTAAACAGTTTTTGTATGATGTTATTCTTCTTTATTTGTTTGAAGGTTACTTAATTCAATATTGCATAATTTATTTTTTTCTTATAAGGGACCACAGTTAAAAACTGGTGTGAGTAACACTAAATGTACTAACTGTGGCCATAAGCAATGTTTTTTGCTTCGTAAATGGATTACCTTGATGTTTGAAGACTGAAAAGAAAGTTTTATTGTCTACAACAGTAATTTGTATTTGGTAAGATCGTATTCTACAGTTAACTTTTTAGTGTTTTTCAATTTTACATGCAAAATGTTTTAAGTACCGTATACCGAATGTACTTGTGTTAATAACAAAGACATTATATATTACAATTCTCTATCTATTTCCCTACAGTTTGGTATATAATAAGTACATGTTCACATAAAAGATTAACATAAAATTTACACTAAAAGATAATATATTTCACCGTTTAAAATTTTTCAAAAAATAATTACGGCACAGGGTGGAAAAAAATTACGGAGTCAGAGTTTTAAAAAGAAAGCCATATTTGTACCAGAAGTTACCTTTCTCTCTTAAAATAACTTTAATGTAATTAATCAGGGCAGACAAAAAAAAGTTGAAGAATAACTACAAGCCAACTTTTTAGACTTAGCTAATGTAAAAAAAAAAATAATGTCCTATTACTTCGTTTGAAGACATTAACATATATTAAGTGTATATGTGTTCGTCACACTTATGCGTGCCGTTATATGGTAAACAAGCTGAATACGAAACTCGTGCAGGCCTACGTAATCGAGAGTTTTGAGAATGTCCGAACAAGGGGACGAAACTGTCTGAAATACTAAAATCAAGGTACGCAACTGAATACTATTTTGCTTTTTTCAAATTTATTTGGTTACTCCCCCTTGAACATTAAAAAATCCAACTCGCGGATTTTGCCGACAATCAGCTATTTTTCTGAATCTTGTACATGCATCCGTAATGCGTGATTCATATTTTTATTGCTAAAAGCTTAATGCGCGCTTTGTTTATAAAGTCATCATTTCATATCCTATAGTAACAGTTTAAAATAGTACATTTAAAGTGAACATAATAAAGCAGTTGTCCTTTTTTGGATCTATTACCGCCTAGTTTCTTGTGATTTATGTTACCAGACATGGCAGTTCGTAATTGTAGCCGCATCTTTCAAAATTGACGTAAAACCTATTCCTCTGTCGTCATAATTAATCATACCCTTTGTATAAGTTCTTTTCTTCGCTTTGGTTTTAGTTAATCACTGTCATGTAGTGCCAAACACTAGCGTGCAGTGCGTCTAGTTTCTGACAACTGCCAAGCACAGTGAGTAGATCTATATAAAAATCTAAAAATACTGCCTCTAAGAAAGCGCTTTCTGTTCAACAAAGCTAAATTTGTTCACAAAATCCTGTCACAGAAGGCTCCAACATATCTGTGGCCAATGTCCAAATACAGTGAAAGACGCAGTCAACGCCTTAACAAAATACAAGTGCCCAAGCCTAGGCTTGACCTATTCAAGAAAAGCTTAGCTTACTCTGCTGCTCATCTCTGGAACTATCTTCCACATTATCTGAAAGATAACAACCTCAGTCCCTATTCATACAATCGTAAACTTTTCGATTACTTTATGAGTTCTGATTATCTGCCCCCCTAATGTGATTATTTTTCCGAACAAATGATATAATATCGAATGTAGGTTTAATGATGATGATAGTGTTTTTCAACATATTTTGTTTCATGGTGATACTTAGTTTGTATTTTTCAACATACTTTATTTCATGTTTATAATTAGATACTGTGAATGTGAGTATGCTATTATTTTACCTTTATAACGTTGAATTCCTTGAATTGATGGGTAAAATGTATGTGAGAATAAATGAAACCAGTATAAAAGACGAGAGAAAGGAAGGGCAGAATGTCAGACGGGCCTGTGTGCCCAATTCTCAACCCTTTGAAAATAAAGTTAGTTCGTTCGTTCTTCAAAAGTGCCATTCGTTAATGTTATTATTGTTGTCAGCAAATCGAACTCGAACAATAAATGACCCAGTTACCAGGTCATCATTTGTCTTTTAAACTTTTTGTTAGTGATGACGGAGTAGGGGACGCGGGAGTATTGAGGGGGAGGGGGAAAAAGAAACAGTTTAGCCAATACAATAATTAACTGATTAGTACTGGACATTTTTATTTTATTTTTCATTTCATTTTATTTCGCAACGCACTAGTTGAGACTGTAGTAAATCTTGACAAAATAACAGAAACGTGTCAGCACGATCTTGGATAAACAGTCTTCCTCGGAATCTGTTTATTTAAATTCATTTTGTAATAAGACAGCAGAACATAAGCACACATCAACAACAATGATACAACCATAAAAACTAGAGCTGTAGAAATGTCCAGGCCCTTTTTTTAACTTGTATCCGCAACTCTCTGACCCACAGCACGCTATTTGTTTCTCCTGAAATCAGCAGTTTTTAGACCAACACAACAAAATTGTTCACTCTTTCATTATCCAATGTTCGCTATGTGCTGGCAGCCAAGAAAAGCTGGTTGCCTTGCGCTTGTGGTGACTTGCCTGGACATGTAGGCAGTACGAATATTGAGAATATTAGAGGTCTGTTATTAAGTAGAGGTATGTCATGTGCTGGAAAGAGAATGGTTATTGTAATGTTCAAATATTTTTTACTTTGCCAGGAGGAGACACTTTGCACATAAACTGTAGACGAGAACCGCTGTTCTAAAGTTTAAATGTCAGTTCGGGAGAGTCAGTAGATGTTTGCTAACAAACAGGACGAAGCTTTAGTATATCCATGTACGTGTTGTTCTGGGGTTACAATGGCAGCTTGAACGGTTACAATGGCGTCAACCATAACTGAGCTTCGTGACTGAAGAAATGGAGACGGCTCAAACTGCACGTGGACGTGCACGTATTAAATGTGTCTGGTGGGAGTCTTGAAAACCTAGTCATATCTCGTTAGCTAAAGCGGTAGCCGGATGTCTGCAGTGATCACCGACCAAACTGCCACCAAGGTATTGGCGTATTTAATGTCCCTAACATGTGCTGTGAAAACCTGCCAGAAGTGCTAAAAGAAAATAAAATGTTTAGGGGATATTGACTTTGTTCTCATAATGTAACTTTGTTGATTGTGATAGCCATAAATTGATAGACTCTTTTTCAAAGTAAATATATTTTACTGACATCATTATAACACCTAATAGCAGGTAATCTTTTCTTAACAAAGATTTATTGCGCTTCACTTAAAGCCTTATACCAAGATCTATGACTAATTTGAACAAAGCAGACATAAAATTATCATGTGAATATGAACGTGTCCGCACAAAGTTTTCGTTGGAGATGTATAAAACTAATTCCACTTGTCTCAAACTGTCCTTCACACATAATTAAAACTGCAGTCAAGTTGCAAGGTGTGTAAATGTTTGTCCAAAAAAAAACCGCTTCCTTTTTTTTTTACGATTAGAAGTCACCAGAAGATAAACAAAGAGGGAAGCTGAGGGCCAGTGAGTAGCAAATAATTGAAGTCGGTGAATCGTAGACACTCGTAAGAAAATAAAAATAAATAAAGAAGGACATCAGACAACAGAGAAGTCACAGAAGTGATGGGCACTGCAGAGATTCGAACCAGGCACCATCCCAGCTGCATCATCGCTTCCTGCGATATTGAACCGTGGCAGGGCAAACGAGCAGCCAAGCGCCCTTTACAGACTTAGGAGTACTCTACACATTAAAGTCATTATAGTCATTATAATGTGGTGTAAAGCGTCCGATTTGCTAAGCTGTTAGAACACTTGCCTCTCGCAGCAAAGTTACCGGGTTCCGGAACCGATACTTGATACTATCACCCAGCTATAAATGGGTACCTGAATTCTGCTGGCGAGTTATGGAAGCCAAAGGCAGCGATAAGTGAGCCTGTCGCCCTACTTCGTAGAGCTGGACTTAGTGAAATCTCTAATACTTCACCCCCTACTGCAGTATCTGCTTTGGGGCTACCTTTAACCTTTTTAATGTCATTACCTTCGTCTACTTGCTAGTTTCCCCCACCTTTTTAATGTCATTACCTTCGTCTACTTGCTAGTTTCCCCCACCTTTTTAATGTCATTACCTTCGTCTACTTGCTAGTTTCCCCCACCTTTTTAATGTCATTACCTTCGTCTACTTGCTCGTTTCCCCCACCTTTTTAATGTCATTACCTTCGTCTACTTGCTAGTTTCCCCCACCTTTTTAATGTCATTACCTTCGTCTGCTTGCTAGTTTCCCCCACCTTTTTAATGTCATTACCTTCGTCTACTTGCTACTTTCCCCACCTTTTAAATGTCATTACCTTCGTCTACTTGCTACTTTCCCCCACCTTTTTAATGTCATTACCTTTGTCTACTTGCTAGTTTCCCCCACCTTTTTAATGTCATTACCTTCGTCTACTTGCTACATTCCCCCATCTTTTTAATGTCATTACCTTCGTCTACTTGCTAGTTTCCCCCACCTTTTTAATGTCATTACCTTCGTCTACTTGCTAGTTTCCCCCACCTTTTTAATGTCATTACCTTCGTCTACTTGCTAATTTCCCCCACCTTTTTAATGTCATTACCTTCGTCTACTTGCTAGTTTCCCCCACCTTTTTAATATCATTACCTTCGTCTACTTGCTAGTTTCCCCCACCTTTTTAATATCATTACCTTCGTCTACTTGCTAGTTTCCCCCATCTTTTTAATGTCATTACCTTCGTCTACTTGCTAGTTTCCCCCACCTTTTTAATGTCATTACCTTCGTCTACTTGCTAGTTTCCCCCACCTTTTTAATGTCATTACCTTCGTCTACTTGCTAATTTCCCCCACCTTTTTAATGTCATTACCTTCGTCTACTTGCTAGTTTCCCCCACCTTTTTAATGTCATTACCTTCGTCTACTTGCTACTTTCCCCCACCTTTTTAATGTCATTACCTTCGTCTACTTGCTAGTTTCCCCCACCTTTTTAATGTCATTACCTTCGTCTACTTGCTAGTTTCCCCCATCTTTTTAATGTCATTACCTTCGTCTACTTGCTAGTTTCCCCCACCTTTTTAATGTCATTACCTTCGTCTACTTGCTAGTTTCCCCCACCTTTTTAATGTCATTACCTTCGTCTACTTGCTAATTTCCCCCACCTTTTTAATGTCATTACCTTCGTCTACTTGCTAGTTTCCCCCACCTTTTTAATGTCATTACCTTCGTCTACTTGCAAGTTTCCCCCACCTTTTTAATGTCATTACCTTCGTCTACTTGCTAGTTTCCCCCCACCTTTTTAATGTCATTACTTTCGTCTCCTTGCTAGTTCCCCCCCCCCCCCCTTTTAATGTAATACCTTCGTTTACTTGCTAGTTTCCCCCACCTTTTTTTCACATAGTTCAGGATATTATTTTCACATTTCCTGATCTCGGCTGCCACTTGTGCAATTTTTCTTCTTTTAGAGTTCCAACATTACAAGTAAACAATTCAATTCAATTCAGTACCCTTTAGCTCCGCAAGGAGCAAAGGCCTTCAACAAACACATGCCACGTCTTCCTGTCCTGTGCCATCCACTCAAGTTCTTTCCATGTTTTCCTCATTATTTTCACCTCTGTTTCCAGTTCTCTTCTCCATGTGTTTTTTGGTCTACCTTTACCTCTCTTTCCCTGTGGATTCCAGAACAAGGACTGCCTTGTAATGCTATCAACGGGTTTCCTCAATGTGTGTCCTATCCATATCCAGCGTCTTCTTCTCAACTCTTGTTCCACTGGCACTTGTCTGGTTCTTGTCATCAATTCCACATTTGTGACTTTGTCATACCATTTCAGTCCTTCTATTTTACGCAAGCACCCGTCTAGCTTTTTGGTTGTTGTTTTTGTTGCACTCCATGTCTCAGAGCCATACAATAGGACTGACTTCACATTTGAGTTGAAGATTCTTAATTTTGTGTTGGACTTGATTTCACTTGTTCTCGATATGTTTCCCAACGCAATGAAAGCTCCGCTTGCTTTTTGTATTTGTGGTAAAGTGGGATGTTATAAATATTTATAGGGGACTTAGTGTACTGACTGAGATCAGCTGTGAAGGTATCTATATCTAATAAGAGTAGTGTATTATAGATAACCTTACTTACTGCCACATATGTATACCTCAGTCAGAATTATTCTGGAATAGTGTGATGACTACGTTATATGTCTAGGGTATGTGTATGATGAAGTGTAAGTCATAACAACAACAGACAGATAAACAATTTAATTTATTCCACCACACTTGACAACACTGTGACACTCACATACATATAACACTCTAAGAGGATAGCTTAAAGGAGTCACTGATAACTTTTCTAATAACAATATGTATTCAGTGCTGTCATGAATGTATATGTGTCCTGATTCAAATACAAAGGGAACCAGGAATCACAATCAATTTTAATTACAAGTTATATGTACAGAATTTATTAATATGATTCTTGTAGTGACATATATTATTAATGGTATCCTATGTGTGTCAGCTGTGTAGTGGTACTATGAGGTAATACTGGTTTTGTTTTGTTCAAGCTCTGTTGGTATTTGTCATCATGACTTCAATAGTTTGTTTCTTTTGGAACTAGTATTAGAGATGTTCTCAGTTCCTGGTATTAAAACAATTAAATTCCCCTCTTAATTTTAGTTTACAATGTCATTTTAAGATGGGGGTACATAATGTTGAGCTCCATGGCCACACTCTCTTATCTTGCGTGATGACTGCAGTAAAAGACTCCTCTGCTCGATTACTGTAATGAGTTCTGGAGCCACCCCACTGGTTGCTATATGGACCAAGGAGTATGCTGTCCACCTCTGGCTTCAGCAAAGCTCTGACCAGGTGCTGCTCAATAACTTTAAGACCACGGTCCCTGAAACAAGAAGGTTGTACCTTCTACGTCAGAACTAATTTATACTCCATTTCTACACTGAGCACAATACATCACAAACATTGAGTTCAGAGCGTTAGGCCAACTGTCAGCTTCATCTGAAATACTTTATACCAGTATTTCCCTCCCTAATGGTTACTACGCCTCTGCAATTCCAGCATTATTTCTTTCTAGTTAATAATCTAGGTGTCAGTGTACTGTTTGGCCATTCCATGCAGTTTTACTTTCCTCCGACACCTTCTGTTCAGGCTGGAGCACTATAGGCTTTACATCATGTTCGCTACTGAACCACACATATATACAGACATAAATTATCAATTTACATTCAATTTTCATTAAAAGATATTGAATATTTCAAGCTTACCACAATTCATGGAAATAATAAACAGTTTCGTTGACTGGCAATGAATATAGCACAACTCCGATCTGCCGATGTCCCAGGCTTTATTTTATAAAAAATATACACTGGTGCTCAACGTACTGTTTCTTAGTAGGTTTATTACAAGATGTGGCAATGAACAGACGCTCTGAATTGAGTATATTCGCAGCTCTACCCAATCAAACCATGTCTACACATCTTTTCAAAAAAGTACCCCTTTCTCACGTTTCCCCTGACAACACAAGATAGTATTTATAGTCCTACCAATCGTGTTTAGTCTTTCATTTGTTGCGCTCCAATCAAATAGGAGTTAACATGGTAGGCTATTTCCGTAACGTAATGTTTCTTCAAACACGTTATAAAAAAATTTTATGAGCAGAAATGATTTCATGCTGTCAGGCACCCCCACTATTTTATTTTGGCCATAACTTGGTAATTCCTAGACTATTTGCGTAACGTTTTACATATTCTTTGTCAGCAAACCCTAAGGAACCCAAATATACGAATTTAAGGGAGCTAAGGGGCTGCGTTCAAAATGTGCATTTTCTACCACCTCCTGTTCACTTCAATCCCCATGTGGTGTCTGGGTACTGTCATGTTTTCAAACGTAAACCGGTATAATGTCATAATTCCCAATAAGCGTTTTTCAGGATTTTAAAACCTAACTCTGGTATGGGTAGTGAATTTTATCACTGTCGATTTGAAATAAAGTTAGTGCATGTGGCCTTACACGCGTGATGGCAGCAATTGTGTATCGCGCGACGCGTGTTTAGTGTTGCAGGTGTCCCTGCCTTCTGCCTCTCCCTTCTCTCTATCCTTTAGTCCATCTGTCTTTTAGTTACGCCGTGTATAAAATGGAATGAATGAAATATTAAATTTAGGTCATTGATCAGCTTGCGTATCTCAAGGTTTTTCCAAGAAATACAGTACACGTTTCATTGAAGAAAGCGTGCAGCGACACAGTAGGCTTTTACTATCAACGTGAAAGCGTTACAATTTGCCGACGAAGTAGAAAACAAGGGGGATTTCGAGTACAGGCATTGTGACAGCACTGTTCTTTACCATTCTTCTTTCCTTTTATTAAATTTATTTGTTAGGCTTTGCATTTACGTTTTAATTTATATATGGGGATTAGAATAATTCACGACATCTCCCCTCTTAAAACAGACATTATATGTCAGTCCTTTATTCTATATACACATAGAGAAATTTATTATTATTTCTGGGGTTTACGGTGATTCTCATCACACGGATGGCGGCTTAAAAAATCCGCTCCCAAATTTGTTTTTCCAGATATATACTCAATGCTAAAATTATAGGGAGCCAAAAGCAAGGACCATCGGAGTAACCTAGAGTTCTCATGCCTAGCCTGGGCTAGAAACGATAAAGGTTTTGTTGCGTGATAAATTCTCGCAACATCGTTTTATTTCAATATCTATTTTATAACGCAAGGGCAACAACTGCTTGAAATTTATAGTCACTTTTCTCGGTAAGCATTTGTCTTCTCGCGTTGGTATCGAATGCAGTTAAGTTTGAGCTGTGGTCATTTTGCGCTGGACTGCGCATGACTTGTCTTGCTTCTTGGTCGATCGGTTTCCGCCCACCACTAGTGGAGTGAGCGATTTGGAATGGCGAAAGAGATGCCTCGTTGAAGAGGGGATCTCCGCTATTTTTTGTTCTGTCAGGGATGTGTAGTCCTCTTATGGATATTTCGTTTATTCGAGATAATACCTCTAGTGTATTTGCACATGCCGGGAGGCATAATATTTCTGTGTATTTCCGGAAGGCAAGGTAAATTAACATTTTCATTAACTCTATCGATTTTTGGTCGTGAACGATTTCTGGTTCATAGCCTGTCTTCGAAAGTCGTCGTCACGAGATGTTTTCCTAGCTCACATGTCGCTGTATTGTGCTGCATCGGTTGATGCAGGTCCCAAGGACTATTACTTGCTACTTGGTTACCTGAACTAGGTTTGAAAAACCTTTATTATCTAGAGGATATTTTTTGAGGACATTATTTATACTTCGGCAGACGTGTCTGTCTTGCTGAAGTCAGATTAAGGAGAGTGAACTGATCTCATACATCTGGTTATCTCCTGGCTGTTATAGAAAAGGATGGAGTTTTCCACCTGACTACATTTACAGCACTATGAAATATAACATGCATCTGACTCATCATTGTAATGCTGTCTACCGTCTATTGCTGTATTGAATGTTGCTGTGATAATGACTGTTTGATGTGTCTACATATTCGCGTAACCATTTTGTCACTGTGGCGTCCACAATAAATAATGAAGAAAAACGTCAACGGCTGTTTCAAGAATCATTGACTTTATACGTCGTGAGTTTACTGACGTCCTATGTGGATTGCCCTGTTATTTTTGTATGAACATTGTTTGACTGAACACATCTGCACACTACACAAAACCAGACATGTGGATACCATCCATCATCATATGGCATCACGCATCATTTGGTGGCCATAAGCTGTGTTGATCTGGTACCAGCAAACACGGGGTCCCTTACCCACTTCATTTTCAACAAGAATTCATCAGCATCCTTCAAGAAATTAACATTCTTCAATACAGTCAACATCTTCACCATTTTCAAAGTACTCGGCGTTGCCCGGTAAAAGTCAAAATTTCAATTTTTTGACGGAAACAAGAATTTGACAGTACCCGGCGTTGTTACATGTTGCCGGATAACTCGGACTGCTGTTATCTTTTACGCAAGTCAAGCAAGTTGCTGCTGTCAAGGTTCCAGTGCTGTCGTTTTTGTGAAGGTCAAGTGCCGGTTGAAACGGGTTGTTTTCTGAAGAAGGCCAAGTACCGATTTCCATCAACTTACTTTTGGATTAGAAGGTCAAGTGCCGAAACAACTCAACACACAGTATTTCAGAAGCTCTTGTACCATCGTGTTAGCAGTGGAAGCAGTTCAGATGTGCCATCATCGTTGGAGCTTCGCTCTTTAGGACGTTGATTGACATCCGTTTTTTCTGCTGTTCTACGATTGGAAGCCTATAAGTTAAGTGGCCTGTTTGTATGTAAACTGTGCCCTTATACTTCTGCTGAGTCTTCTGTGTATCATCTCATTCTATATGTTATATGTCTATATGTTATTTGTATATTTATATGTTTATATTTCAGCGGGTTCTCGGTTGGGTGGTGTCTCCGTTAGATTATGCCACGTCATAGAGGTCGTCTATTGTGAGCGTTTTCTGTAGGGTAAGCAAACTTCCGATACTGGAATTTGCTAAGCGACTTCTGTTGCTATTTATGTTAGCTGTGATGACATGTTTTAATATTGTTTTCGTTATTATTTCGCATTCTTTAGTTTTGTTTTGATTTGTTTGTATTTGTTAGCCTACTCTTGTCTATAATTTAGTTTCATACAACATTTTTGTTTATACACTGTGGTGTCATGTATTTTGTTTTAATTCTATCGTAGATATCGTCACATTTTTTGTGATATTTCATTAATTTCTGCTTTATTTTTAGTTGATTTCTGTGAACGTTTTTGTATTGTTGCTGATCTTTGTTATTGTTTACATTGTTTGCATTGTTTACATTTTCAATGTTTACATTCTGCATGTGTTTACATAGTCATTGTTTACAGTTATAGTAATTAGTTAATGGGCTATGCTAATGCACTGTTACTACTACACTGATGATAAATGAATGATGAATAGTGTTGTGCACTATTGAATGAGAAGTGCACTTATGATCAAGAATTGATTGGTGATATTTCATATACAAGTTCTTTGATTGGAGACTTGTTTCCCACAGAGACTGGGATAATATAAGGTGATGTGAATATACAAGTGCTTAATTAAGACTTGTTACACTTAGGTTTGAAATAAATTAGTTAATTATTTCAGGTTTTGGACTCATATGTTAGACAACATGTCTACATTTGAGCACTTTATTGAGCAGGGTAAATTGCTTGGGAAGACTGGTGATAAGTTAGAAGAATTTGCAACTGCTCGATATGATAAAGCAATGGAAGCTGAACAAAAGAAACTGCAGATGCAGGTGGATGAAAAAAGATTCCAAATGGAAATGGAAAAACAAAAAAGGGAATCAGAAGCTGAGGAAAGAAAACTCCAGCTAGAGGCTGAAAATAAAAGACTTGAAAAAGAGGCTGAGAATAAAAGACTTGAAAAAGAGGCTGAAAATAAAAGACTTGAAAAAGAGGCTGAAAATAAAAGACTTGAAAAAGAAGCTGAAAGACTTCAAATAGAGGCTCAGGCTGAGGAGAGAAGATTACAGAGAGAATCTGATGAGAGGAAAGAGAAAGCAAAAATGGAACATGAAGAAAAGGTCTTAGCTTTAGAGTTGGAAAAATTGAAATTGATGAACATGAGTAATGGTAATGATTCAAACAAGGGTTCATCTTCTGGTAAGGCTAATAATGATACTTTTAAGATTAAGTTACCAACATTTAGTCCTTCCAGTGATGACATAATGTTCTATCTGGACAGATTTGAACAAGCATGTACAGCTCATAACATAGACAAAGCAAAATATGTTTATCAGTTATCAGGGATACTGACAGGTAAAGCTCTAAGTATATTAAATATGGTGGATGAACCTGACAAGAACAATTATGAGGTTGTCAGGGCCGCTCTGTTAAAGAAATATCAGCTTAACGAAGACGGCTATCGTCTACAATTTAAAAACATGTTACCTGAAAATGGAGTTGAATTCTGCGAGTTTATTGCAAGAATACGCATTACTTTCTCACGATGGGTTGAACTATCTAAGACGGAAAAAACTTATGAAGGACTTATGGACTTAATACTTAGAGACAAAGTCATGTCGTCTGTCAATGAGTCTTTCCTTGCTTTCCTTCATGAACGTAAACCTAAAACAATAAAAGAAATGGAAGATTTCTGTTGCCAATACGTAACTGCACACCCACACATAACCATGGGTAACTCTAAGGTGAAAGAAGGTTTACCAGTTGCTTCGGCAGCTCCGTATGGTCAAAACTTTGCTCGTAGATTCCAACAAAATTTTGATAGAAAGAGCAGCGGTAATTTCTGTCAAAATCATGGAAACCAATTTCATGGTGATTCTTCTTCGAAGAATTGGAGACAACCTGATAGTGGTCGTTACTATCACCCTAATAATTATAGGCATTTCAAAAGAGGATATGGTAATAGAGGTTATTCCTGCCGAAGACCTCAGAACCAAACAAATAGATGTTCGCATCAATGTGAACATGATAGTAATCGTGGAAACTGGAATTCGAACCAGGATAACAATTACAATAGAGACCATAATAACTGCAGAGATAATAATAACTCTGATAACTTCAGAGGTAATAATAGTCGGGGTAGATCTCAACACAAAAAAAAGAGATATCAGCAGGCTAATGCTGTACAACAGGAAACTGAGGGAGCCTGTAATCATGTTGTTGATAATAAAAACTTTGACGCTGTCACTGGTTCTACTTTTGACTTTGAGAGAGCAAACAAATGCCCCCAATGCAGTACTTTATTCGAACCGGGTACCATAACTACTTTGAGTTGTGGTCACCCACTTCCCGCTCTTCCTGCTGCTGTTGCGCATGACGGGAGGGGTTCTTTAATTCTACATAAGGGTCTTGTTAATGATACTCCGGTCTCACTACTTTTCGATTCCGGATGCACCACTATTGGTGTTAGACAATCGCTTGTAGATCCATCTTGTGCTACAGGAAGGGTTATTAAATGTGTCACATTTGGCGGCACTCTAGAAAAATATCCTACTGCTGTAATTCGCATTGCCACTCCTTTCTTTACTGGAGATGTGCATGCTTGTCTCTTACCTAATCCTATTGCGGACCTTATTATTGGTCGTATTCACGGAGTTAGGTAGTGTACCCCACAGCAGATTGCTGCTTGGGAAGATAATAACATGCAAGCTACAAATGCAGTAGTTACAAGAGCACAAGCTCTACAAACACCCGAAACTTCACTGAATAGTGATAATGAAGTTGATAGCCAAGATAGTCACTTAGTGATCACTCGTGACTCTTTCATAAAATTGCAAGAAGAAGATCCTTCTTTAAAAAAATTCTTCGTTCTTGCGAAGAAAGGTGATCCGAATCAGGATACAAATAGAAAATCTTGGATTGCAATGAGAAACGGCGTACTTGTACGTATGGTACAAGATTCGACTACGTCGGCACATTCGCAAATTCTTGTTCCCAAGAGCATGAGAGTGCAAATATTACAACATGCTCATGACTCGCAATGTGCTGGACATATGGGTTTTGCCCGTACGAAGTCGAGAGTCCTTGCGGCTTTCTTTTGGCCTTTTGTCAATAAGGACATTCGTATTTACTGCCGATCATGCAAGGTATGTCAGGAGGTCAAATCTAGAGGACCACGACATGCTGCGCCTATCCAGGCTGCTGACATTCCTATTCGGCCGTTTCAGAAAATGGCCATAGATATTATTGGCCCTTTTAAGGTCAAGTCGGCCAGAGGACATCAGTTTATCCTTACATGTGTCGATATGTGCACACGTTGGCCAGAGGCTATCCCTCTTAAGAGCATATCTACTACAGATATCGCAGATGCTCTTTGGTTGATATTTTCTCGCTTGGGGTTCCCCAGAGAAATATTATCAGACCATGGCACTCAACTCATATCTGACACTATGTCACAGGTAATGTCTACCTTACATATTGAACGATCTCTCAGTAGTATCTACCATCCTATGTCTAATGGGTTAGTTGAGCGTCTGAATAGAACGCTCAAGACTTTGCTTGGTAAGATAACTGAAGATCATCCTCAAGATTGGGACAGGGTTTTACCCGCGGCTCTCTTTGCCTATAGAGAAGTCCCTAATGAACACACAGGATTTTCTCCCTTCGAACTTGTCTTTGGCGCGCGTCCACGCGGCCCTATGTCTTTATTACACGATCTCATCACTGCCGATGATATTAGCGATGAAACTCAATCCTCATATGAGTATGTCATTGCTCTTAGACAAAAGATCATTGAGGCATGTAAGCTAGCAACTGCTTCATCAGAAATTGCTAAAGAGAAGGCAAGACAGTTTGCTAACAAGAATAGATGTCTACGACAACTTTGTCCAGGTGACAAAGCATTCGTCCTACTCCCCAGTAGGGAAAATAGACTTCTTATTGCATGGAAAGGTCCCGTATGCAATAGTCTCTCGGATTTCCGATGTTGACTATGTGGTCGATATTGATGGAAAGCATAAAACTTTCCACATAAACATGCTTTCGGAATTTCACGAACGTCCGGACTATTTGCTGCCTATTTTCCAGGCAACGGATGATGCTCCTGCACCTCACGGCCATTATTCATCCCTGTCTGTCATACAGGATGAGGAAGCTACCTTCTCTGATGTCAACCTTCCCCTTCCAGTGGTTCCATTACATTCCACGGAATCTTGGAAAAACGTTTCTGTTTCTCCTAATCTTTCTGGTGACGAACATCGACAAGTCTCGTCGATGTTACAAACATTTCAGGATGTTCTCACTGACATTCCTGGACACACAGATGTCATAGAACATGACATAATTCTTACCGACAATAATCCAATTAGGGTTAGGCCGTATCCTATTCCTATACACTTTCAGTCGCAAGTGGAAAAGGAATTGGATGAAATGATTCAATTAAATATAATTGAACCATCGACTTCACCATATTCTTCTTCCATGGTTATTGTCCGGAAGAAGGATAAGAACATACGAATTTGTGTTGATTATCGCAAATTGAATCAGGTCACAAAGTTCGATGCTGAACCGATGCCTTTGTTAGAAGATCTACTGATTAGACTTTCTAATTCTAGATTCTTCACTAAACTTGACTTGTCTAAAGGTTATTGGCAAGTGCCTTTAGCAGAGCATGCCAAACCTCTTACTGCTTTTTCTACACCTAGGGGTCTATTTCAATGGAATGTTATGCCTTTTGGTCTCATGAACGCCCCTGCCACTTTCGTTCGCATGATGCGTCGAATTCTGTCACATCGTTCGGATGTCATCGCATACTTAGATGACATCTGTCTCTTCAGTGATACCTGGGAAGATCACTATTTAGGGTTATATGACTTACTGTCCACTCTACGTGAGAATAATTTGACAGCAAAACCTTCTAAAGCTTTTGTTGGTTTTGGTGAAATCTCTTTCCTGGGTCATCGTGTTGGTCATGGTCTCTTGAAGACAGAAGACCACAATACTTCCAAAATACTGAACATCTCTGTTCCTAAAACGAAGAAACAAGTTAGGAGTCTCTTAGGTTTAATTCAATTTTATGGGAGATTTATTCCAAATTTATCTTCGATCATGGCACCTCTCTCAACATTGTTGAAGAAAGGTTCGCCTAATCTGGTCCGTTGGTCTGGAGAATGCCAATCTTCACTAGACCAAATCAAGAATATATTTTCTTCTCCTCCCATCTTAAGATTACCTACTCTTGATAGGACTTTTGTTCTTCGGAGTGATGCTTCATCCACTGAGATTGGAGCAGCACTGATGCAAGAATATGCAAATACTCTGCATCCTGTTATGTACATTTCTAGAAAACTAAATGCGGCAGAGAGGAACTACTCGGTTTTAGACCGTGAGTTGTTAGCGATGGTTTGGTCAATTCTAAAGCTACAAAGATTCCTCCTGGGCGCACATTTCATTCTAGAGACTGATCAGAAAGCTCTTACAGCTATTCAGACTAAGAATTTGAAGAGTTCGAGATCCACTCGATATGCTATAGCTCTTCAACCTTTTCACTTCACGGTACGAGCTATCCGTGGTGCGGATAATGTGATGGCTGACATTTTGTCTAGATGCCCACATGACTCTAACTAATACTTCTGTCCTATATTCCTATATATTACAGAGTCATAACACACCTATATTACTACAATAGATTAGCACATCTGTACTCACTTTATATGTACACACTATCGTGCTTTGTTGTCATCTTCTTCTGTTCGTTTTTAAGATGATAGAGGAGGACTGAGTAGTTAATATAAGGGCCGTTAGTTTACTAAACAGCCACAATTATTAATAATGTATTGTACCTTATGAAGCATATTAGTTATTAATTAGCATTATAATGCTTGTACTTTCTCAGAATGTCATTGTTGAGCTGAGGACTTACCTTACTAGTATCAAGCATGACGAGTTCTAGATTGTGTACTTACCCTCGGAATACCAGAGCATATGTCCTGGATCGTCATGTAGTTTAACTTTACTATGTACTTATGTCATTACATGTCAAATAATGTACTATTTAAATTTTCCTATCAGATTTGTACATCCATTTTTAAAGACAATATTAGAGTATGCTGTTTAATGATGATTATGGTAACTTGCATACGTATATTGTGTTTACATGCTAACGTGATGTGTGTTGGTGACACCTCCCCGATGTGAATATTTTTTGAGACATATTTATTTTTCTGTTGAGGTATATCCTCACCAGACACTCTATAATTAGCCTCATGTTAGGCAATTTAATTAATTATCAGCGCATAATTCGTGCGTTTTGAGCCGCTTATCGCATGCTCTTTGATATTTAAAAAAAAAATATGTTCCACATTTTTTTTTTTATCGGGAGGAGGTGGTGATATGTTGCGTGATAAATTCTCGCAACATCGTTTTATTTCAATATCTATTTTATAACGCAAGGGCAACAACTGCTTGAAATTTATAGTCACTTTTCTCGGTAAGCATTTGTCTTCTCGCGTTGGTATCGAATGCAGTTAAGTTTGAGCTGTGGTCATTTTGCGCTGGACTGCGCATGACTTGTCTTGCTTCTTGGTCGATCGGTTTCCGCCCACCACTAGTGGAGTGAGCGATTTGGAATGGCGAAAGAGATGCCTCGTTGAAGAGGGGATCTCCGCTATTTTTTGTTCTGTCAGGGATGTGTAGTCCTCTTATGGATATTTCGTTTATTCGAGATAATACCTCTAGTGTATTTGCACATGCCGGGAGGCATAATATTTCTGTGTATTTCCGGAAGGCAAGGTAAATTAACATTTTCATTAACTCTATCGATTTTTGGTCGTGAACGATTTCTGGTTCATAGCCTGTATTCGAAAGTCGTCGTCACGAGATGTTTTCCTAGCTCACATGTCGCTGTATTGTGCTGCATCGGTTGATGCAGGTCCCAAGGACTATTACTTGCTACTTGGTTACCTGAACTAGGTTTGAAAAACCTTTATTATCTAGAGGATATTTTTTGAGGACATTATTTATACTTCGGCAGACGTGTCTGTCTTGCTGAAGTCAGATTAAGGAGAGTGAACTGATCTCATACATCTGGTTATCTCCTGGCTGTTATAGAAAAGGATGGAGTTTTCCACCTGACTACATTTACAGCACTATGAAATATAACATGCATCTGACTCATCATTGTAATGCTGTCTACCGTCTATTGCTGTATTGAATGTTGCTGTGATAATGACTGTTTGATGTGTCTACATATTCGCGTAACCATTTTGTCACTGTGGCGTCCACAATAAATAATGAAGAAAAACGTCAACGGCTGTTTCAAGAATCATTGACTTTATACGTCGTGAGTTTACTGACGTCCTATGTGGATTGCCCTGTTATTTTTGTATGAACATTGTTTGACTGAACACATCTGCACACTACACAAAACCAGACATGCGGATACCATCCATCATCATATGGCATCACGCATCAGGTTTGTGATCCGTTTGCAACTTAAATGCCTTCCCATACAGGTAAATATTGAATTTCTTTATTGCCCATATTACTGCAAGACATTCTTTTTCGCTAGTTGAGTAGTTGATTTCAGCTTTATTCAATTTTCTGCTAGCATATGCCACTGGGCTTAATTCCCCATCCAATGCATCTGATTTCTGTAGTAGAGTTGCACCCAACCCAATATTACTGGCATCCGTCCTTACTATGAATTCTTGACTTAAGTCAGGTAATTTCAAAATAGGTTTACTTGTGAGCTTTTCCTTCAATTCTTGGTAAGCCATTTCACATTGTGGTGTCCATGTAATGCGATCTGGATGTCCTTTACGTGTCAAATCAGTTAACGGTGCACATATGGAATTAAAGTTTTTGATATACTTCTGGTAGAAACCACATAATGAGACAAAGGATCTCACGTCCTTCTTGGTTTGTGGTCTCGGGGCTTTCTTTAGTTTCTCTAAATTCTTTGGGTCAGGGGGTCATGTTTCCCTGATAAACTGTGTGTCCCAAAAATTCCAATTCTTTACATCCAACGCAACATTTGGTTGGTCGGGCTGTTAAATTTGCTTCCCTAAGTCGATCAAACAGCATCTTCAGAGAGTCAATGTGTTCCTCAAATGTTTCTGTTGCTATAAGGATATCATCCATGAAATTTGTTATACATGGATTATTCAGAGGGTCCAATAGTTTTCTCATCATTCTAGAGAAGACACTAGGCGCATTCTTCAATCCAAATGGCAATCTATTAAACTCATAGTGTCCTTCTGAGGTACTAAAAGCTAGGTATGGTCTAACCTCAGGCTTTACTGGAATCTGATAGTATCCTTTACTCAGATCCACTTTTGAGAAATATTTAGCTTTATTTAGTCTGGCAAACAGCTGATTTGTATCCGGCAATGGATCCACCTGTCCTTCTGTAATAGCATTCAGTCTCCTGTAATCTATACAGAGTCTATGTTCTCCAGAGGGCTTCCTTAAGAGTACAACACCTGAACTATATGAGGATTCACTGTGCGAAATAATTCCTTCCTTCAACAGATAGTCTATCTCTTCCTTCAAAGCTTTCTCCTTAGCAAACGGAATCGAATATGGTTTCATACAGACAGGTGTGGGGTCTATCAGTTTCATATCATATTCCAATAGGTTTGTATGCCCTGGTCGGTCTGTTAACACCTCTGCATGATTATTTAGAACCTGTTGCACTCTCTCTTTCTGAGTTTTTGTTAAATGTGTACTGATTTTCACCTGTGCTGCTGTCTCACAGGGGTGTAATGGATATTCAAATGATGAAAGTGGTTCCTTTTTCATCTCCATGGCGATGGACAAGGTCAACAAGTGTGTCTCTTCCTGATGTTCTCTTTCCAAATATTTCTTCAGGAGATTCACATGATAGATTTTTTCTTTCCCCTTCTTATCTATCTTATAATTTGTTCTAGACACCTTCTCTAAAACTGTATATGGACCTTGCCATCCAATCTGTAACTTATTCTGACTCCCGGGGAGAAGAAGCAGTACCTTCTCTCCCACAGCCAAATCTCTGTCTTTCGCCTTCCTGTTATAATAGGCAGCATGTTTCTTCCTGGCTTGTTTCAAATTTTCATTGGCAAGTTTCCAGCCAGTTTTTAACCGAGTGGTCAGCTCATTCACATATTGGTATGAAGATGTAATGTTTTCCTCTGCCTTTTCATCAGTCCACGTTCTTAACAAAGCTACATATGGACCTTTAATTTTGTGGACCTATTTGTCCATGCACCGGTATGGTCTCTTCCACTCGAAGCTCTATAGTGATGATTTTTCTTCCCAGAATTATCATGCATAAAACGACCGCTACCAATTTTTCTTTTGGGGCTTTCTCCCCACTTAAAATTCTTGATGAGAGATTTCCTCTCTACATCCTCTTCCTCCAGTTTGTTTAAGTCCGATTGAGGGATTTTCGGCTTATCCTGGGGTAAGACATCTTTTTGCACTCTCCGCATAGTGGCCATTGTAAAACAGTTAAGTGAAGCTTGTCCGTGAAAAGGGGCTTCCCATTCCCTTTGGTCCACTTTATCAAATTTATTTTTCTTTTTATTATCAGGCCTAATTTTGCCCCGTGGCGTGTCCAGGTCCTGATCAATGTTCCCACTTGTGGGTGTTCCCTCATGTGCTATGCTACACCTTTCTACAAAATTTTCAATGTCCCATCTTGCTTTGGGCCAATAATAATTGTGAGCCACCTTTTGAATGATGGTACCTATCTGGTTTCACATGTAGGCTCCTTATTAAGTCTGCCCTATATCTTTTAGGAAGTACCAGCTGTCCCTGACCTTTGGATCTAGCTCCAGTCTTCCTATACATCAACTTGTTTTTCATGTAAAAATCTCCCTTGCCTGGAGTTGTATGATAAGTTGACAATTTCCTGAAACAAGGCTTGAGGGTTTTATCCCCAGCCTGTGCCTTCCTCATCTCTTCTGGAGTGGTATCCAACAGAATATCCTCCTCCTGTCTTGAGGTCGACCTGACCTGAAGGGTGGCCATATACACAGGTTTCCTTCTGTAACGGTCAGTGTCATGATTGTCCATCTGACAATTTTTACACCACCTTTTTCCTTGGTTGAAAGATTTTCTTTCATCATATTTCCTTTCATCGAATTGTGGGGTTTTATTTTTATTTTCATACCGTGGCCTATCAAACTGGTGCTTACCTTTGTTTTGATCCCTAGGATCAAATTTATTAAAGTTCTGTGGTGCCCTAAAGTTATCCACTTGTTTCTTTTTATTACCTGTTACCTCTGCTTGAGCTGCTTGATACCTTTCAGCAACATTTAGCAACTCACCCAGCCTCTGTGCACCTTGTTCCATGAGAAACTTTCTCAGGTCTGGAGCCGTGGACTCTCTTAATTGCTCTATAAGGACCAATTCCTTAAGATCTTGGGTTTTCCCCAGAGAAGTCCATTTCTCCAAGTATGTCTCTATTCGTGCAGAGAACTGGTGATAGGTTTCACCTGACAGTAGTTTAGCATTCCTAAATTTTTTCCTATAAAATTCTGCATTCTTTTCATATCTTAACAAAAGAGCCTGCTTTAGCATGTCATAATTTTCCTGATCACCTCTGCTCATTTTTGCAAAAACTTCATAAGCTGCCCCACGAAGTCCCTGAGATAACTTTAAGCTCCACCTTTCTCTCTCTAACCCATATGTGGTAGCTAATAGTTCATACCTATTTAGATAGCTCTCTATATCATCGTCTTTCTCAACAAAATGATCTAAATGAAAATTCATAGCTGAGGTTGAGGCTCCCTGGCTAGCAGTGGCATCAGAGGCAAAGGGACTGGCACCATTTTCAGGAGCATGGCCCTGAAACTCAAACTCCCTTAGTCGTAACTCATGTTCCCTTTGTAATCTCTTCTCCTCCTTTTCTGCTTCCCTCTCTGCAGCTAATCTCTTTCCTTCTCTTTCTGCAGCTACTTTCTTCTCTTCCCTTTCTGCAGCCAATCTTTTGTCTTCTCTTTCTGCCTCCAATTTCTTAGCCTCAGCCTCAATCTGCAACCTCTTAGTCTCAGCCTCTAATTTTCTTTCGGCCTCTTTTTCTAATCTTCTTTCTTCCCGTTCAATATATTTGTCACATTCAGCAGTGACATAAGAAATCATAATTTGCCCGTCCATTCCTAACTCTTTCGCAGTCTGTAAAGCAGCAGATCGAAATTTTGCCAGGTCGGCCATTGTCTAACAGATAAATGTCTAAACTAATCAACTAAACAATTGTATCTATGACTAATTAACTTAGGACAACACAGGCACTGTGAGCTCAACCTTATTTATTTTCACCCAAGGATACCTTTTAATTCTTATTATTCCCTGAAGTGAGTTACCCCCAATATTTGTAATAGGGAAAGATTCAAAATCCCGAGGGCGAGACCCCAATATATGTGGTAAAGTGGGATGTTATAAATATTTATAGGGGACTTAGTGTACTGACTGAGATCAGCTGTGAAGGTATCTATATCTAATAAGAGTAGTGTATTATAGATAACCTTACTTACTGTCACATATGTATACCTCAGTCAGAATTATTCTGGAATAGTGTGATGACTACGTTATATGTCTAGGGTATGTGTATGATGAAGTGTAAGTCATAACAACAACAGACAGATAAACAATTTAATTTATTCCACCACACTTGACAACACTGTGACACTCACATACATATAACACTCTAAGAGGATAGCTTAAAGGAGTCACTGATAACTTTTCAAATAACAATATGTATTCAGTGCTGTCATGAATGTATATGTGTCCTGATTCAAATACAAAGGGAACCAGGAATCACAATCAATTTTAATTACAAGTTATATGTACAGAATTTATTAATATGATTCTTGTAGTGACATATATTATTAATGGTATCCTATGTGTGTCAGTTGTATAGTGGTACTATGAGGTAATACTGGTTTTGTTTTGTTCAAGCTCTGTTGGTATTTGTCATCATGACTTCAATAGTTTGTTTCTTTTGGAACTAGTATTGGAGATGTTCTCAGTTCCTGGTATTAAAACAATTAAATTCCCCTCTTAATTTTAGTTTACAATGTCATTTTAAGATGGGGGTACATAATGTTGAGCTCCATGGCCACACTCTCTTATCTTGCGTGATGACTGCAGTAAAAGACTCCTCTGCTCGATTACTGTAATGAGTTCTGGAGCCACCCCACTGGTTGCTATATGGACCAAGGAGTATGCTGTCCACCTCTGGCTTCAGCAAAGCTCTGACCAGGTGCTGCTCAATAACTTTAAGACCACGGTCCCTGAAACAAGAAGGTTGTACCTTCTACGTCAGAACTAATTTATACTCCATTTCTACACTGAGCACAATACATCACAAACATTGAGTTCAGAGCGTTAGGCCAACTGTCAGCTTCATCTGAAATACTTTATACCAGTATTTCCCTCCCTAATGGTTACTACGCCTCTGCAATTCCAGCATTATTTCTTTCTAGTTAATAATCTAGGTGTCAGTGTACTGTTTGGCCATTCCATGCAGTTTTACTTTCCTCCGACACCTTCTGTTCAGGCTGGAGCACTATAGGCTTTACATCATGTTCGCTACTGAACCACACATATATACAGACATAAATTATCAATTTACATTCAATTTTCATTAAAAGATATTGAATATTTCAAGCTTACCACAATTCATGGAAATAATAAACAGTTTCGTTGACTGGCAATGAATATAGCACAACTCCGATCTGCCGATGTCCCAGGCTTTATTTTATAAAAAAAATATACACTGGTGCTCAACGTACTGTTTCTTAGTAGGTTTATTACAAGATGTGGCAATGAACAGACGCTCTGAATTGAGTATATTCGCAGCTCTACCCAATCAAACCATGTCTACACATCTTTTCAAAAAAGTACCCCTTTCTCACGTTTCCCCTGACAACACAAGATAGTATTTATAGTCCTACCAATCGTGTTTAGTCTTTCATTTGTTGCGCTCCAATCAAATAGGAGTTAACATGGTAGGCTATTTCCGTAACGTAATGTTTCTTCAAACACGTTATAAAAAAATTTTATGAGCAGAAATGATTTCATGCTGTCAGGCACCCCCACTATTTTATTTTGGCCATAACTTGGTAATTCCTAGACTATTTGCGTAACGTTTTACATATTCTTTGTCAGCAAACCCTAAGGAACCCAAATATACGAATTTAAGGGAGCTAAGGGGCTGCGTTCAAAATATGCATTTTCTACCACCTCCTGTTCACTTCAATCCCCATGTGGTGTCTGGGTACTGTCATGTTTTCAAACGTAAACCGGTATAATGTCATAATTCCCAATAAGCGTTTTTCAGGATTTTAAAACCTAACTCTGGTATGGGTAGTGAATTTTATCACTGTCGATTTGAAATAAAGTTAGTGCATGTGGCCTTACACGCGTGATGGCAGCAATTGTGTATCGCGCGACGCGTGTTTAGTGTTGCAGGTGTCCCTGCTTTCTGCCTCTCCCTTCTCTCTATGCTTTAGTCCATCTGTCTTTTAGTTACGCCGTGTATAAAATGGAATGAATGAAATATTAAATTTAGGTCATTGATCAGCTTGCGTATCTCAAGGTTTTTCCAAGAAATACAGTACACGTTTCATTGAATAAAGCGTGCAGCGACACAGTAGGCTTTTACTATCAACGTGAAAGCGTTACAATTTGCCGACGAAGTAGAAAACAAGGGGGATTTCGAGTACAGGCATTGTGACAGCACTGTTCTTTACCATTCTTCTTTCCTTTTATTAAATTTATTTGTTAGGCTTTGCATTTACGTTTTAATTTATATATGGGGATTAGAATAATTCACGACAGTATTCTTATTTTGATACCACTGTCTGTCCCTCCAACTTTGTCTATATTACTTCCAAGATATGTGTACGATTCTACATCTTTTAGTGGTGTTTCTTCAAGTTCAACCTTGTTATCATTTCTTGCATTTATTCTCATAATCTTTGTCTTTTCCCTGTGTATTTTCAGGCCCACTTGTTGTGACCTCTCATCGAGAAATTTCATTTTCTCTTGCATCTGATTATTTTTATGGGACAGAAGAGCCAAGTCATCTGCAAAATCCAGATCATCAAGCTGTTTAGTCAGATTCCACTGGATTCCATTTCTGTTGTGTGATGTCGATGTTTTCATAACCCAGTCTATTGCTAGTAAGAAAAGAAATGGAGACAAGAGGCATCCCTGTCTCACTCCCGTTCTAATCCTAAACGGTTCTGTAAGTTGCCCTTCATGGAGAACTCTGCATGTCATGTCTTCATAGGTCTTCTTTATTAAGTTAATGATCTTCATGGGAACTCCATAATGCCTCATCAATTTCCAAAGCGATTCTATCTACACTGTCAAATGCCTTTTCATAGTCCACGAATCCGATGTATAGCGTTGAATTCCATTCCAGACTTTGTTCAACTATTATTCTCAATGTGGCTATCTGGTCTGTACAGGATCTATTTTGTCGAAAACCTGCTTGTTCATCTCTCAGCTGCTTGTCTATGGACTCTTTTAATCTCCCCAGGATGATTCTGTTTAATACTTTTGCTGGCACTGATAGTAACATTATTCCTCTATAATTTGTGCACTCTTGTAAATTTCCCTTCTTAGGCAACTTGACCAGATAACCTTCCTTCCATTCTGCTATTATTTCCTCTCTCTCCCAGACTTTGCCAAGTAGTTTGTATAATATCTCTGTAGAGGTATCAATATCTGTTTTGATGGCCTCTGCAGGAATGCAATCTGGACCAGCTGCTTTTCCATCTTTCAGAAGCTTTATGGCTTTCTTTATTTCTTCTCTACTTGGTCGTTCACAGCTGATTTGTAACTCCTCTTCTGCTGGCTGGATGTCTGGGGGTTAGTTGGAGATGGTCTATTGAGAAGTTCCTCAAAATGTTTTGTCCATCTCTTCATTTGTTCTTGTATATTACTAAGCAATTTTCCATTCTTATCTTTTATGAGGCCATTTGCTTGCTTATATTTCCCTGTTAGCTTCTTTGTGTTGTTGTACAGGTCCTTTGGCTGCAGCTTCCTCTGCTTCCCTTGCCAACTCTTCAATATACTTCCTCTTGTCTCTTTTGATGTTTCTTCTTACTTCTTTGTTTGCTTCTATGTACACTTCATGAGCCTTGGCTTTGGAGCTTCTGGTTTTGCTTTTGTTTAAATCTGCTTTCTTGTTTTTCCTGTCTTCTATCTTGCTAATGGTTTCTGTTGTTATCCATGATTTGTGCTGATGTTCTCTTTATCTCAGTACTTCTTCACATGTCTCGTTCCATATATTTTTTACTAGTTTTCAGTGGTCTTCCATATCTGCTTCATCTTCCAGCTGTTGGAGTACTAGGTATTTATTGGATACTGTGATAGAAAACTTTTCTCTTATTTCCTGATTTCTTAGATATCCCACATTATACTGTTGTCTATAGCTATATGCTGTTTTAAATTTCTTGAGTTTTAATTTTGTTTTAGCCAACAGAAGATGGTGGTCTGATACAACATCTGCTCCTCTACATACTTTCACATCATGCAATGATGACCTAAACTTCTTGCTTATGCATATATGATCAATCTGATTCTCAGTTCTGTGGTCTGGTGATATCCATGTTGCTTTATGTATTCTTTTATGTGGAAATATGCTTCCTCCTATAGCTAGTTGATTTGAAGCACAGAAGTTTGCTAATAGTTCCCCATTCTCGTTCATCATACCTAATCCATGCTTTCCCATGATTTCTTCAAAGCCGGTGTTGTCTGTTCCTATTTTCGCATTTAGGTCCCCCTCAAAATTGTGATGTCCTTTCTTTTCTTATTGTCCAAGACACTTTGTAGTCTGGTGTAAAAGTCTTCTTTCACAGATTCTTCTTTATCGTTTGTTGGTGCATAACACTGGATGATGTTTATATTTACTTTCTTTTTGGCTGAATTAAACCTTGCTGTTATAATTCGGGGTCCCATTGCTTCCCATTCTATAAGTGCCTTCTGTGCTTCCTTGGACAGCATTAGAGCTACCCCTTCACTGTGGTGGGCTCTTTCCTCCTCATGTCCTGAGGACAGCACCATTTCTCCTGTGATCAATCTGGTCTTCTCTATGCCTTTCCACCGTGTCTCGCAGAGACCCAGGATATCAATCCTGTAATTTGTCATTTCTGCTGCTACCTGTGCAGTTTTTCCTTGTTCACACAGAGTGCGAACATTCCAGGTGCCAATCCTGGAGATTTTCCTAGACGAAAAAAGGTTAGTCGGCAACCCAGACTCCTTTCGGCTTTCTCTAGGTTGCTTCGTGCGCCTCCTTTCCAGAGGACCTTCTTCTGTCTTGGGCGGCTGAGGTGATTTATATTCTTTATTTGACTTGTCCATGTTTGTTGAAGTTTTTGTGGTAAAAAGTTTTTTACGGGATGAGGTAACAAGCCCCATGCCCAACCCTCCTTAGTCGCTTTTTACGACATGCCTGGTAGGGTACAGTGTTACTATTCTTTGCTCCCCTTTCGGGCCCCGGTAACACACGGGTGACAAGTAAACAGTCTGAAGTCTTTCCTAAGAAAAAAAAAAGTTCAGTCAGCAGCCTAGACACTTGTCATCTTTCTCTGGGTTACATTGTAAACATCTTGAACAGAGAACTTCTTCTGCCCTCACAATTGAATAATTTCGATTATTTGCTTTCCTTATTCATGGTGTTCAAGATTTTTTTATTTTAAATCGAAAGACGTCGAATCTAACAAGACTTATGAAATCTGTAACTGAAATGTCATGTCAGAACTTTTGTTGATGGCTCTAAAGCATGGAGAACAACAGAAATAACAACCAAGAAATGACAGACTTTCATAAACGGACGCACGCCTTGAATAGAAGAACTGAAATAATATGATAATATCACTAATGTGGAACTAGTTGCAAGAATCAGACACGTGACAGTGAAACCAGAGGTGAGAGTAAGACATCAGACACGTGACAGTGGAACCAGAGATGAGAGTAACACGCTGGACTTGATAAGGACACATTATTGAGAAAACATTTTGGTAGCTTTACAATGCAATCTTTGTCCTGGAATGTCCAGGGTAAGAGAGAGAGAGAGAGAGAGAGAGAGAGAGAGAGAGAGAGAGAGAGAGAGAGAGAGAGAGAGAGAGAGAGAGCTAAAGACATGGAGAAGGGAACATGAGACAGGCATCAAAGGTATAAAGAAGACATAGAAAATCTTTGAATGGGCGGCAGAGGACAATAAGATTTGACATGAACGTGTTGAGGGACTATGCTCTTGAGAGATCTCAGAGGTTATGATGATGATGAACGCCAGCTAGGCAGTGTGGTTCACAGGTGGTGCCTCTAATGAACCAAGGACTATGGCTTATCTTAACAGTTGATTTAGGTGAAGTTGTACAACATGAAGTGCTTTGATACAGGTTTCTTTCAATAGTTAAAAAAAGGGAGAGAGGGGGGACAGGAACAAATGCATTATTGGCCTTATGCTGCTTTTAAAAACAGGGGGTGCAAATCCCTGTGATACACGCTTTTAATATCGGATGGCAGATATCATATGGGTCTGAATCTTGGATGAAAACAGGTTCTACCACCTCCCTCTCTCTCTCTCTCTCTCTCTCTCTCTCTCTCTCTCTCTCTCTCTCTCTCTCTCTCTCTCTCTCTCTCTCATTATCACTGTTAGTTATCTACTCTTCCGAACTGATATCTGATTTCGTATGCATGTTGAATGGACTACGGTCATGGCCAGTTCGATAACGTGTTTGTATCATCTCCAGGTTCTATAGACATATGCCTATAAATTCCACATTTGCTTTCTTGTTTCAAACAATCTGAGCTATAGGGCTATATTGTAGGTAAATCGCTCTGCCGCAAGAAGAGACCAAAACAAGTGTCACTACAGCTACTCTGCTTGTATGCTGTGATCGACATAAGAGCACAGGCAGTGTCTTCACACATAATGCCTACCTTGTGGACATTTCAGGTGTTTCTAGGAAAAGTAAGAACAAAATGAACCACCAGATTCAGACATTGTAGGTATTATACACAGAAGTGTAAGGAATTTGTGTTAGACGGACGACTAGCAACTGTGCGAACATGGCAAGTTAGACTTCCGATAACAGTTCCCACCCGGTGTCAAGTTTAAGGCCCCGAATAGTTTATTTGAGATATATATGTGGAATTCATGATAAATCAAGTTTGAACACATGAATTTCTTGTTTTGAGGTATATGAGGCGTTCTCAATAAATAAATTTTTCGAATGTGAATAGCTTGTTTTGAGGTATACATTTTCTCAACCCTTTATTTGATACTGGCTTTATCAGTCAGGTCCTCTTGTGTGCCGTTCATCCATCTTCTGCTTCAACTCCTTTGTCTCTCTCCCTTCCCCCCGGTTTAAAATAACCTTTTTCTTTTAAACCTTAATTGTAGGCCTAAGCCTTCTAGCCTTACGACCATTCTACTTTGACTCAGCCTTTATAGTAGCGACGATACACTTTACTCTTGGGGTTAAAATTGTAGCATGCAGCCAGTATCATGCCATTAACTCAACATGCGTACAATATTGTCAAGTCTGTTCACGTGCCCAGACGTTTTCATTGCCCTATGTGTCGTACTGACAATGTGTACAGTTTTATTCGATGCAACAATGAAGGTTCTTGCAGACTTGATCCATGTCACAAGGTTGAGTACTCTGACAAAAATATTTGCTCCACGTTGCCAGTCATGACAAGAACACGTGTCACAATCTTCTAAACTGTTAGTCACGTAAAAAACGCCGTCATCTCTCCGTCGAGAAGAGAATGTCGATAACTTTGACGGCTTAAAGATGTATATTGGAATATAAGACACTACGGAATTATATGCAATATTTTTCATTCAAAGAGGAAAATATTGTCTGAGAATTAAAAAAAAATGCTACATCTTCCGCGTAAATAAATAAATATTATACACATAAAGATATGTTTCAGGCGCTCGTGAGAAATATAGAAGCAGAAAATCAGACAATAGAAAAACAACATGAGTGAGTGACTTACCGGAGAATCGAACCCTGGACCTTCCCAGCCGCACCCCCGCCTAGCTACAGAAGCGGATCACACTATCTTCCCTGCCAGCTAGGCACCACAAAAATAGTGCTTCGAAGACAGGGGTCGTTAGCGCGATTCTCATGTTCCACGGCGTGTTTAGGAATTTTTTTCCCGAGTGGGATATTCGTGTGGGGAGCGCCTATTCAGTGTGCTCATCTCGAATGTTCCCTCCCACCCGATACACCACTTGTTACAATAGATTCTAAATGGCACTTAGCGTATTGTTGAAAAGGTTAATAAGCATTCATCAAAACAATCACGAGTGTAAGGAAGTGTTGAGCCACCTAGCAGATACTAGGAACTTTGGGAGGAATTGGGAAAAGAGATTGAAGTCCCACTTCTAAATAAGTCACTGGATAAGTAAGTCTGTATTCGTCCTCATGTCTCTACCGTCTTAGTATGTTAGATCACGTGATGTTCACAAAGGATATGCAACTGCAATTATTTCATTTCATTTTTTCTGTCCTCGTCTGCCCTTGAACTATATGGAGAGAAGCAGTTTTTGTGCGAGGTGTGTTTTTCTCTATTGTTGCACATTATTTCTTGAAAATTTCTCTATCTACCTTCCTCTCGGTCGTCCCATTGGCATGTTGTCACAACCTCTGGTGTTTAAGATTTGTGTTGGTTGTGCTTTAACTGCACGTTGACGAGGTGTCCATAATAATTATTATTGTATTTTCTATCTTGTGCATGGTTCTGTTTCAACCATCTTGCCAATGTCTACATTTCCCTGCCGTCTCTTGTGACTAATAATAATAATAGCCCCTTCAGTCATAACTGACTATGGGAATGCGCCCCTCAGGTGACAGCCCTCAACTGCTTATTTTCCTGGTGCCTTTCGACGTTTTCTCCTCACCTCTGCTTCTTGTGTGAGCCTCTCTTCGCCCAATCTGAGGTGGTGCCGTAAATAGCATCGCCACTTTGTGCGATCGGCAGCTTCATCCTCCCATGTTGCTGGATCCATGTCCAGTGCCCTCATATCTCTCTTGCACACATCTTTGAACCTCAGCTGTGGTCGCCCAACTGTTCTCTTGCCATCTGCTAATTGTCCGTAGAAGATATCTTTTGGGATGCGACCATCTTCCATGCGGCGAACATGGCCAAGCCAGCGAAGTCTGCGCTGTCTAAGCAGCGTATACATACTTTGAAGGCCAGCACGTGACAACACCTCGACATTTGTCACTTTATCTTTCCACGAGATGCCGAGGATGCGGCGTAGACACCGCAAATGGAAGGTATTGAGCCTTCTTTCTTGCTTAGCATAGGTCGTCCAGGTCTCGCTGCCATAAAGGAGTGTGCTGGTGACGCAGGCATTATATACCGCAGCTTTGGTCTTCATTGTGAGTTTAGAGTTTCCCCAAACACGCGATGTGAGGCGGGCAAAGGTAGCTGCAGCTTTGCCAATGCGGCTGTCGATTTCTGTATCCAGTGAGAGTTTGTCATTGATGGTAGACCCTAGGTATGTGAAGTAGTGCACCACTGCCAATTCATAGTTATCGATAGTGATAACTGGTGCAGCACCCACATCCTGACTCAGCACATTCGTTTTCTTTAGACTTAGTGTGAGGCCAAAGTCCTTGCATGCTTTAGTGAAGCGATTCATCAAGCTCTGAAGCTCCTGTTGGCTTTGAGTGATGACTGCAGCATCATCAGCGAACAACAAGTCTCTTATAGTTGTGGTAAAGTGGGATGTTATAAATATTTATAGGGGACTTAGTGTACTGACTGAGATAGCTGTGAAGGTATATATATATCTAATAAGAGTAGTGTATTATATATAACCTTACTTGCTGCCACATATGTATACCTCAGTCAGAATTATTCTGGAATAGTGTGATGACTACGTTATATGTCTAGGGTATGTGTATGATGAAGTGTAAGTCAAAACAACAACAGACAGATAAACAATTTAATTTATTCCACTACACTTGACAACACTGTGACACTCACATACATAAAACACTCTACAAGGATATCTTAAAGGAGTCACTGATAACTTTTCAAATAACAATATGTATTCAGTGCTGTCATGAATGAATATGTGTCCTGATTCAAATACAAAGGAACCATGAATCACAATCAATTTTAATTACAAGTTATATGTACAGAATTTCTCAATATGAATCTTGTAGTGACATGTATTTTTAATAGTATCCTATGTGTGTCAGTGGTGTAGTAGTAATATGAGGTAACACTGGTTTTGTTTTGTTCAAGCTCTGTTGGTAGTTGTCATCATGACTTCAATAGTTGGTCTTTATTGGAACTAGTATTGGAGATGTTCTCAGTTCCTGATATTAAAACAATTAAATTCCCCTCTTAATTGTATTTTACACTGTCATTTTAAGATGGGGGTACATAATGTTGAGCTCCATGGCCACACTCTCTTATCTTGCGTGATGACTGCAGAAAAAGGCTCCTCTGCTCGATGAGTTCTGGAGCCACCCCACTGGTTGCTATATGGACCAAGGAGTATGCTGTCCACTTCTGGCTTCAGCAAAGCTCTGACCAGATGCTGCTCAATAACGTTAAGACCACAGTCCCTGAAAACAAGAAGGATGTACCTTCTACTTCATAACTAATTGATACTCTAGTTCTACACTGAGCACAATACATCACAAACATTGAGTTCAGAGCGTTAGGCCAACTGTCAGCTTCATCTGAAATACTTTATACCAGTATTTCCCTCCCTAATGGTTACTACGCCTCTGCAATTCCAGCATTATTTCTGTCTAATCAATAATCTAGGTGTCAGTGTACTGTTTGGCCATTCCATGCCGTTTTACTTTCCTCCGACTCCTTCTGTTCAGGCTGGAGCATTATAGGCTTTACATCATGTTTGCTACTGAACTACACATATATACAGGCATAAATTAACAATTTACATTCAATTTTCATTAAAAGATATTGAATATTTCAAGCTTACCACAATTCATAGAATAATAAACAGTTTCGTTGACTGGCAATGGATATAGCACAACTCCGATCTGCCGATGTTCCAGGCTTTATTTTATATAAAATATACACTGGTGCTCAACGTACTGCTTCTTAGTAGGTTTATTACAAGATGTGGCAATGAACAGACGCTCTGAATCAAGTATATTCGCAGCTCTACCCAATGAAACCACGTCTCCACATCTTTTAAAAAAAGTACCCCTTCTATTCGTTTCCCATAACAACGCAATATAGTATTTATAGCCCGACCAATCGTGTTTAGTCTTATATTTGTTGCGCTCCAATCAATTAGGAGTTAACATGGTAGGCTATTTCCGTAACGTAAGGTTTTTTCAAACACGTTATAAAAAAATTTTATGAGCAGAAATGATTTCATGCTGTCAGGCATCCCCACTATTTTATTTTTGTTATAATTTATTAATTCCTAGACTATTTGCGTAACGTTTTACATATTCTTTGTCAGCAAGCCCTAAGGAACCCAAATATACAAATTTAAAAGAGCTAAGTGGCTGCGTTCAAAATATGCAATTTCTTCTACCTCCTGTTTCGAAGATGTGCTGTCTGGGTACTGTAATGTTTTCAAACGTAAACCCATCTAATGTTATCTTTTCTAATAAGCGTTTTTCAGGATTTTAAAACCTACTCTGGGAAGGTTAGTGTTTTTATCACTGTCCGTCTGAAAAAAAGTTAGTGCATGTGGCCTTACACGCGTGATAGTAGTAATTGTGTATCGCGCGACGCGAGTTTAGTGTTGCATGTGTCCTTGTTTTCATTCGCCCCTCTCTCTTTCTATTTGAGTCCGTCTGTTCGTTCGTTTTGGTAACGTAGTATAATTAATGTTAGGATTAATTTAGGTCATTACGCAGTGTGCCTCTCAATGTTTTTCTTAGAAATGCAATACCCGTTTTAATGTGTTGTGGAAACGTTTGTATTTATGCAGTGGCTTATATTTAACGTGGAAACGTTACAATTTGCAGACGAAGCATAAAACAAAGGGGGATTTCGAGTACATTCTTTGTGACAGCACTGTTATTTTACCATTGCTCTTTTCTTTATTAGAATTTATTTGTTAGGCTTTATATTTACCTGATAATTTATATATGTGGATTAGAATATTTCACGACACCTCCCCTCTTAAAACAGACATCCCATGTCAGTCCTTTATTCTATATACACATAGATAAATGTAAGTCAACTTGACTTTACTCTGCTGTGGTGCTATCATGGTTTTATGTAGTTGGGTCCATTCAGAGTAGGCACTACTCATGAAATCTGCCTCAGAATTCTACAACCAATAATATATTTCGGTTATGTTACTGAACAGCCGCAAGTGTGAGTGCTTGTCTTAATGCTGCTTCGCAACCCGTATTCACCATTTCTCTTCTCTGAGTCTGCGCAATGACATGTCCAGAGAACATTATATTTCCCTCAAAATGTACGTTATGAGGAGATAACATATACCTGGTGATAGCAGAGTTTTCGTAGTGGATCCCATAATCTTCTTATTATCCTGTATGAAACATTCGGAATATCCTCAATCAAAGAGGCAACTCAGGGATTCATTACGTTCCTCCGAAATGTTTACATCCAACAATTTTCTCATCATTCTAGAGAAGACACTAGGTGCATTCTTCAATCCAAATGGCAATCTATTAAACTCATAGTGTCCTTCTGAGGTACTAAAAGCTAGGTATGGTCTAACCTCAGGCTTTACTGGAATCTGATAGTATCCTTTACTCAGATCCACTTTTGAGAAATATTTAGCTTTATTTAGTCTGGCAAACAGCTGATTTGTATCCGGCAATGGATCCACCTGTCCTTCTGTAATAGCATTCAGTCTCCTGTAATCTATACAGAGTCTATGTTCTCCAGAGGGCTTCCTTAAGAGTACAACACCGGAACTATACGAAGATTCACTGTGCGAAATAATTCCTTCCTTCAACAGATAGTCTATCTCTTCCTTCAAAGCTTTCTCCTTAGCAAACGGAATCGAATATGGTTTCATACAGACAGGTGTGGGGTCTATCAGTTTCATATCATATTCCAATAGGTTTGTATGCCCTGGTCGGTCTGTTAACACCTCTGCATGATTATTTAGAACCTGTTGCACTCTCTCTTTCTGAGTTTTCGTTAAATGTGTACTGATTTTCACCTGTGCTGCTGTCTCACAGGGGTGTAATGGATATTCAAATGATGAAAGTGGTTCCTTTTTCATCTCCATGGCGATGGACAAGG
Source organism: Oreohelix idahoensis (assembly GCA_024509875.1). Classification (NCBI taxonomy): domain Eukaryota; kingdom Metazoa; phylum Mollusca; class Gastropoda; order Stylommatophora; family Oreohelicidae; genus Oreohelix; species Oreohelix idahoensis. The sequence continues at coordinate 162,046 of JAMPIV010005926.1, forward strand.
TCAACAAGTGTGTCTCTTCCTGATGTTCTCTTTCCAAATATTTCTTCAGGAGATTCACATGATAGATTTTTCTTTCCCCTTCTTATCTATCTTATAATTTGTTCTAGACACCTTCTCTAAAACTGTATATGGACCCTGCCATCCAATTTGTAACTTATTCTGACTCCCGGGGAGAAGAAGCAGTACCTTCTCTCCCACAGCCAAATCTCTGTCTTTCGCCTTCCTGTTATAATAGGCAGCATGTTTCTTCCTGGCTTGTTTCAAATTTTCATTGGCAAGTTTCCAGCCAGTTTTTAAACGAGTGGTCAGCTCATTCACATATTGGTATGAAGATGTAATGTTTTCCTCTGCCTTTTCATCAGTCCACGTTCTTAACAAAGCTACATATGGACCTTTAATTTTGTGGACCTATTTGTCCATGCACCGGTATGGTCTCTTCCACTCGAAGCTCTATAGTGATGATTTTTCTTCCCAGAATTATCATGCACAAAACGACCGCTACCAATTTTTCTCTTGGGGCTTTCTCCCCACTTAAAATTCTTGATGAGAGATTTCCTCTCTACATCCTCTTCCTCCAGTTTGTTTAAGTCCGATTGAGGGATTTTCGGCTTATCCTGGGGTAAGACATCTTTTTGCACTCTCCGCATAGTGGCCATTGTAAAACAGTTAAGTGAAGCTTGTCCGTGAAAAGGGGCTTCCCATTCCATTTGGTCCACTTTATCAAATCTATTTTTCTTTTTATTATCAGGCCTAATTTTGCCCCGTGGCGTGTCCAGGTCCTGATCAATGTTCCCACTTGTGGGTGTTCCCTCATGTGCTATGCTACACCTTTCTACAAAATTCTCAATGTCCCATCTTGCTTTGGGCCAATAATAATTGTGAGCCACCTTTTGAATGATGGTACCTATCTTGTCATGGTCCCCATCTGGTTTCACATGTAGGCTCCTTATTAAGTCTGCCCTATATCTTTTAGGAAGTACCAGCTGTCCCTGACCTTTGGATCTAGCTCCAGTCTTCCTATACATCAACTTGTTTTTCACGTAAAAATCTCCCTTGCCTGGAGTTGTATGACAAGTTGACAATTTTCTGAAACAAGGCTTGAGTGTTTTATCCCCAGCCTGTGCCTTCCTCATCTCTTCTGGAGTGGTATCCAACATAATATCCTCCTCCTGTCTTGAGGTCGACCTGACCTGAAGGGTTGCCATATACACAGGTTTCCTTCTGCAACGGTCAGTGTCATGATTGTCCATCTGACAATTTTTACACCACCTTTTTCCTTGGTTGAAAGATTTTCTTTCATCATATTTCCTTTCATCGAATTGTGGGAATTTATTTTTATTTTCATACCGTGGCCTATCAAACTGGTGCTTACCTTTGTTTTGATCCCTAGGATCAAATTTATTAAAGTTCTGTGGTGCCCTAAAGTTATCCACTTGTTTCTTTTTATTACCTGTTACCTCTGCTTGAGCTGATTGATACCTTTCAGCAACATTTAGCAACTCACCCAGCCTCTCTGCACCTTGTTCCATGAGAAACTTTCTCAGGTCTGGAGCCATGGACTCTCTTAATTGCTCTATAAGGACCATTTCCTTAAGGTCTTGGGTTTTCCCCAGAGAAGTCCATTTCTCCAAGTATGTCTCTATTCGTGCAGAGAACTGGTGATAGGTTTCACCTGACAGTAGTTTAGCATTCCTAAATTTTTTCCTATAAAATTCTGCATTCTTTTCATATCTTAACAAAAGAGCCTGCTTTAGCATGTCATAATTTTCCTGATCACTTCTGCTCATTTTTGCAAAAACTTCATAAGCTGCCCCACGAAGTCCTTGAGATAACTTTAAGCTCCACCTTTCTCTCTCTAACCCATATGTGGTAGCTAATAGTTCATACCTATTTAGATAGCTCTCTATATCATCGTCTTTCTCAACAAAATGATCTAAATGAAAATTCATAGCTGAGGTTGAGGCTCCTTGGCTAGTGGTGGCATCAGAGGCAAAGGGACTGGCACCATTTTCAGGAGCATGGCCCTGAAACTCAAACTCCCTTAGTCTTAACTCATGTTCCCTTTGTAATCTCTTCTCCTCCTTTTCTGCTTCCCTTTCTGCAGCTAATCTCTTCTCTTCTCTTTCTGCAGCTAATTTCTTCTCTTCTCTTTCTGCAGCCTGTCTTCTTTCCTCGGCTTCCCTTTCTGCAGCTAATCTTTTGTCTTCTCTTTCTGCTTCCAATTTCTTAGCCTCAGCCTCAATCTGCAACCTCTTAATTTCTTTTTCAGCCTCTAATTTTCTTTCGGCCTCTTTTTCTAATCTTCTTTCTTCCCGTTCAATAAATTTGTCACATTCAGTAGTGACATAGGCAACCATAACTTGCCCATCTAATCCTAACTCTTTTGCAGTCTGAACAGCAGCAGATCGAAACTTGGCTAGGTCCGCCATTGTCTATCAGGTAAGTTTATAAAATGTCTAACTAACAATTCAATCTCTAAATATATATCTAATGGACAACACAGGCACCGAGAGCTCAACCTTATTTAATTCCACCCAAGGATACCTTTTAATTCTTATATTCCCTGAAGTGAATTACCCCCAATATTTTTAATAGGGAAAGATTCAAAATCCCGGACGAGCCCCCAATATATGTGGTAAAGTGGGATGTTATAAATATTTATAGGGGACTTAGTGTACTGACTGAGATCAGCTGTGAAGGTATATATATATCTAATAAGAGTAGTGTATTATATATAACCTTACTTGCTGCCACATATGTATACCTCAGTCAGAATTATTCTGGAATAGTGTGATGACTACGTTATATGTCTAGGGTATGTGTATGATGAAGTGTAAGTCAAAACAACAACAGACAGATAAACAATTTAATTTATTCCACTACACTTGACAACACTGTGACACTCACATACATAAAACACTCTACAAGGATATCTTAAAGGAGTCACTGATAACTTTTCAAATAACAATATGTATTCAGTGCTGTCATGAATGAATATGTGTCCTGATTCAAATACAAAGGAACCATGAATCACAATCAATTTTAATTACAAGTTATATGTACAGAATTTCTCAATATGAATCTTGTAGTGACATGTATTTTTAATAGTATCCTATGTGTGTCAGTGGTGTAGTAGTAATATGAGGTAACACTGGTTTTGTTTTGTTCAAGCTCTGTTGGTATTTGTCATCATGACTTCAATAGTTGGTCTTTATTGGAACTAGTATTGGAGATGTTCTCAGTTCCTGATATTAAAACAATTAAATTCCCCTCTTAATTGTATTTTACACTGTCATTTTAAGATGGGGGTACATAATGTTGAGCTCCATGGCCACACTCTCTTATCTTGCGTGATGACTGCAGAAAAAGGCTCCTCTGCTCGATGAGTTCTGGAGCCACCCCACTGGTTGCTATATGGACCAAGGAGTATGCTGTCCACTTCTGGCTTCAGCAAAGCTCTGACCAGGTGCTGCTCAATAACGTTAAGACCACAGTCCCTGAAAACAAGAAGGATGTACCTTCTACTTCATAACTAATTGATACTCTAGTTCTACACTGAGCACAATACATCACAAACATTGAGTTCAGAGCGTTAGGCCAACTGTCAGCTTCATCTGAAATACTTTATACCAGTATTTCCCTCCCTAATGGTTACTACGCCTCTGCAATTCCAGCATTATTTCTGTCTAATCAATAATCTAGGTGTCAGTGTACTGTTTGGCCATTCCATGCCGTTTTACTTTCCTCCGACTCCTTCTGTTCAGGCTGGAGCATTATAGGCTTTACATCATGTTTGCTACTGAACTACACATATATACAGGCATAAATTAACAATTTACATTCAATTTTCATTAAAAGATATTGAATATTTCAAGCTTACCACAATTCATAGAATAATAAACAGTTTCGTTGACTGGCAATGGATATAGCACAACTCCGATCTGCCGATGTTCCAGGCTTTATTTTATATAAAATATACACTGGTGCTCAACGTACTGCTTCTTAGTAGGTTTATTACAAGATGTGGCAATGAACAGACGCTCTGAATCAAGTATATTCGCAGCTCTACCCAATGAAACCACGTCTCCACATCTTTTCAAAAAAGTACCCCTTCTATTCGTTTCCCATAACAACGCAATATAGTATTTATAGCCCGACCAATCGTGTTTAGTCTTATATTTGTTGCGCTCCAATCAATTAGGAGTTAACATGGTAGGCTATTTCCGTAACGTAAGGTTTTTTTAAACACGTTATAAAAAAATTTTATGAGCAGAAATGATTTCATGCTGTCAGGCATCCCCACTATTTTATTTTTGTTATAATTTATTAATTCCTAGACTATTTGCGTAACGTTTTACATATTCTTTGTCAGCAAGCCCTAAGGAACCCAAATATACAAATTTAAAAGAGCTAAGTGGCTGCGTTCAAAATATGCAATTTCTTCTACCTCCTGTTTCGAAGATGTGCTGTCTGGGTACTGTAATGTTTTCAAACGTAAACCCATCTAATGTTATCTTTTCTAATAAGCGTTTTTCAGGATTTTAAAACCTACTCTGGGAAGGTTAGTGTTTTTATCACTGTCCGTCTGAAAAAAAGTTAGTGCATGTGGCCTTACACGCGTGATAGTAGTAATTGTGTATCGCGCGACGCGAGTTTAGTGTTGCATGTGTTCTTGTTTTCATTCGCCCCTCTCTCTTTCTATTTGAGTCCGTCTGTTCGTTCGTTTTGGTAACGTAGTATAATTAATGTTAGGATTAATTTAGGTCATTACGCAGTGTGCCTCTCAATGTTTTTCTTAGAAATGCAATACCCGTTTTAATGTGTTGTGGAAACGCTTGTATTTATGCAGTGGCTTATATTTAACGTGGAAACGTTACAATTTGCAGACGAAGCATAAAACAAAGGGGGATTTCGAGTACATTCTTTGTGACAGCACTGTTATTTTACCATTGCTCTTTTCTTTATTAGAATTTATTTGTTAGGCTTTATATTTACCTGATAATTTATATATGTGGATTAGAATATTTCACGACAATAGTGACCCTTCTAATTTTTGTTTTTGCCTTCAGCCTTGAAAGATTAAACAGACGGCCATCTGACCTAGTGTGAAGGCATATTCCTTCAGTTGCATCTCTGAATGCATGTTTCAAGAGTAAGGCAAAGAAGATTCCGAAGAGGGTCGGAGCCAGAACACAGCCTTGTTTAACGCCACTTCGTATATCAAAGGGCTGTGACGTGCTTCCAGCATATTGGACTGTTCCCTTCATGTCGTCATGGAATGACTTTATCATTTCCAGCATTTTAGAAGGGCAGCCTATTTTCAGGAGGATTTTAAAGAGTCCATCCCTACTAACCAGGTCGAATGCTTTTGTGAGGTCTATAAAGGCGATATATAATGGTCTTTTCTGCTCTCTTGATTTTTCCTGAAGCTGGCGGAGAGAAGATCATGTCTGTTGTTGATCTGCCAGCTCGGAATCCACACTGTGCCTCTGGATATATGCGCTCAGCTAACTTGTGTAGTCGCATTAAGATGACTTTGGCAAAAACCTTACCAACAATACTAAGAAGAGAGATGCCTCTGTAGTTATTGCAATCACTTCTCTTGTGACTACAGTACAGCTTTTCTCAGGCATCTCACCTCGTCTTTTGTGATCTTCCTAAACTGTGCTTTGAATAACAACCATGTTTGACAGTGATATATTTTATTTGTATATGTTGATATATGTTATTTACTGACGTGATGCTTTGTCTGCGTGGATATTGTGGGTGCCCGATCAGTGGATACCATTGCTAAAAACATATTGCGCCAGATTGTGTGTATTTCTTTATTTGCAGGGAATTGGAGCAATCAAGTTTTTGCATTACTCGCACTCCAGCACAGATAGTGGCTGCGCCAGCGGCTTCGCTCCGAGCTCCGACTAATTTTTTTCTTCTTAATGTTAAAAAATACATAGTGAAGTGAGAACAAGAAACTTGACTTATTCAAGAATATAAAAAATACATAGTGAAGTGAGAACAAGAAACTTGACTTATTCAAGAATATAAAAAATACATAGTGAAGTGAGAACAAGAAACTTGACTTATTCAAGAATATAAAAAATGCATAGTGAAGTGAGAACAAGAAACTTGACTTATTCAAGAATATAAAAAATGCATAGTGAAGTGAGAACAAGAAACTTGACTTATTCAAGAATATAAAAAATGCATAGTGAAGTGAGAACAAGAAACTTGACTTATTCAAGAATATAAAAAATACATAGTGAAGTGAAAACAAGAAACTTGACTTATTCAAGAATATAAAAAAATACATAGTGAAGTGAGAACAAGAAACTTGACTTATTCAAGAATATAAAAAATGCATAGTGAAGTGAGAACAAGAAACTTGACTTATTCAAGAATATAAAAAAAGCATTTAAATGTCACTTAAACTGTAAGCATTCAATTACTCCTTTATTCATAACTCATTCTGTAAAAAAAATTATTGCTACAATTAAATTATCCTTTATAGCTTCTCGCAGATCATTTAAAATAAACTTTAAATTCGACATACTGCACAATCTTGAATTATTGGTTTGCTCGAAATGACTCAACAACCAGCCTTAGTGTGGTGTGGGTCGCTGTAAATGACCTCAAAAACAGACCTGACTATCAACCAATAGATCTCATCACCTCACGATCTTAATAACATTTTCTGTCATCGAATTTATGAATTGCAAAAACTGTCGGTGTCTTTCCTGTTTGTGCGATTCCTTTCCGAAGTCATCATCTCGTGAAGAATTTATCATCACAATAATCATCATCATCTCGTGAAGAATTTATCATCATAATAATCATCATCTCGTGAATAATTTATCATCATAATAATCATCATCATCTCGTGAAGAATTTATCATCATAATAATCATCATCATCTCGTGAAGAATTTATCATCATAATAATCATCATCTTCATCTCGTGAAGAATTTATCATCATAATAATCATCATCATCTCGTGAAGAATTTATCATCATAATAATCATCATCATCGTTCCCTTTTTCGCTCCGTATGGAGCATGGAGTCGTGTCTTCTCGCGACACTTGCTTGACTCGCCTTGAAGCTACATTGTTTGAGTTCGCCATTCGCTTTCTTTTCCACCCTGCACGTCATTGATTTCTTCTTTGTTTTTCGAATAAGCCCAAATGTGAGCCCCTAAAATGCAATTGTAAATACGTTACTGGGACCTATTTCCGTATATCGGCTATCAATCATGTGGATCGGCTATCAATCATGTGGGCCGGCTATCAATCATGTGGGCCGGCTATCAATCATGTGGGCAGATTTGGATTTGTTGTTAATTTGCCTAAGCTAAATTTACTTGTACTGCTACCGAAACCACATGTTTTTTGCTACGACCTTCAATAATAGTAATAAACAAAAAAGTATTAAACTGTTTTCGTAATGTACCTGCATATGATATACTAGTATATGATAACAGTATTACCACCTAAGAACTTACCACTTAAGACTGATTAAAAAGTATTTTTTATTATTTTTTTAAAATAATAATATTTAAACTTGATTGAAAGCAACTGACTTGTTTTTAAATAAATGTAAGGGAGCGCGCCGGTGTAATGGTTATCACACTGCGCTGGCGATCAGGTGATCCAGGTTCGAGCCCTGGCGAGGACGTTTGAAGAAGTTATCGTCGACCAGAGACTGGAATAACCTGAACGGCTCTTGAGCCGACCCAGCTCCAATGGGTACCTCCGAAATCGGCGACAGGGAAAAAAGGGATACTCACGTAAAATCAGTCTCAGGCTAGACATATTAACAGGAGATTTCGCCTCGAGTAATAGTGGGCGTACGGAAAAAAATAATAATAAATTTAACAATTTAAAAAAAAATGATGTTTCTAATTTCCAGAATTCCAGGGATGCCAACATTAAAAAATGTTTAATGTGCTATTATTTTAAGTATTGTCCCTGCTGAACTACCGTCGTACACCAGTGGTGTACAATTTCGTTTTTCTTTTTTAAAAAAATTTGAATTCTTTTTTCCCTACATAAATTAACCCTGAAAATGTATTGTAAAAATTATTTTTAAAATTATCTCGGAATGTTCTTGTAATGAAACATACCTGTGAAATATTTTATTTAGCAGTTCTACATTTAGAATATCATTCTGTTTTTTTTTTAAATTGAAAATTAAAAAATAGAAGCTCGAACAGTGGAGCAGTCAAAATGTTTCGTCCCCCGAGCTGCTCCACTCCGGGGAAAAACCTGCTGCTCCACTATTCCGTGCTCCAGCTCCGGGCACAGCTTTTATAGCTTCTAAAGCCTTGTTTATTTGCCGCCTTTCTTATTTCATGAGGAGTAGTAATGTTAACTGGTACACGTGGGTTTCTAGGTATTCTATTTTGAAAATACTGCAGCTGAGCTATATTTAAGTTTGATGTACTCGGACATGTATATCCACATTTATTGCCTGGCGTTCGTTCGTTCGTTTTGTAACCGGGCTGGTTACAACATCAATGTGAGAATGTGTGTGTCCGTCAGCTGGTCGGGTCAGTTCAGTTAATGGTGTTGAGCGCAGGTTAAATATTTTTTGAAGTGCGCTAACTCTTGTACGTTTCTTGGTTCAAGTCGTTACAGGCCTGTCCGCCTGAGATGGAAATTCTTGACCTTATTTTATTCTTCCCAGTATTCGTTCGTACCCTTTTTATGTTTAGTGAAAAGCAATCTCGTATAATGGTTTTGTCAAAGTATCCAACTGTAATATTCCAACGAAAACTCAGCAATGTTGAAAAATAAAATATAGTTTATTAACGTGATTGGAACAGCAATGTTATTGGCACAATGGTGAAGTACTTATTTCTTTCTTACACAAAGTAGTGAGTATCCAAAAATGAAAATGTAAATCCATAGGAATAATATATCCCATAGAGTAAAATACAAACTTGTCTACTTAAAAATACTTGTCTAACCTGAACAAAACTTGTCAAGTTAAAAACAACTTGTCTTGATAATCTCAAAGACGAAGTTCTGTAAAAATCCTCTCGCCTAACGAATCCTAAAATCTGTACAAGCCTGTCAATCGCCCACGTCTCTTCTTTATATACAGCCCACTCTTTTTCCCGCCAATTTTCACACGATGCTTTATTTTTCACACGGTACCAAACATCTACATTTGCACACGCTTCCTCAGCTTTTCGACTTTTTTCACACGACTCTCACTCTAGCAACGGAAAAAACCCAGATTAGCAACTTCTCCCAAAACTTTCCATTCAATAAACATGCATTTACTATTTCGTTGTTCTGGGACAGCTTCTCTCGAAGCCGTGAACTTTTCATGATATTGTATTTTGTGCACAAATGTCGTAACTACTTTTAACGTTGTTATTTCTCATTTTATGTGGTTTCTAACACGTATTAATTGTAGTGTATGCCAAGCGGTCACAGTTTATTTGTCTGCTATGTTGCTGTTATACCCTGTTCAACCTGAAAATTGGTTATAGTTGGGGTATATTGTGCGTTTAGTTTCTTCGGTGCTAGCCGGTTGTTAGTCCTGAAAAGGACTGGTCCTAAAAAGGACCACTTGCTGACTGTCTGGCTTCCTCTTCTTTGTTTGTCCGTTTGTGGTGCCGTGGCGTGTTCTATAGCGTTTTTCCTTTCCTGTCTCACTATCTGTCTTGTGTGGTTTTATTAGTTTTTGCCCTCCTCGTTTCTGATTGTTGTGTCTTTCTTTTCTCCTGTATTTGAAGTAGTGCTTTTTCTATTATTGACGGGATAGTGTCTCCTCGATGACTTCTTCCTCTGATTGCTCGTTTGTTTTAGTTTCTCGTGTGTTAGCTGCAATTTCCTCTACGGCTCTTCGTTCTGCTTCGATTCTTTTGAGGATTGCTGTGTTTTTTTCTTTCAGCTCTGTCAGCTTTTTGACATCTGCTTCTATCTGCTGCTGAATTCTTTTCATGTCTTCCATCATTTCTCTAACGTCCTGTAGATCTATTACGTCTTCACCACTGTCGGTTTGATCTTCGGGTGTCTGCTTGCTTCTGTTTTCGCCCTGTAGTTTCATTTTCATTTCTTTGACTTCAGCGGTCAGCTTGTGTAACTGTCGTCTATCAATCGTGCGCTGCTTTTCTGCAACATCCGCAGTCACTTTGTGTTTTGCCTCACTTTGTGTTTTGCCTGGCTTTGCAGACAGATCTAAATATATGCAGTATTAGTCGTTATTGCAGCAGCAGTCGGACAGAGTCGTCAGGAAACATCAAATAACGAGTCTGGGTGAGCACGTCAAACTTAACTTGACAGATAAACAAAATGTCTTTACTGATAAATCCAGTTGTCAGTCTGTCTTTGACTAAAAAGCCATTCGCCTGGCATTGGAAGAATTATATGGGGAGACAGATCCTCCTAAGATCTGTGCTTGCGGCATGAGGTTGTGATATATTCTAGACTAGTCAAAACACACGTACAAGCAAGTGGAGTCGGGGCGCTGGTCTATTTCTTGCAAGATAAGAACAGAGGAAAAACGTTCACTTGGAGCATAGACATGGAAACCATCACATTGACGATTTATCTTGTCGTATCGAAATAACAGACTGTCTTCTTATCGTCTAGAACTGTCGCTGTTATCAGGTGAAATTAATGTGTAAGTTCGGGAACGTGAGCGGCGGGAAACAGGAGACTAGATCTTCTAGGTGGAGGGGAAGAAGCAGGATTAAACAGTGAGCGGGTAGATCTTATATGATTCTGTGTGTATATAATTATGTGATATGCCGGCACGTGCTTGTGGGAGAAAGACTTATTTACTTGCTCCTCTGTCAGTGACATTACTTGGTGGTTGCTGACTTGCTGAAAGTGTTGCTTGTCTAAAACAGAAGCAGTGAACTTCAGCATCAATCCAAGCCCACTGAAGATCCCTGTCAAAAATATCTTGACCAAACGTCAGAAAGTTAAAAAATGACAGGGCTCAAAACGGCGTTCACTATAGCTTGTCAGTCTTGAATTTCAGATATACGTGCACACTTAACATACGCACATACATGTGCTATCTTGAAAACATGTACACCTACTTATCAATGTGTATATACACATAATAATATTCATAGTCATTTGTTTTTATACATATATTGGCAGACAGACATTCAGACAAGCAGACAGGTAGTAGCTAGGTATGTAGGAAAGTAAGTAGGTGGGTGAATGGATTGATTCATTGACTGATAGGCATGCAGGTATTTATATAAATAGACTCCGCTTGCCATTTACATATTTTAGATAGAGAGAGAACGAACGAACGAACTTTATTTTCAAAGGGTTGATAATTGGGCACGCAAGCCCATTTGACATTCTGCCCTCCCTTTCTCTCACCTTTCATACTGAATTCATTTATTCCCATATGCATTTTACATATTGTCGTAGATTTGTGATAGGTGATTAAGACTTAGTTTGGTCCCTTCTGAATAGACATAGACATAAGTGATAGCTCAGTGAGATGATAAAATAGAAAATAGATTTCACGAGTGAGGTGGAGGAAATATAGTAGATTCTGTCTCTGACACTCGAGAAGATTCTCTCAGTCAGCCTATCATCTACAACAGAGTTAGATTAGTCAGACAAATCTTATATAATATATAATTATATATATATATATATATATATATATATATATAGATATATATATATCCTCACATACCCATACACATAAGTGACTACAGTAGACACACAGACATAAAACTATGACAATGAAAATATAGATATTTGGGAACGAACTGACCGCCACACTGATTAAGTTTAATTGTGAAGTTTAATTATCAAAATAAACTTCCATCACAAGATATAAAATTACATTTAAGCATATACAAATAGTCATAAAGTCAATGAATTGCTACAAGAATGATAGATCCATTGGTATGATCTTTTCTCCCGATGTATAGCCCACAGTCCTGTTAGAAGAAAAGTGATAGCCACAAAGAGTCACGGATACATATGATTTAGTCTAAGATTTCCCTTTAAAGGTATGAACAGACTTGGATACTCTGATCTACCCTAAGGAAAAATATTGTTAGCAACAAAAAAAAAACTTGCATAAAGAGATTTAAGACAGCAAAATGGGTGCCAAAATACAACAATAAAGGAATCACTCAGTCCTGCATTCACTCTATTCAGTCAGCCGTGATCATGGGCGTTCACTCGTACTTACAGCTTTGGTAGCAACTTCTGGAAACACAATTTTTAGGACATACACATACAGACTCTCCAATGGTAGTCTTGGCCAAGAGAACCCCAGTTCCAAAAAAGACGGGTTGAATTCACTCCTTCAGTGAACGTTTTCTTGGTTATACTTATTTTAGGATATCTGGTTCTGTCACATTAAAATTGTCCAGGCACGAACGTTAACAGCGAGCACAGTGTCAATAGCTTAGGTTTCTAGTAATTAGGAATGTCAGGTAACTGCCTTCTCTCAGTATAGGACTTTATTTGGTCACACCACCGTCAGTCAAAACTTCGTCGGAATGTTACTGATAGTAATATTTTGCTTGCCACAAGGGCTGAAATGTAGTTGAGGTTTTTCCCTGGAAGAATTAAATCAGGCTCGAGGCCCGTTACTTTATTTGAATCTTAAAGTTTATGGAATGAGTACTCTGTCGTTCTGGATGCCAATGCAATGCCAGACAGGATTTACTTTATACACCCCAGTCTTTAAGAATAAAATGTTTATTTTCTTCACAGATACTACTCCGTACTCAACGCTGGCAAAGTTGGGTCACCCCAGTTTCACTGAATAAAGAAAAAACAACATATAAAATACTTATACGTACTATGTACTCGGTTATAACTTACATTATAAACTGCAAGCGTAGGGCTTGTCTTATCGTTTAAAATTTCCGTGTAATAAGTTATATTCACAAATCAGTCATCATGAATTAGAAATACATAAGTATTTCGTCAATACCCAATGATGAATCAGTGCAGTTATAAGTTAGTTAAAATATTCTCGACTGATTTCTAGTAGTTTAATTAAATTCATTAATAGCCAAATGAGTTTAAGCTAGAAATTATAATTTATTCTGCTTTCCACTGAAACACGTCACTAGAGAATAATACAGACTTATAAATTATTTACTCTGCACAAAAGAAACTAGTGAAATATAATAGGCGATTTAACACTTAATCACTCAATTCCACTAGATATATTATATTACTTCCAACCAGAACTACGAGTATCACAACGAAACTAAGAGTTTCACTTATAAATATAAGTATCTAGAACGAAGCGACCATGTCTACTGCAACTTGGAGATTGAATGAAATCACGTTTCCACTTCGGGGTAGATATATGGAACAGACAAAAGATCCCACGTTATTTCGAATACCCCTGTCTCCCCCTCTCCTCTCTCTCTCTCTCTCTCAACACTTACGTTAACTCAGGCGACTGCCATAAAACTGCCAATACGCGTCTTCACACCTACTGCTAAGAAACTGGCCGTAGCGCTCGTGTCAGATGCAAATGCCAGACGATATGTCTCATTTCTGAGCTATGCATGTCTGGCGCGTTCCACACCTCAAGCCGAGAAACTGGCCCAAGAGCGCCGTGTCATGAGAAAAGTGTAGACAAATGTCTGCTTCCTCGCTGTCTGACTAGACGAATCTAACACTATAACGTCTCGTGCAGGGACTGACATATATGCAATCAAATGCATTTCTAATATGAGAAAAAGAAACGGTAAAGTCAGAATGGGAAAATATATTTAGTCGCAAACGAACGAATGCGAAAAATACTCAGGAAAAGGATATAAGAGCGATAATAAAGTAGAGGACACGGGTAGAAAAAAAAAGAATATAGAAAATTTATTGATCATAAATTATCTGTGCGACACATATCAATGTCAAGGAATTCAACGTTGTAAAGTAAAATAAAATAGCACACTCATATTAACATTAACTACTTATAAACATGACATAAAATATGTTGAAAAGTACAAACATCGTCATTAGAATCTACAGTTGATATTATAAGAAAAGATAATCTGATTAGGGGAGCATGTAATCAGAACTAATAAAGTATTCGAAAAGTCTACGATTGTATGAATAGGGACTGAGGTTGTTTCTTAGGTTATGTGGAAGACAATTCCAAAGATGAGCAGCAGAGTACGCTAAGCTTTTCTTGAATAAGTCAGGCTTGGGCACTTGCAATTTGTTTTAGCGTTGGCTGCGTCTTTCGTTGTATTTGAACATTGGCCATAGATGTGTTGGAGCATTCTGTGACAGGATTTTATGAACAAATTTAGCTTTGTTAAACAGAAGGCGCTTTCTTAAGGGCAGTATTTGAAGATTTTTATATAGATCTACACACTGAGTTAGGCAGTTGTCAGATACTAGACGCACTGCACGCTTTTGTAGTGAACGGAGTCTCTTTGTGTTGGACATTGAGCAACCATCCCAGATTGTGGAGCAGTAGTCAAGGTTTGCTTGTATGTGAGATATATAGAACAATTTTCGAGCTTCTTCATCTAGGAAATGTTTGATTTTAGCTAATTGGTAAACTTTCTGTGCCGTTTGCTTGGTCAGGGCATGTACATGTGAGTTCCGATTTAGATGCTGGTCGACGATTATACCTAGAGTTTTATGTGCATTAACGTTTTCAATTAGAGAGAGAGAAGCAGCCTTTTTTACGTGCACAATTTATTACCTTTTTGTCCGTACCGTTATATAGATTGTACGTCTTCTTCTTTGATCCTTAGCCGCCGACCGTCAAAGCAGTCAGTGGCCATCACGCCTAGTGGCGTCTTGTAGGGCAACAACAAATTGATTCCACTTTGCTCGGTCGGCAGCCATCCTTCGTACAGTGCCCCAGCTCTGATTCACTCTTTGCATCTCAGCCTCCACAGTTCTCCGCCAAGTTATTTTTGGTCGGCCTCTCTTTCGTTTTCCTTCAGGGGTCCTAGGATAGCTGTTCTTGTGATGGCATCGGGGTCTCTTCTGAGGACATGGCCAACCCAACTCCAGCGTCTGCCAGCTATGATGGTGTGCACGTCCTCTTGGTTGCTCCGAGTAAGCAGTTCTTGGTTGGTGATGGTATTCGGCCAAAAGATTCGGATACATTTTCTTAGGCAGATTGTGTGGAAGGAGGACAGTTTCAACATTTCCTTCTCTGTTACTCTCTAGCATTCCGCACCATAGAGGAGCACAGAAAGTACACAGCTCTCATATAATCTTAATTTTGTGTTTGTGCTGAACTGAGAGGACTTTCAGATGTTGTTTAGACTAACAAAGGCCGTTCTTGCTTTGTTCATTCTGTTATTGATGTATTTGCTTGCTCCGTCGTCTCGTGTTACTATGCATCCTATGTATGCGAAGGTGTCTGTCTGTTCCATTTTCTGATTCCTTACTGTTATGGGCTCAGGGATGCCCACATTGAGTGTCATGACCTCTGTCTTCTTTAGATTGATATTCAGACCCACCTGCTGGCTATACTTATTAAGTCAATCCGTTTTTTCCTGGATATGTTGATGAGAATGTGCGAGAAGTGCAATGTCATCTGCATATTCCAGATCTTCCAATGTAGAAAACGTAGTCCATCTTATTCCTCTTGGACTGCCCTCTGTTGTCTGACGCATAACCCAGTCTATGACTGTTAAAAATAAAGTGGTTGATAAGGGGCATCCCTGTCGTACTGTCTTCACCTCAAGTTAGATTGCTCTGCCCAACGCTACATGTAAAGTTGGCATAGAGGCTTTTTATGATGGACTATGCAGCTTGGAATTCCATAATTCCTCTGTATTTTCCATAGACTGTCCCTATGTATACTTTCAAAAGCCTTTTCAAAATCAACGAAATTAATGTACAGCTGTCTCTGCCATTCTGAGCATTGCTCTATAATGTTCATGATGGTAAATATATGATCTGCACACCTTCTGTTCTTTCTAAATCCTACTTGTTCTTTCCTCAGTTTGTGGTCTACTGCTTTTGAAATTTTATGTATAAGTATCCTGCCTAGTATTTTGCTGGGAACTGAGAGAAAAGTGATTCCTCTCCAATTGTTGCAGTCTGCAAGGTCGCCCTTCCTGGGCAATTTGACAATTATTCCTTTGTTCCAATCCGTTTGTGTTGTCCCTGTTTTCCAGACTTGTGCAAATAGTGGTTCTAATAGTTCTGCTGCTAGCTCAGGGTCTGTCTTAAATAGCTCTGCATTTAAGTTATCGTGGCCAGTCTACCCATCTTGTTTCCTGTCCCTTTGCTGTTGTCATAGATTTTTTGATAGGGGAATTAAGACTTGGGTTGGTCCCTGCTGAATAGATCAGAATAAGTGATAGCCACAGTGAGAGATAATAATAGAAATAGATTTCCACGAGTGAGATGGTAGAAATTAATAGAGGCTGTCCCTGAAATCGAGAATCTTCTCTCTTTCAGCCTATCTTCTACAACAGATCTAGAGGATTCAGACAGTCTATAAAATATATATATATATATATATATATATATATATATATATATATATATATATATATATATATATATATATATATATATATATATATATATATATATATGTACCACTCACGTGCACACACACACAAGTGACGACAGTTAGACGCACAGACGTGGAAAAACTATAACAATGATTATATAGATATTTTGGAACGAGCTCACCGACACCCTGATTAAGTTTAAGTGAATTTTAATTATCATCAGAAAATTCCACCACAACACATAAAAATTACATCAAGCATATACAAATAGTCATAAAGTCAATCAATCGCTACAAGAATGATAGACCCAGAGGTATGATCTTTTCCCTCGATGTATAGCCCACAGTCCTGTTAGAAGAAAAGTGATAGCCCCAAAGAGTCACGGATACATATGCTATAGTCTAAGATTTCCCTTTAAAGGTATGAACAGACTTTGATACTCTGATCTATCCTAAGGAAAATATTGTTAGCAACAAAAAAACTTTCATAAAGAAATTTAAGACAGCAAAATGGGTGCCACAAAATACAACAATAAAGGAATCACTCAGTCCTGCATTCACTCTATTCAGTCAGCCGTGATCACTAGCTTGCATTCGTACTTACAGCTTTGGTAGCAACTTCTGGAAAAACAATTTTTAGGACATGCACATACAGAATCTCCAGGGTAGTCTTGGCCAAGAGAACCCCAGTCCCGCAAAAATAGGTTGAATCCACTACTTCGGGGAACGTTTCCTTGGTTATTCTTATTTTAGGATATCTGGTTCTGTCACATTAAAATTGTCCAGGCACGAACGTTACCAGAGAGCCAAGTGTCAATAGCTTAGATTTCTAGTAACAAGGAATGTCAGGTCGGTGCCTTCTCTCAGTATAGGACTTTATTTGGTCACACCACAACTAGTCAGAACTCCGTCGGAATGTTACTGATAGTAATATTTTACTTGCCACAAGGGCTGAAATGTACCTGAGGTTTTTCTCAGGAAGAATTAAATCTGGCTCGATGGGCCCGTTACTTCATTTAATCTTAAAGTTCATGTCATGGGTACTCTGTCGTTCTGGATGCCAACGCAACGCCAGACAGGTTTTACTTTATACACCCAAGTCTTTAAGAAAAAAATGTTTTTGTTCTTCACAGATGTTTCTCAGTACTAAAACCGTTGGTAAAGTTGAGCTACCCCAGTTTCACTGAATAAAGAGAAAACAACATGTAAAATACTTATACATACTATTCCTCGGTTATAACTTACATTATAAACTGCAAGCGGAGAGCTTGACTTATCATTTAAAACTCCCGTGAAATAAGTTATATTCATAAAATCAGTCATCATGAATTAGAAATACATACGTATTTCGTCAATACTCAATGATGAATCAGTGCAGTTATAAGTTAGTTTAAAATATTCTTGACTGGTTATTAGCAGTTAAATTAAATTCATTAACAGCTGCATGAGTTTAAGCTAGCCGGTCTCTCTCTCTTTCCCCTCCCCCCCTCTCTCTCTCTTAACACTTCCCATTAACTTAGACGCTGGCCATAACTGCCAAAAGTGCGTCTTCACACCTACTGCGACATGTCTCATTTCTGAGCTATGCAGATTGGCGCCTCCTCACACTTCACGCCGAGAAACTTAGCCATAGAAGCGCTCGTGTCATGGACAATGTAGACAAATGTCTGCTCTCTATGTCTGTCGAGACGAGTTCTCACACTATTTCGTTCACATCCAGGGACTGACATAATACGCAATAAAATGCGTTTCTAAATGAGAAAAGAAACGGCAAAAATTTGAATGGGAAAGTAATATTTTGTCGCAAACGAACGAATGCGAAAAACAGGAAAAGGATAAAAGAGCAATAATAAAGTAGAAGACACGGGTAGAAAAGAAAAGAATATAGAAAATTTATTGATCATAAATCTCTATGCGACAGAACGTCCCCCCTTTATGATATGGAAGCATTCCATGTCTACATTATGGAAATAAATTTCCTATATCCGTAGCTTCAGGGTGTCTGTCTTCTTTCCTTTCATATCTCCGCCGCCCCTTCCGTCTCTGTCCAATTCCTACTCAAGTCTATTCCCAAAGTTTCCTTTCTTTGGAATGTCTTCCGTGCGCGTTTGAAAGAGCGTCGCCGCTTTTGACATTTTGGAAAGATTTCGTGTGTGTGCAGTGGAATTTCCCTGCCACTATCGTCATCTTCGTCAATTTTGGCGATCGTCAGGAGATGTTCGGAGGTCGGCACTGGTCTTTCCAAGTATTTCTTTAACAGATTTAAATGGAAAACTTTCTTGTTTCCTTTAATAGAGATCTGGTAGTTAGCCTTAGGAATCTTTTTCAGGACGGTAAACGGCCCTTGCAATCCTATCCTCAGTTTGTTGTTCCTGGTAGGGAGTAACACCAAAACTTTCTCTCCTGCTTGTAGTTCTCTCTCTTTCGCGAATTTCCTGTATCGGTTAGCGTGCTTTGCGCGTGCTCGCTTAAAGTTAGTCGTTGCTAGATCCCATCCTAGTTTCAACCTTTCCTTTAAATCCGACACATATTTACTTGCTGAGACAACTGTCTCATCAGCCTTCTGGTCTGTCAGCGACCTGAGTAAGGCTTCAAGCGGGCCCTTAATGGGTCTGCCGAATAAAAGCGTGGCTGGCGGAAATCCTGTGGACGTATGTGGGGTTTCTCTGTAGCCAAATAGAGCTGCAGGAATAGAAAGATCCCAATCGTCAGGTTTCACTTGTGCCAGTTTACTTAGAATCATGTTGAGGTTTTCGTTAACACGTTCTACTAATCCACTTCTGGCCAGAGTGTAAGGCTTAGTGTAGATGTGCTGGTCTCTCAAGATCTTAACGATCTCATCCATCAACAGGTTTCGGTATGGAGATCCGTTATCCGTCAACACTTGTTGAGGGAATCCCAACCGAGTAAAAATCTGCACGAGGGCTTCTGCGACATGCTTGGCATCTGTGCATGTTAGCGGGATAGCTTCTGCCCACATAGTGCATGTGTCGACTAAGGTGAGGATGAACCTGTTCCTTCTTTTAGTCCTTTCTAAGGGTCCTAAAATGTCGATCACTACCCGTTCAAATGGTGTTCCCATTATTGGCATTTCACCCATGGAAACTGGGGGTGTCCGTTGCTTGGGTGGTACACGTTGGCACTGGGCTGAGGATTTGACATACCTGATAATATCAGTATTTACTCCTGGCCACCAATAATGAGTAGTTATCCGTTGGTTTGTGGCGTTCTGTCCCATATGTCCGCTGAAGGGAAGAGAGTGCCCCATTTCTAGGATTTGGCTTCTGTACTGTTTCGGTACTAGGAGCTGGTTGTAACCTTGGTCAGGCTTGCCCGTTCTGCGATAAAGTACGCTATCCTTAGAAAAAATGTCCCCGTGCTGTCTGGGTTCCTTAGCCATGGGCAGTTTCCTTAAGCAGGGTGCCAAAGTAGGGTC
Organism: Oreohelix idahoensis; assembly: GCA_024509875.1. Classification (NCBI taxonomy): domain Eukaryota; kingdom Metazoa; phylum Mollusca; class Gastropoda; order Stylommatophora; family Oreohelicidae; genus Oreohelix; species Oreohelix idahoensis. Next base: position 181,932 of record JAMPIV010005926.1, read on the forward strand.
CTTTTGTTGCGCTTCTTTAAGTTCCATAGGTAACAAATTTTGCGCAAGCTCCCGTTCCTTCTTGGTTTGCCCTCTTGTGGTTACTGCTGCCACAATCGGCTCTTCCGGTTTCCCAATAAACACGTATCTACCGCCAAGTATGACTGGGTAGATGGGGTCATCCATAACAGCCGCTTTGATCACGCCTCTGACAAACTCAGAGTGGATCTCCACCAGTGCGATGGGAAGCTCTGTAGGTGCCTCACTCTTAGAAACTCCACAAAGTTGGACGGTCTCTCCTGTCTCTTGACCGGGTTGCAATTATAAGAAAGCCCCGTGTCAAATAAACAAAAAGTTTGAGAACCGTTAAAAATAACAGTACCTCACGTTGAGGGTCTCTCTCCCTCAGGTTGGTAATCACTGTCAATAATTCCGCCTTGCGAGACTGTTAGCAAGCATCCGATGCGTTTAGACTCGGTGTGCTCGCTCTGATCATTAGTCCCATGCGCAGGGGTTTTCCCTTTGTCACCTTGTCCTCGCTGGCTGCGGTGCCATGAAGGGCGGTCGGGTTGATCAGACTGTTTACTGTGGTTGGGGTACTTGTTTTTGTAGAACTTGGATTTTTCAGGAGGGGGGTTTTGGGGTCCAGTTTCTCTGTGGTTATTCTGGTTAGAAGCATGAGAAGATTGGTCTAGATTGTTCTTTCGAAAAGGCTCTTCTGTCGGTTTACGTTTTGTGGCCGGCAGTTCAGCCAGCGCATTGTGATATCGCTCAGACTTTTCCAAAATGTCTTCAAGCTTTTCTGCACCCTGCTCAGCTAGAAAGCTCCGGGTGTCAGCAGACAAAGTGTTCCTTATCTGTTCGCAGATAAAGAACTCCTCAAGACCTTCATAGGTAGAGGCGAGCTGTGAAAGCTCAAGGCACTTTGTCAAGTATCCCTTCAAACGAGACGAGAACTGCTGAAAAGTTTCAGAGCTCTCCTTCCTGCTGTTGTGAAACAGTTGCCTTCAAAAAAATTTAAGGAGAAAAAAAATTCCCTTAATTTTTAAGTCCACTACAAGTACACCCCTGAAGTCAGTTAGGGGAAGGGAGGCTATTAACCGGACGTAATTGTCTGAACGCACTCCTTAGCTTAGCTCAAACACCTACTTCTTCAGAACCCTGTGATTGCTCAACAATCACAAACTCTACCAATGGTTTAGTATTACAAAATCAGTAATTAACATACTTACTTACTTAGTCGTTCCCCTTCTACCGTGAGGTGTAGAGGTTTGGAAGAGAGAGCGCCAGACTATCCTATCGGCTGTCTTCCTCCTGGCCTGGTTCCATTCTAGTCCTCGATCCTTCAAAGATTGTCTAATGTTGTCCTCCCAACGGACTCTGGGTCGTCCTCGGGGTCTGGATCGTTGGCTCTTTGTTTCCCATGCTTGTCGTGGTATCCGATCTTCTCCCATGTAATTAACATATATTCCGACAAAATCAACCTGTAACTCAAATTTATATTACTCAAAGATGCTGTGGAAAAACCAATTATTAATTGTGTGGTCAGCACGCCCATAAACAGATCGTTAGTCTAGGGGAATAGTTATTTTTAAAGATATAAAAACTCACAAGACATCACACTCTTACTCTATATCAGAATAAAGAAAATTAATCCTGCAGACGAGCTGATATTTGTATTTGCTCAGGACTAGAGTTCAATTCCCGGATAAATGAGCCACCATTCTGTCGTCTCGTTTTCCTGTTCAAAGTTCAAAATTATCCTTCGGACGAGCACACATTCTGTCGTAGATTTTTTGATAGGGGAATTAAGACTTGGTTTGGTCCCTGCTGAATAGATTAGAATAAGTGATAGCCACAGTGAGAGATAATAATAGAAATAGATTTCCACGAGTGAGATGGTAGAAAATAATAAAGGCTGTCCCTGAAATCGAGAATCTTCTCTCTTTCAGCCTATCTTCTACAACAGATCTAGAGGATTCAGACCGTCTATAAAAAATATATTGAATATATATATATATATATATATATATATATATATATATATATATATATATATATATATATATATATATATACCACTCACGTGCACACACACACACAAGTGACGACAGTTAGACGCACAGACGTGGAAAAACTATAACAATGATTATATAGATATTTTGGAACGAGCTGACCGACACGCTGATTAAGTTTAAGTGAATTTTAATTATCATCAGAAAATTCCATCACAACACATAAAAATTACATCAAGCATATACAAATAGTCATAAAGTCAATCAATTGCTACAAGAATGATAGACCCAGAGGTATGATCTTTTCCCTCGATGTATAGCCCACAGTCCTGTTAGAAGAAAAGTGATAGCCCCAAAGAGTCACGGATACATATGCTATAGTCTAAGATTTCCCTTTAAAGGTATGAACAGACTTTGATACTCTGATCTATGCTAAGGAAAATATTGTTAGCAACAAAAAAACTTTCATAAAGAAATTTAAGACAGCAACATGGGTGCCACAAAATACAACAATAAAGGAATCACTCAGTCCTGCATTCACTCTATTCAGTAAGCCATGATCACTAGCTTGCATTCATACTTACAGCTTTGGTAGCAACTTCTGGAAAAACAATTTTTAGGACATGCACATACAAAATCTCCAGGGTAGTCTTGGCCAAGGGAACCCCAGTCCCGCAAAAATAGGTTGAATCCACTACTTCGGGGAACGTTTCCTTGGTTATTCTTATTTTAGGATATCTGGTTCTGTCACATTAAAATTGTGCAGGCACGAACTTTAACAGCGAGCCAAGTGTCAATAGCTTAGATTTCTAGTAACAAGGAATGTCAGGTCGGTGCCTTCTCTCAGTATAGGACTTTATTTGGTCACACCACAACTAGTCAGAACTCCGTCGGAATGTTACTGATAGTAATGTTTTACTTGCCACAAGGGCTGAAATGTACCTGAGGTTTTTCTCAGGAAGAATTAAATTTGGCTAGATGGGCCCGTTACTTCACTTAATCTTAAAGTTCATGTCATGGGTACTCTGTAGTTCTTGTTGCCAACGCAATGCCAGACAGGTTTTACTTTATACACCCAAGTCTTTAAGAAAAAAATGTTTTTGTTCTTCACAGATGTTTCTCAGTACTAAAACCGTTGGTAAAGTTGGGCTACCCCAGTTTCACTGAATAAAGATGTCTAATTCTGAATAAAGAGAAAACAACATATAAAATACTTATACATACTATTCCTCGGTTATAACTTACATTATAAACTGCAAGCGGAGAGCTTGACTTATCATTTAAAACTCCCGTGAAATAAGTTATATTCATAAAATCAGTCACCATGAATTAGAATTACATACGTATGTCGTCAATACTCAATGATGAATCAGTGCAGTTATAAGTTAGTTTAAAATATTCTCGACTGATTATTAGCAGTTAAATTAAATTCATTAACAGCTGCATGAGTTTAAGCTAGAAATTATAGTTTATTCTGCTTTCCACTGAAACACGTCACTAGAGAATATAACAGACTTATAGATTTAATTTCTTCTGCACAGAAATCTAACTAGTAAAATGAAATAAGCGATTATCACTGAATCAATGTAGACAGACGTCTGCTCTCTATGTCTGCCGAGACGAATTCTCACACTATTTCGTTCACATCCAGGGACTGACATAATACGCAATAAAATGCGTTTCTAAATGAGAAAAGAAACGGCAAAAGTTTGAATGGGAAAGTAATATTTTGTCGCAAACGAATGAATGCGAAAAACAGAAAAAGGATAAAAGAGCGATAATAAAGTAGAGGACACGGGTAGAAAAGAAAAGAATATAGAAAATTTATTGATCATAAATTTCTATGCGACAGCTGTGGTGATGAGATTTCCTTGCTTATATCTTACTAATGTAATATTGTTTGCACCTCGTTTTCTGCTGATGGTCTTAGTTATTTTATATACGGTACTTTGTTCATCTCTACGCGCTTCCTCTTCTGCTTGTCTTGCAAGATCGTCTAGGAATTTCCGTTTGTTGGCTCGGGTTTGGCGTTTAACTTCCTTGTCCAGCTGACTGTACTGTTCGCTATATAATTTCTTTAACCTGGGGAACTTCGCTTCTGTTTTCTTTCTTTTCATTTCCTTTCTCATCGCTATGGTGTTTAATGTTTCTGGTATTATCCAATCTTGCTTCTTCCTTTCCTGGAATCCCAAGCATGATTTGCTGCTTTCCTTATATATTGTTGAAATGGTGTTGAATTTCTGGTCAATATCATCAGTCGATGTTTTTTCCTGGCTTTTGGCAATTTGATATCGTTTCTTTATAACAGCCACAAAAGCGTTTCTGGTAAGGGGGTCCTTCAATTTGCTGATGTCATACCTTTTCTGTGTGTTTACAATTGGTCCAGCAGTTCTGAGTTTCACCTTCAGTTTTGCTACTACTAAGTGGTGATCACTTGTACGTACAAGCACATAATCTTTTGTTTTTTAAATGGTGAAATAATGGACAGTAGTTATGTTCTCTTGCCACCAAGAGAACAGTTGGGCGACCACAGCTGAGGTTCAAAGATGTGTGCAAGAGAGATATGAGGGCACTGGACATGGATCCAGCAACATGGGAGGATGAAGCTGCCGATCGCACTAAGTGGCAATGCTATTTACGGCGCCACCTCAGATTGGGCGAAGAGAGGCTCACACAAGAAGCAGAGGTGAGGAGAAAACGTCGAAAGGAGCACCAGGAAAATAAGCAGCTGAGGGCTGTCACCTCAGGGGCGCATTCCCATAGTCAGTTATGACTGAAGGGGCTATTATAGTTATGTTGATCTCCAGCACAATATATCAATTACAATATGTGTCGTTATGCTTGTATATTCATAGGCGTGGCCTCCGCAATACAGGACAAGTCAGATGTTCACTGATTGAAAATACTTTCAAGCAAAGCTACTCAACAGGTGTATCGCACAGTAACTCGAAGAGTTTAGCGAAATTTCTATTTTCTTTTCTTCTTATATACTTTAAGAGCCTACGACTGTAAAATTATAAAGCCCGAGAATTTTTTTCACAAAATCTAAATTTTCGGAAATAATTGCAATATTTCGTTCTATTTTACAGTAGATTATATACACACTCACTAATCGGTTAGGGATTTAAAATACTCTCTATGTCTTCTTATGTGTGCCGGTACTTGTGAATTTTTTCAGTTTTGTTTTCTTCTCGCTGTTACGTAGTTTTTTATTTCCCCGCACATGTTTCTATACGTTTAAAAGCACAATTAGTAATTTACAGTGAGGATCTTACTCAAGAGCGTATCAACCATTATGATCAAGATTTGAGAAAGTTCACATAATGACGGGTGAAGTTTTAATTTAAGACCATTGAATAATTAATATTGCGCCACCATGTTCACATGTGAGATATGAAGTAGATATTAAATTATGATATTAATAATACTAGACATAAGAAAAAAAGCCTGATATCTTAATAATCTGTTTGATGTTTATCATTTTCACTACATAAGTGAGCAAAAAATCTAGTTTTAACAGCTATGTCACGCAACTAGGCATGCTTGGTAATGTGCTTCGTCATTTAAAGTAGCTGGAAATCCCAGCTTTGGAACGAAAGTCCATCAGTTTCTGTACACTTGGTCTCTGAAATGTCTTGGCTAGATTCACACAACAATTATTATTTGCGCCGAGTCACTACTTGTGTTTGTGCCAAAGCCGTTTTCAACATTCACACCACAGTTACTATTTATGATTGTGTCCTAGCCGTTTTTATCATTCACACCACTGTTACTTTTTAAAGTTTGTGCCAAAGCCGTTTTTTAAACATTCACACCAGTCACTACTTGTGTTTGTGTCTAAGCGTTTTTAACATTCACACGACAGTTACATTTAAAGTTTGTGTCCTAGCCGTTCTTAACATTCACACCACTGTTACTTTTTAAAGTTTGTGTCCTAGCCGTTTTTAACATTCACACCACAGTTACTTTGTAAGTTTGTGCCAAAGCCGTTTTAAAAATTCACACCACAGTCAGTACTTGTATTTGTGCAAAAGCCGTTTTTAACATTCACACTACAATTACTACTTGTGTTTGTACCAAAGCTGTTCCTTAGTCCCGTATAGTTCCCGGGAGACCTCTGAGGAGACTGAACGAATAAGACTACTCTTTCTCAGGTATGTTATAAGAGACGACTAGTATGTGCTAGCAACCTGTTCAACAAATCGCTTCAAAAACCACCCACTTCAAGGGCACATGCATGCTTTGATGGAGGCTTTCTGCACGGGGACCGGCTGAAGGGGTGGACACATGCTCCATAAAGAGCAGGAAATGGAAATGATGATGATGCTTCTCGGATTCGAACCATAAAGAGCAGTAGTGTTGGTACCCAAGCTGTTTGTTCGAGTCACACCACAATTACTGGTAGGATCTGATATTATCATTTTATTTTTTTTTTAAGTTTCTGTTTTGTCGAGGGAACAATTCAATGCAATGTGAACATGTGTAGTTGCGCGCAGATTTTCTCACGGGGACAGAAATCTCTTACCTGGGGCAGGGGGGCATGGAGTATGGAACGCGTTGCTTCAGTGGATTTGTTGAAATGCGGGACAAGGATTAAATATTGTCGCATTGTGTCGTCTCCCTGTCAACAAGTTATAATTGAAGCCTTCCCGTGGATTTCATTGAATGAGGTCGACTTCAGGTTTTGCTTTCGGCTTTTTTAATTTCAACGTTGAAACATTAGCTAACCAAATTTGCCTCATGTGTCGACATGTGCTCTAGATTTGAGGACAAGCAAACGACACTCAAGGTCATGAAGATGTGTGGCAGCAGTTTTGATATTCTTGTTGATTTAGCTCCCTTGTTTATTTTCATAACGATTCTAGTTTACACTTGAAGCGATCTGTAGAATGTCTCGATACCGCCATGTTTATCGTTCTCGGAGTGTCAGAAGTAGCACCATGGCAGATTTTGGTTTGTGACAAACCTCGGCGTCGCGTTAGACGAGGTCGTGCTCTGGCGTTTATTTTTATATACATTAACGCTACATTCAGACCCACATTTTTCCTAACAGCCAATGAAAATATATTTCCTTGCCATGTTACACGGTCTTTAATATATGAACATGCGCCCTGATATAACCTACAGCCTTGTGCCTAAGTTGATCGGGGCGCACCTCGGCAAAAGCTCATATTAAAAGAATTTTTAAAAAAGAATTTAAAAAAAAGAATGAAAATAAGTAGTAGAGTATGTGAGTCTGATAGGATAAACGGGGCCAAGGTTACCACCAAAAGGTCTTTGTCAGCTCCTTATCTTCCTACATGTTCATCTTTTCAAGTTTTGACGGGCATTGATTGACCCAGTCGCTCGTGAGAAATAAACAAGTAGAAAACTAGACAACAGAAAAACAACAACACGTGAGTGGCTTACAGGGGAATCGAACCCAGGACCATCCGTGCGGCACCACTCCTAGCTACGGAAGCGAATCACACTATCCTCCCTGCCATATAAGCACCACAAAAATAGTGCCTCGATGGCAGGGGTTATTAGCGCAACCCGCAACACATAACACCGGAAATTTACCTAGGGCAATCCAGCCTATTAATGACGCAATCGCTTCTGTTGTTCCTCTATTATACAGTATAGGTCAGATTACACAAGACGAAGACCATAATACTGTGTCTAGTAAATGATAGAAGACTAAGAACAGTAAGTATAGGACAGAGGGTAGGTTTTGGTATTGTATAAACGTTTAAACACATAAAGAAGGGAAGCCCGAGGCCTGTAAATAGTAAATAGATATAATACACACATAAAGGTTTTCAGACACTCGTGAGAAATAAAGAAGTAGAAAACCAGACAACAGAAAAACAACAACACGTGAGTGGTTTACCGGGGAATCGAGTGCCTGAAAACATACCTTTATGTGTGTGTAATATTTATTTACTATCTACAGGCCTCGGGTTTCCCTTCTTTATGTGTTTAAATTGACCAATTCGATTTTATATAATTACTGACGCAACAAAAAAATAAACCGGAAATAACTCCAATAAAGCGAACATTTAAAACTCAAAGAAACAATGAACTACGAATATACATTTTGTCGGATCGTGGTGAATGGTGATGTATCGACTAAATCAGTATGTTCCTCAGACAACTAGGTCAGCTTCTTTTTTTTTTTTTTTTTTTAACACAGTTCTAGTAATGGCAAACTTTCTTGTGAGCTTTACATTAGGTGTTTAAACTTATATTTTATTCAAAGGTGAATTTCACTCCACAGGGATGACAAATGTTTCGAAACAATAAAGAATGATAGACTATCATATATTTAGTGTTTACGTAGAAAACAAAGACTAAATCGGCACGACAAGAACACCAATGCGGAACTGATAGAGAGATATAGAACAGTACGAGTGGATGAGGACAAGACGATGGCGGTGTATTAGACTCATGGAGGACAACAGCTGATAGCACTACAAGGCAGTAATTGTTCGGGAGTTCGGTGAGTAAAGAGAAAATAGAGGGAACCGAAAAGGAATTGAGAAAGGAACTGGAGACATAATTAAAAGCGATAAAGAAGAAAATGAAAGATCACGGACGAATGGCACAGGACATGAAGACTTGGCGCGAACTTGTTGAAGGGCAAATAATGAAAGAAACGAGTTCTTGCCCTTTCTTACTGTGGTGATTTGTTTCTGGTTGTTACTGAATGAAACGAGTTCTTGCCCTTTCTGACTGTGACAAGTCAAATCTTCAATCGTTACATTTTCCTGTGACAGCTTTTAACTTTCTTCTATGCCTTTCTTATTCTTTTTTTTTCTCACCCGCTCTTTATCGTTGTTGTGACAGAATGGATTGGGGCGACCCCTTCTTCCTAATCTCTGTTTCACTACGGCAGGAATCGGTACATCTGTGGTACGCATTTTATTGCGCGCTTTCAATGGTAACACTTTCTTTCTTTCTCTGCTAAGGAGCAGATATTTTGTATCTACATTCTTTCGCTACCTTCAGTATATTGGGTCTTGTCTGTGTATCTGACACTCCTTGTGGATGATAATACTAAACATTTGCAGGAGCGGCTGAGAGAACATTATCGACAACCAAGCTGGTTAATCGCAGGCGCGGCCGATATCAGTACACAGATTAACACGTACATCGCCCAGCGTAATCTGCTTAATCACTGATAAGGCACGGGTGCGTCTCCGCCAAGTTTATAAGGAGACGGATTTTGTGTGTGCTCAAGCAACGGATAAGACATTACTTTAGCGAAAGTAATAAGTTGTTATATGTGACACACATTGTCCTGTGAGGTTACCGATGCGTTTGTAAGCTGGTACACAGGGCAATCGGATGTTTACAGCCCATTTTCAGAAAAGTAATGTTTGAAATTTTCCACTAGATGAGTCATGCAAAATATTCAAATCAGATTGGCTGATCGTTTGAGCCCTATACCAAACAGAGTGGGGTAAGACAGTGAATATAACCTGACACATTTCAGTGTTTTTTTCACTGTGAGATTCACACTTGCCAAAGACACCAGACGTGGCAGTTAGAATTCAGAAGTTCCATTTATCAGACCGGACACCTTTTATTGGAGTATTCATCAGGACTTACAATTCAGCCCAGGAAATCTCTATCATTTTAATAAGGAAAGCCGCCGTCTGAGGAAACTGAAGGAAACACAGAGTCAGAAAGTGAATTAAAGTTCAAATTAACGACCCCAAGTACACGTGTAATAAGGCAACTGCCAGTGCCTTTTATTCATCTGAGCAAAACGTCTGTAAGCCAGGATTGGCGTAAGTTGTGATTTTACATTCTATATTTTATTACTAACATGTGAACTAACATATATATGTATATTACCATGTGAATTTTAATATGTGAAAATCGCTAGTAGATGTCCCAGTCATTTCAGGATGGCAACCTCAGCGTATAGAATGATGATTCATGAACCACCTTTGCACGGGCTGGTGACTGCTTTATTGCTAGTTTCTTAAAGAGAACTAAACGAATAAAGAGTCCCAGGTTCCATACGGAGCAGGGAGGGAAAGATGAAAGAAATTATGTACATTCTAAGTATAATACTTACAGTTTCAAACCAGTGTAAATGTCGGTGTTAACATATGCACTTTAAAATTAATGAGCTAAAACTAATCATTGCTTAATTCTTCACAAAAGTGGTAGGCATATTCTAGAATTAACGTGCTTAGCCAAAGCAGCATTGTTTTCGCTTATCTGAATATCTTTTGAAGACTCCCTTTGTGATAGAAGTGTCATTAACCTTCTATCTACACCTCTGCCAAGATTAATCTTGTGCGAAGGTAGACACATTTGAAGGCCCATATTAGATACTCTTGAGTTTTGGCCTAACCTCTACACCTCACGGTAGAAGGGGAACGACTAAGTAAGTAAGAGTTTTGGCCACTGTTGGACCAATTCTGCAAAGCAGGGGAGGCAATATCGTCACAGTTGTTTTTGCTATCATCGTTCAAGGTTTTCTTATCTTATCTATTTCTACTTTGTCACTACCTAATTTTACCTGAGTGCTCGACCTGTTTTGAGCAACATTGACTTCTGTTTGTGTTAATTATGTAACAGCTTTCACCATACTGAAAAGGGTGACAAAAAATAAGCCGGGATTACCTTTGCAAAAGATTACACAGGATGAAAACCCGGAATTTTTATCGGAGACGCGTAGCCAAGGAGTGGACTTGCCACGTTGATTTTTCGCTTATCACTAGCTCCAGACGGAGTAAGAGTCTACACTGAGCGACACTTCAATTGTTAACTCATACTTCTTGTCTGGGAAGATACACGCTATCAGACTGCTGCATGATAAGGTGCGAGCTCGCAAACATGACATGATAAAAAACACGGCAGAGTTAAGACCCTAGATCGTCATGAAAGACCGGCAGATGAGTTTGTAAATAACGTAAAGAAAATATATTATGGTGTCACGTAGAATGTTCTACACGAGGTTAGTGTGTGTGTGGGGGTGGGGGGGGGGAAGGGGGGGGGGGGGGGGGGGGGAAGGGGGGGGGGGGGGGGGGGAGAGACCCCTATCGATGCCAGACATTTCATCCACGGTTGGATTGGTATGCAAGTGACAAAATAAACCACGTCTAATTGGAGCTTTTTCCAACGAAACCATATGAATGTGTAGGCGAAAATGTCCTTATAATCTGCAACATTTTTTTTTCAGACTTCTTCACTGCACCTCCATCTCTTAAGAAGACATTTTAGACAGCCATGATAACGAATAGAAACAGGATTCCAACATGAGGACAGGACCAAAAATTAGAGGATCTTCTAGTACTAGAACAATATGGACTAGAAACCACGAGTCCTAGGAACTTACATACAGAATAACATTGAGATTATAATTAAAGTAATACCCCGACCACCTGTAAGACGGCCTCTTAAAACCAGTGGCCCGACGCTACTCCGACGTTTTTCCTGTATAAGAAGTCTGTAACTTCATTCCTGATAATCGAGGTAAGTTGTAAAATGTAAATTTTATATTTTTGTTTTTAACATGTGTGAATTGCTTGTGAATGTACATGTTCATACGAGGCTGGCAACCTCAGCATATAACATGATTGGATTCGTGTACCACCACTGCAAGAGCTGGTGACTGCTTCGTGCTGGTTTCCTCACAATGAATCCAAATGCAGAGGTAGCCCCAGGCTTCACGTGGATCAGGGATTGGATGATGATGACATCATGGTGTACACATTTATAATATTAACACTTGCTTAGAAGAGACATTTGTTTTCTCTCAGTTTGTTGTACAAGTCTGTGGTTCACGTTGCCAGCAGTCTACGCTAGACGCCTACATCAGACGGGTCTTGAAGATGCTTGCCTTGACAGATGGAGTGGTTACGCCCAGCAATACCGCCAGAGACATGCTACTGCCACAGAATTTGACGATTGACCGAGCAGTCAACAAACCTTTGGGAACCAACAGTGACGGAACCCAAAACCAACAACAAATCATCGTCAACTCCTGGCTAGCTACTTATTACATTCAGGCACAGCAAATGAACTCTTTCTTAACGATTGCCACTTTTAAGTCACTACCAGTGATGAAACATCAGTGCTTCATTTTTCATTTAAAAAACTCAATTTTTACTTTGTTAACTATAATTGACTATTAAATTTGTTATCTGTAAATACAAACTGATAGTTGATTTAATCACTGTTGGGTGAAATGCACCCATATGACTCAGTTATTTTAAATACATAACCATCTAGAGCTATTGAAGTAATATTTTACTCATCATTTCAGTTGAGGGCTCAGAAAATACAAGCAAATGTTTTTTTTTCTCACGAAGGGGTGTGAAGATAAAAAGTTTATGACAGCTTAGATGACCTCATTTGTTATGCTTGCTTTCTTAATATTCCTGTGAGGCTCCCTTAAATAGAAGCATGGGACCTAAGACGCGTCAACAGTGAGGAATGCAGTTAGCGACCCATAGCTAGACTACTTGCGTCAGAGTCAGCAAACCAGAGGTGACCAAGACCCTACTCCACCTCCAAGTGGTGGTCCTGGAAACAGGCTGCATCACTGCAGTCTGGCTGAGTGAGTAGGGATCGAAGAGGGAAGGCTAACCCGGTCCCAAAAATGCCATGCTGAAGTCGGATGTGTCGACCAAAAGGCGCAAATATCGCAGCTTCGCTGTAAGCAGACACAGCGCAACCAACGTCCTTTTCAGGACGAACGATGAAGAAATAGAAGCATAATTTTTCTATTTGTATCTCTGCCAAGAGTAATCTTGAGCGAAGGTTGATACCTTTGAAGACCCTCATTTGTATACTCTAAATTTGGCCATTGTTGTAGCACCACTGCAGAACAAAATAAACAATCCTGTGACACGTACTGTTGTGATGTCTTTTCTTGTAGGTAATGAATGACACGAATTCTTGCCCTTCCTTATTGTGGTAAATCTGTTTTCTTGTAGTTAATAAATGAAACCAGCTTTTGTCTTATTGTAGTTAATAAATGAAACCAGCTTTTGTCTTATTGTAGTTAATAAATGAAACCAGCTTTTGTCTTATCTTTCTATGGTGATTTCCTTCTGGCAGTTTGTCGTGTGGTGAGTATTGGGCCAGCTAAGACCGTAGTTTTCGCCAGGAATAGCCTATGCGATATTAGGTAGAAGGTCTCCAGAAAATGGCTCGTTAAGAAAAGATAGAGACCTATCCGAGATAAGGACAAGAAGAAGCGAATGCGAATGCTTTCCACTGGACAGTGTTTTCTAGTGAATTATGGAAAGTGTTCTGTTTCACCACGACCTTACATTCTGCCCTTAGATCCCATAACAGAAAAACCCCCCAACCTCATTTGAGTGTAGAAATTTATCTATATGTAAATATTTAACACAGACAGCACATGTGATACATTAACAAACTAGATAATGATCAAACGATTATTGGGTTTAATAATTAAATATCTATACATATAGGGTTAGAAGTGGTTAGAACGTGATGATGGTAAAGACGATTCACACAAAACACACAGATGAGATATTAATATTGTAGTTAATTAAATAGAAGAATGAGCTTGTGTAAAGCGAAATGATGACGATGTGATATGATACTTGTTACCGAAATGGTGAGTAATCTACACAGTCGATGTGTCTCTAAATGCTTCACCCGGGTAGGATGGTTCACATGTATGCATAGAATGTCCAAGGTAGGTATAAGTTATGTCGAGTGGGGTATCTCTAAGTCGAGGACGTTTTGATGAAAACTTTTGTCGTACTGAGAACGTTGACGATTTATAGTCCTCCACTGTTTGATAATATGTCTCTAGCGTTGACCATCAGTTAACAGTTGTCGTATGAAAATGTCTGTTGTCTAATCTCCGGAGGGTACTGGCCAGACTGGATATCTTCACGAAATGTTCTTGATGTGTAGACTCATTACCTTGAGTATGTAATCGTGATTCATAAAATATACTTTGGATTCTGCTTCATAGAATGCGCTTACGAGTGTGTTGCACTTGGTATAAATATGATATTCAACTTTTGAGCTCTTTAGCTTGACTTCAGATAGTACGCTTCCGATGGAGCTGAACTTGATATGAGTAATCAACTGTGAACTTTAGCTTGACTCCTGTAGTAAGCTTTCGAGTGATTTGAGCGTGATTTAAATATGTATTGAACGTGTGCGCACGTGATATAAGGTGACGAAAAATGCTGCGTCCACCTTCTTGATCGTGGGCGAGAAATATTCCTTTTTAAGTGAGGAACGAAGAATGTCCTATAGCGAATTCTGCTAGCCAAATATCCGTTATGATAACTTATTTCTGGTTAGACGTCATACACACAGCGTGTAGACTCAGACTTCTGATGGACTTCTTTTCCCTTCGCAAAATCCTTTAAGAACACAATACACCACAGATATGAAATATTTTATCCACACTAAATTAATTGCAGGCTATGCTTTAGGGATTTTTCTATCACCACAATGTTAAAAAACTGGACTCCTCTTTCTAGTGAGCTGCGCAGTACATCTCTAAAAGTCAAATGTGGGTCCCTTGGACCGGTGACTTACAACTCCGCCCATAAAACAAATAGCTGAGAGTCCCTCTGGTCGCTCATTCCCAGGATCTCTCTTGTCCCCTGTCAGCTCAAAAGGGGGTAGGGCAATTCGCGACCAACTTTCGTTGTCGAGCTTGCCTGACAAACAGGTGTTGAGATAATTGGCTGGCCAATGCATCAGTGTCCCCCGCCTTCCAACTGTCAGAGCGCTTTCTGTTTGTCTATGGCCCCGCGTGTTGGCGGCGGCCTTTGTTCTTTCGGTCCATTGTCGCTTGCATGCTAACAAGTCTCTTTGTCGTGCCGGGCTTATTGTATTCTATCTGGAAGCAAAGGTTTTTATTCTGCGTCGAGGCCCTTTGATATCACACTCCTGGAGTTCATTGTTTGCGTGGCCATTGTACCGTGCGTGATGGTGACCGTGTTGTGTTTAAACAACGGCTTAGACTAATCTTTTGTGTCAGCTGCGCCATCCTCAAAGTTAACAATAGTCCAAAGAAATTTTACCATGCCAAGGTGTTTGATTTTGATGAAACCAGATGTGTTTCACCAGATTTACCACGATGCAAGGTGGAGGTCTAAATGAAATCACGAGTAATAAAGATTACAGTTTACAGTCTAGTCGTGATTAAAAAGATACTAGAAAACGATGAGAGAGCCAACGTGGAATGGAAGAGCACAAATGTGGGAGAAAATAAAATGAGAGATGTAGGAAAAGATAGAGCGGTAAGGCTTTGGCGCTCGTTTATAACATAGTTAATGAATGAAACGAGTTCTTGTCCTATCTTAATGTGGTCATCAGTTTCTGGTAGTTAATGAGTGAAACGAGTTCTTGTCCTATCTTACTGCGGTCATTTGTTTCTGGTAGTTCATGAATGAAACGGGGTTTTAATGTTCATTTGTTTCTGATTTCACAGGAATCAAACTAATTGGTTGATTCATTTCAGTTCATAAATTCCTTTTAAGTATATTATAAATTTTTGTTTCGGACCTCTTTATATCCTCTGCTTGTGCCTTATTACAAAAGATTGCAACTGTTGTTCCGTTACTTTGTCAAGCAAGTCCATGTGAGCTTTCTTGTTTATTTTAGTGTTGTGTGTGCATGTGTGGTCGTCAGCCCCCGTTTTTTTTTTTTTTTCATCATCTGCTCATTTTAGGCAATCAGAGATAGTCATGGAGGGGGAAAGGAGAAGATTATATTCAGCGTATACTTTTCTTTAACTATTTTTTTAGGTAATCCTCGCAGCGTTTTGTTCTTAAATTTTGTATTCCAGACTTCTAAAGAATGCACGCTACAATTCTTTGTCTATGAGTCATTGTTATCCAAACATAACATTAATTGCGCACACCTTATGAAAGTCTAGTCTTACAAGTTACAAGCGCACACCTCTCGAGCAAAGATAATGTGGGAGTAGTTTTAATATTACAGTTTTATATACACTGTGTCATATATAATGTATCATTGATTTAATAATTTTAAAAAATCATCTAATTATAATAGCATTGATAGTAATTACAACCAATAAACTTTCTGACAAGACAGTGGGTATAGGTGATGGATGCTATAAATAGCATGAATCACATAAATAAACAAATAAAAATAAATGCCGTGTACCCCTTGAACCCATCTTGCGCAAGTACAGCATTAAAAAATCTCGACCAGCATTGAATCATCGAAAGAAAAAAAAATGTCCACTTCTAGTCAGGCTATCAGTCGTTTAAGTTTAAAAACCATTATAGCTTCTGTCTAAGCCAAGCCATTTACAGTTACCGTCCTTTGACCTCTCAGAAATACACTCGTTCTTCCTCAGGAGTATTTCTTGAGTAAATGTTCTTTACATTTTTTTTTACTCAAACTATACTTTACTCAAACTATACTTGACTCAAACTATACTTGACTCTTATCAACTGGACACTGTTCCGTGGACAATTACTGCAGTTTAGGGAGACAACGCCGCAACCGATAGCGGAGAGTGACCTTTCTTGATCCTGTGTTTGAACGAGCTATAGTTTCTAACGGGCATGGCATCTATTAGCAGTTGAATGAATAAGATTATGCGATAATCTGCAATTACGATTTGAGCATTCAGTAAGTCTTCTAGAAATTGACTGATACGGCGATTCTGTTAACGAGGCACGCACGTTTTATAATTACTTCTACGAATGGGGAAAAAAAAAATAAAAAATAGCACTTAAATAGGAAGAGAATGAATGGAGATGTACGCATTAATCTGAGCGTTACATTAAGTATATATCCACCATGTTTCCGCAACGGGGAAGCTTCAAGTTTCGAAAGAATCGCAAGCACACAAGAGTTCCAACGCATGTTTGTCCGTATCATTTGTAGTTCAAACAGACTTTACAAGCAAAATTGCTGCGACGGGTTGCGGCCCTTGACTAGTGTCAAGGCCAGGATCAGGAGGGGGGCAAACATCAATATCCGTACCTTGGTTGTGAGTTTGTTTTTTTGCTGATCCTCACAGCCAGGGAAACTCTGTGCACACTAAAATATCAAGCTTGTTTGTGAAGGGCTTTCATGATGAAGGGGTTCATTGTTCTCTTTCGTGTCTTCTTCAAGTAGCATTGCAATGATTTGTCCCCTCCTGACAGAGGAGGTCAGATGTGATCTTTGTAACTTGGTTAATTTTAGAATAACCTCATTATTAATTCACTTAATTCGAATAATTAAACGTCAAATGCATGAGCTATGATGTTAATAAGCAACGCCTATAATGTATACATTCTCTGAGAAACGAAATATGCTTTTTAATTTAATGTCTGAAGTTAAAAACAGCGATAATTCGAAAAGACTGTAAATCTGTTGTTTCGTTTCTCAAGGAAACAAAACACACACAACCACATGCACCTTACAACAATACAGCGGTATCAGCGCAGTGACCAATATTGTTGATCGTATTGCCATAGATGTAAGAATATTCTGATAGTTTAGGCATGTTAAGTACAAGAATTATAGGAGTATTTCCATGAATCAATCATTCATATATATAAAATCCCAGCTTTTTCTGTCAGTGCGTAATGCCAAGGGATGCAACTTTGGTTGAAAGTTAGACATTAATTGTATTGTTTCCCTTATATGTACTCTCCCGAAAATAGTTACACTTACCAAAGAAGAATGCGCAAATGACGGTGTGCACAAAAATATATTTATGGAATGTGTGATCCCGTATACACACATTGGGATCCTCGCATGCTGCTACGTAGTTAGTGTACTGTGGTGATGCACATTGTTTTAAAAAAAATACTTTTGAATAAGTAAAATTGCCGTTAGGCATTGTGCTTTTGAATTTAATTCCCGTCTTATGACGGGCTTTACATTAGTTCATATATATAGTTTTCCAGCTCATTATGTCATTTTTTCCGTTCGTAACGCTCCCAAAAATAGCAACACTCGCCAAAGGAAAGTGCGCAAAGGTTGGTGTGCATGCGTCATGTGAACGGCGTGCATGTTCAGACTTTGTTTAACACCGGATGTAAAGCAAATATTTTGGTTTATATATATATATTAGATATTATATATATATATCACCACCTAAGTGAACTATATCTCATCAAGAGACAGTGGCAACGAAATTGTATAAATATGTATCTTCGAATACAAGTGGTTAGATATGTATAAATACACGCACTTAATGTCTGCGGACGTTTATTTCCTCCAACAAGTCATTTTGTGCACCAAGAATAAGGAGGTTTTAGCTTTGATCTGAGAAATCATAACAAAATTTCCGGGTGAGCTATTATAGATCTATTATAGTTCCGATCAAATAGTATCTGAAGATCCCAGTATGTTATGAACTATCTGGCAGATTAAAGCAACAGAGAAATCATAACAATATGTCATGGTGAGCTCAAGATCTAATATAGTTCCGATCAAATAGTATCTGAAGATCCCAGTGATGTAATGAACTATCTGGCAGATGAAAGCAACATAAAATCAAGGTGCTCTTCTGATGGAAAATTGAATGTTCACACCTAACATTATTTTTCCACAAGTATTTGAATGCAATCCCCGTCATATGACGGGATTTTAGTCTAGTTGTAAATATAAATACCGCATCAAACTGCACATGTTGGCAGTACTCTCTACATACCCGCAGTCTTCTTCCGTGCTGGTTTATTTTGTTCGGACTCTGTTAAATTTGTTCGTGGTTGATGCTTTATTAACACATATGACAAGTTGAGCAGTACGTTATCTCCATGGCTAAGACACCAGTCCCCGAAATTGTATGTGGGTGGTATACCAACTTGGTACCAGTCCTTGTCACATTCTGCACGCGCGTTTCTTTTTTCTTTGTGGGGGGGGGGGAGGAGAGGGGAGAGAGAGACTGAACGGAGAGCGGCGTGCATCAGATTAGTTTCATTAGCTCGAACCTATAATTTGCCCCTTTACGTAATTGTGAGGACCTGTGAAAAATGTATGTTAGATCATTACCAGGATTAGCAAAATCAGTTTCCAGTTGATGCATGGAGAATGTGCGTGAAGGATGTCATAACGATGTCACATGTGCTTCAAGGATGTCTTAACGATGTCACATGTGCGTGAAGGATGCCATAACGATGTCACATGTGCGTGAAGGATACTATAACGATGTCTCAGAGGCGTGAAGGATGTCATAACGATGTCACATGTGCGTGAAGGATGTCATAACGATGTCACGGAGGTATGAAGGATGTTATAACGATGTGTCAGAGGCATGAAGGATGTTATAACGATGTCACATATGCGTGAAGGATGTCTTAACGATGTCTCAGAGGTGTGACGGATGTTATAACGATGTCTCAGAGGCGTGAAGGATATCACAACGTGTGCGTGGGGATGTCATAACGATGTCTCATGTGCGTGAAGGATGGCATGGCGATGTCACAGAGGCTTGAAGGATGTCATAGCGATGTCACATGTGCATGAAGGTTGTCATAGCGATGTCACAAGTGCGTGAAGGATGTCATAACGATGTCTCAAAGGCGTGAAGGATGCATAGCGATGTCACGTGTGCATGAAGGATGTCATAGCGATGTCACATGTGCTTGAAGGATGTAATAACGATGTCACAGAGGCTTGAAGGATGTCATAGCATTGAATCCTTTTCCTGCAGTGTCTGGCGGACATTTCAGACCCATAGTCGATGTACAGTCGTAATTATGACATTAAATTGTGACGGCATTCAAATATATCTGGGTGCATTTTCAAAAGCATGAGGTCAGAGTTCAGCTTTAAATCTGAGGGATTTTAAAGCATGAATTATAGTTGTAACTGAAGTTCAAAATATAGGAGCGCATGTTTTTTTTTAAAATATGAAAAGTTCTTTTGAAAAGTTCTTTATTGTTCAAATTGTTGGTAGATTCTACGTCGAGCCAGCGCGTACAGCGCAAAATAAAGCAAGCAGACAAACAAACTGTGAGTTCCCCCAAATCCCACCTCCACTCCTACTCCCAAGAGAATAATAATGATATTCCATTATGTCTATAAGCAGCGGTGTAAGGGACATAACAAAGAGAGCTGAGTGCGACACTCTGGTAGTCGTGTCAGACTGGTAGCCATTAGACCAGTGAGACTGTTACTTTCATCCTCTTGTATTTTTGTTTCTAAATCACTCCAGTGATGTATGCTGCATCATGACCTGTATAGTGATTTTATTATTGATTAGGCGTACTTCTTGTTTGTAATTCTGAAAAGTTACTAGTTTCTTAAACACAAAGAGAAAGCATTTGTCCTGTAACAAAAGATATACAATGTCTGTTAACCAGGTTTATTTCAATGTCTGCATTCTAACTTGAAAATATCTCAATAAAACGAGAGAGGGAAAAAACACGAAAGTTATAAGCTCATTTTGTCATTCAGTTTCCCGAACAATTTTATTATACCTCTCTTCGAATGTAAATCCTCCTCTACTATGTTACCTGATTACCTGAGTATGTTACCTGATTAGGTGCAACTCTCCCAGGAAGTCCTTCGTTCTCATTCTGACTGTGCTCTGAAAAGATGGTTGGATTTGCATTAAGAGATACGTGGCATGCAGTACGTTTTATGTAAAGCGCTGCCAGTAAAATGAAATAGGACAAAGGAGACGGAAAAGCTTCTTTCTGTAGTTTATAGTGAACCCTTTTGCATGAACACAATTCTTATGTTGTAATCCAGTCGTACTTTGGGCTTCAGATTTCAGTCAATTACCTGGCTCGCCTGTCTCACTGCAGTCTATTCATTTAGTTGTAGTCGTGAAACAGATAGTTGGGGCAACCACCGACAGTGTCAGAATTTAACAGGACATTGTAGCCTGGTTTAAGTGACATTTTATCTTTCTTATTTAAATAATTTTAAGATTTCATTACAATAGAGTTGGGCAGACGAATGGGGAAAGAGATGGAAAATAAAGGAAGCATGAGAGTTTAACATACTGGACTGACTTCATTAATTGTGTGCATCAGATTCGTGGTCAAACTACATACATAAGCTGACACACGCACATACACGCACCTAGCATATGTGGTACAGAACAGTGCTAGATGTGTGGGTGTGTACTTGACGATACTAATAAAAAAAAAATTTAAGAGCTTGAAAATGTTTTCTTGAAAAAGATTAAATATACCAGCTGATACGTGTCGTAATGTTAATTATTCCGGAGATATTCTCCGTGGCCAAAGTAGACTCTAGGGGCAGTCATACAACACGAAGTCAGCATAACTGCACTGAGCGGACCAACACCTCCTTCACAATTTTACAAACATGCAATTTATTCGTTTTGACAAACAGCTCGATGGTAATAGATATATAGGCCCAAAGGCAAAATGCAGTAGTACGTTTAAGTCGAGTTCGTTCCCTATCAAACGCTGGTCATTGGCAATCAGTCAAACTTTGTTTAATATCGTCCTTTGGACATCTTTATGAATAGGCACACATTTCCTTACTAGAATAAGCAAGGGACACCTCAACCAAGTAAGTATATTGATGTCCTGGTGATGGAATAATTCAGGAAAAAACACAGAATACTGCAGGAGCTCAAAACACATACGTCCGCACACTTCCAAACACAAGCCGCATCTCTCTTGCAGACAATCACCTCACTTCTGCTTCAAATTTGTTCAAGTCTGCCAGTCAACCATCTCGGCATGACGTCACTTCCTTTATTAATAAGTGACTCGGTATAAAATGAACAAAATAGGAGCCCTGTTGAGCTGCCTATTATATCGACATAAATGTTATGAATTTTAATCATAACACCAGCGTTGACAAAGACAAAACACGCCTATCTTAATTATAATGATATACCAGTGTTGACAAGGACAAAACATGCCTATCTTAATTATAATGATATACCAGTGTTGACAAGGACAAAACACGCCTATCTTAATTATAATGATATACCAGTGTTGACAAGGACAAAACACGCCTATCTTCATTATAATGATTGTCTGATTCTGTAGAAATCAGTTCCGATGTCTGAACTAGAAAGTTAATTCATCTTCCCTTATTACGCCTTCTTGCACTCACCTGGCCTGAAGTTGTGTAAAATGTAGTTTTCACCTGCAGCACAGTGGTGTAGTACTGTAAAGGTAGTTCCGTAGCAGATACTGCCCTAGGGAAGTGACGTGTTAGAGATTTCACAATACTATGTCCAACATCGAAGAACACTCTTACTTATTTATCTTAACACAGATTTGTTCATGATACTTTTCATTTTCTGGATTGTTATTTTGCTTGAACAATTCTGATTTTATTTCTGACTTTCAACTTCTATCTGATTTCATGTCTGTGCCCAGAGATTTAAGTCTATGAACTTGTTTTAAATATGTTCCACGTAGTTTGATGCGAGTTGGTCATTTCAGTTTTTGTCTTTAAAGCTATAGTTGTACTTGTACATTTTATCAATATAATTTCATGTAGTTCTGTTTCACTTTCGTTATTAACATTGTATTATAAGTATGTTGCGTCCTCTGATACTCAAACATATTTTATATATGCATAAATATAGCGGTTTTTTTTTTTCAATTTGCGGGAAGATAGACATATAAATTTTGAAAATTGACAATTTTTATAGTTGATTCCATAAGAAAGGCAGAAAAACTAGGTCCAGCAATATGAAAGCGTAGACAAAGCTATAGCTGGTAATATTGTTTGACAATGAGTTCAAGAGAGCTTACGGGTGGTCTTTTGGACTAGAAACATGACACACAATGATTTCTACGGATCGTAGATCATTTGAATGGGAGCATATTCTATTCTTATGCATCAGAGGTAGTTTGTGTAATGTTTTTTTTTTTTTTTTTTTTTTTGTCGACAAAGCCAGTACTAAAGTTGTTTTTTTTTTTTAATTTATTCTTACCAATATATTAACTCTTTCATCAGCTGTAGCTCTTATTTTTATTTCATAGATATTAACTGCAGTTATATTAATTAACTTGCGTTGGTTTCCTATGAATTTTAGTGCTTTTACTAAATCACATTGTACAAAACATCCCAGCCGTTTACATGTTTGTATTTATCTATGTGTGTATAAATGTACGTATGTGTGTATAAACTCGTATATCGCATACGTAATCATCCTTCCTCGCAAGAGAAAGTGTCACTACTGCACACTGATCATCCACCAAACTGAGAAATGCGGAGACTGACCAGCCACCAAACTGAGGAATGTGAAGACTTACCGGGGACAGAAGTCCACAGCCACAAAACTGGTTTTCACATTGGTTTTACAGACAAAGTTAAAACATCTGAGATCATTGTGAAAACTGATTTTGTACCCACAATTCTGCATATGTTATCTGCAAAACTTCAGGTCTGTCGATTTCTCTATATTGGAGCTGCTTCATTCTTGAGGTATGTAAACATTAATGTGTATCTTTGTCGCTACTGATTTTACAAGTCTAACTGAGTCTAATGTCTAAAGATCCTATACGTCTATTCCTGTTAGTCTTACGTTTGTTACCATATTCCAGCAATCATAGCGGCTCTGTTGATTCATCGACTTCAATGTCGGTTTTGTAACAGGCGATCACTAATTGTTGTAAGTATTTCTTCCTTATACATATCCAGTGTTCTCACTATGGGTGCTATCGAAGCTAGTCTGCCAGCTTTCTCATTGCCTCGCACCCCTGCATGACCAGCACAGATGCTCCACACCAGATCCTGAAGATTTTTCTATGAACGTTTTTCATTCATGCTGGAGCCATCCATTTTGGACCTTCCGAAGAATGGAATGAGAATCTGACCCAATAACTGCTCTGGTCGATTGTCGTACAGATAGGTTGTGAGTTATTTTTCGCCCGTCTGAGTAGAGGGGATGGTGATAAGTACGTAAGAAAAGGGGTGAGAAATAGATTTTCACATGTGATAGCTGAAGGAAAAGATATGTCTATGGAATGAGTAAGTTTCTCTATTCCAGCCTATCTATACGACTATAATTTAGTACAGGACAACCTTGCCCTCCTCATACATATAAATATAAGTTTAACTACACACACACAACGTGAAAAACTACGGTTTCTTGGGTATGGGTCTGACCAACACACAAAGTTAAGTTTTCTTTGTTGTTTATTATCATTAAACTTGACAACACCAAATATCTAAAGAAAGATCAAATAAAATCAGATTTACATACATATGAAATAGCCCTCCCCCTATGGAGAAAAGAACCCAAAAAGTTAATAACCCAAAGGTCGAAGATTAGCACTATGTTACAGAGTAGACAGTAAAGAAAACAAGTTCCTACTATAAAAAAAGGTAAAGGATCCCGTTACACGCCCATTGAGGCATATTGGGAATATGGTGTTAAACCCATATTTTCTCGACCATCGGCACACTAGGGGTGATGTGGTCAGCATCACGCCGGCCACCTTAACCTTCCCAGAGTTGCTCTGGGAAGGTTAAGTAAATAACAAGTTTAAGCAAAATCCAGTGTTGGTAAAGTCCTTGTAACAAAGAAAAATATTCACTCTCTCTTTCATACAGTGGCCACTCAATCACTCTTACCTACTCTTGGTGATATCCCTTGGAATTAAAATTTTCCTGAATATATATAAAATTTCAGGTTTATTTCCCAAATTGGCCCCAGTCCATCCTTTAACAAATAAAGACTAGTGAGGTGAACGCCGAATCTGGTGTGGGTTTTTCCTAGATGAACAAAATGTCACCGCCAATAGTTGATGTAGAAACATGATCTTGGGGTTCACAGTTAAAAGAGGAAAATACTTCCAGTATTTGGAAACCTCTGGTTGCTAAAAATGTTACATATGATGATAATCCTATCGGCTGATTCTATATGTTAGAGCGCCGATTCTGAAACAGCGTAAATTTCTGGATGCTTCGCTTGAATACGACTGTCAGAAGTCGGGAATGAAGGTTTTATTTTTTTTTCACAACCCAGTGGGCTGATAAAATTGAAAAAAAATATTGCTGGGTTTGGTAAGTCCAGTTAAATTTACCAGTTAAAATGTTTCTCGTGTATCGTTGGCAAATACTTGCTCACAAATGAAATTGGTGACGCACAAGCCAAGAAAAGACAACATTAACCAATCAGTAAAAAAAGAAAGAAAAGACCGCTGGACGCCCTTGATCAGGTCTGCTAGGAATATATATAAGAAAACATTTATGACAAAATGCCACTATTCTATATAGCTACATATATGCACGCAGACGGGGACAAGACGATCTCTTATCCACTCCGTCAGTCCTGATTAGAGTTAAACGGCACATGTGTTTTCTTTTGCCTACCCTATCGCCTTCGCTAGCGCTGAGTTTGTAGGTCGGATGGAGGTATGCAACTCTCCCCGCCCCTTTCTCGCGCTTAACGATCAGCGTACAATGTCATTTATTATTTAATGATCTATATGCGCACTTACACAAAGTATCGCCTGTCTTTATAGCTATTAAATTGTCGGCGTCTGATAGTTTAGTCGTATGGTATTAAATAATAGGCATTTATTATAAATACGCACAATGAAATAAAACGTGAATTCTGTTCTGTCACTATCAGTCGCGCCTAGCATGTAAACCAGTCAGCTAGAACCGGGTCTTCTTGTGTGAGAAAGCGTGTGGTGAAAATTAACATCATAACTGAACATCTGGTATGAAATAGCTACGCGTTATATTATTTCACTAGTGTTTTAACAGCTAGAAAATCTAAGTGAATTATAATGGTAAAAGCTAAACACTTTTAAACACGTAAGCACTAATTTCTATTACCAGAAAATCAGAATGAAAGATCTCCACGAATGCTATTAACACATGTTCCACAATGGTTCTAGAACTACGTGCTTAGACTATCCAAAAATTCTGAGTGACAACTGAAAGCAGGTTTATGAAAACACAGTTTATATATCATTATGTTTCTCTGATCTATAGATGATGTTACTTTTCGCACTACTATGTGTAACGAGAAACAGAAACATAATTCCCAGATAAAGGCTTATGATCGGTCTTCCGTCCAGCATTGCTAACCGACATCAGAAGAATTCTTACGTCTAACGGGTCTTCTCTGTACGAATGCCCGCTTCCGAAGATAAAAGAGCCCGGGGTTTTCTGACTTTCCCTGAGTACGAACTTCAAAAGATTCTGTGTTTCTCACGTGAGGTTTGTCAGGCATCGTATGATTGACAGATAAGCTCGCGTGAAGAGCCGAGGTAAACAAACCTGATTCGCTACCTGTTATGACAGGCAGGTCACGAAAGTTTGTAAACACTTCGTTAGCTTATGTTTAAAGAAAAGAGGCGTGACGAAAAAGTGAGTAAACAAGGTTATAAATGCATGGTTTTGCTAGCAAATGATAGAACGCTACGAGGTCACAAAAGACTGTCAGATTACTGTAGGCTCTTTTTCCATTATACGTCACATCGATGGAGTTTCAGACATCCACCTCAAGGATGCAGTGCCCGCCTCTATCTCCATTCTTAAGCTGGAGGTTGTTATCACGTAAGCTCCGATTTCTACAGTGACGACCCTGCTTCTTTCTCTAGCCGAGAAGCCTGTAAGCTAGATAGTTAGTTAGTTAGGTAGTTAGTTAATTAGTTAATTACTTAGTTAATTAGTTAGTTAGTTAGTTAGTTTCTTAGTTAGTTAATTGGTTAGTTAGTTAGTTGGTTGGTTGGTTAATTAGTTAGTTAGTTAGTTTGTTTGTTTGTTTGTTTGTTTTAAGGAGCAGATGCATTAGCCTCATATGCATCCAGATCTACGAGTAATCACAACTCTTTTTTCTTACCTATAAAGTGAATAAATATAAGTTCTGAGTTCTTAGTATACATAAAGCCAAAAAAGGAACAGACATATTAGCAATGATTTTGTCTCTGAATGTTATTATGGCTTCTTCTTCTTCTTCTGCGTTCAGTTTGTAGTCATGCTAAATCTGCAAACCTGTCGCCAGGACGAAGTTCACAGTCTTTATCAGATCGGCTCAGCAGCCCCATAGCTTCTGCTGGAACTCAGCACCCCTTGGCCAGGTCGCACGTCGCGGTTCATCATGGGTTGGGCAGTTCTGGAGAATGTGTTCTGGGGTCTGGATTCCAGTTCCACATGGGCATTCATTTGTGTGGGATATCCTGAGGCGATAGAGATGACCAAGTAATCTGCAGTGGTCAGTTCTCAGGCGGAAAATGGTGGTCTGTTGGTATCTGTTTAGATGGTGGATTGGGTCATCTCTGCTGTATATATCTCCTTCCTCCTTCCACTGGTTTTTGTACTTGTTGTGGATGATGGTTTTTGCTTCCCGATAGGGCAATGGGTGACTGTATTGTTCCATTTTACTGCCACTTCTTGATATAGCATCTGCTCTCTCATTACCAGCAATTCCACAGTGGGATGGTAACCACTGAAGGGCAATGGTTGATGACCTTTGGATGATGTTAAGCTCAGATCTGATCTCATTCATCATGTTATCATTTCTGGTGTTCTGTATTGATTCCAGTAGTGATCTGCAGTCAGTGAAGATTACTATCTTAGCTGGTGGCTGCTGTTCGGATCTGGTGAGGATTTTCAGAGCTTGCAGTAGTGCCATAGCTTCTGCCTTGAAATTGGAGGAGATCTTTCCAGTTGGGAACGCCTTTCGGATGATCTTTCCATTTAGGAATCTTTTAAAAATGCCTCCTCCACCGTTCTTTACTGCCCCCTCAGCGGATCCATCGGTGTATGCGTGTGCCCACTCCTTCGGGTTGTACTTTTCTTCAATCATTTCTTGAGCCAAAGTTTTTAGTTGTTGAGGGGTCTGGTGGCCTTTCTTTTTTATTTAAGGAACTTCTGTGATGATAGATATATTTTCATGGCAGTTGTCTGGCTCCTCGTAATCAATTAACATTTCAATCTCAGTAGATCGGTTTGGGAGGAGGTCTTGATGGCATCGATGCAGATGTTTGGAGATGTTTAAGGAGCTGGTTCTTTTCAGCCTGTTCTTTGTCGAACTATGGAGTTTGGCATGCATCGGATGACTTGGCATTCGTAGAAGCTTCTCACTCTGAGTGTATACCTTTTCCTCACGTCTGTCATCAAGAGAGCGGATGTTGTTGTATCTCTCCATTGCCTGGATTGGAGAAGTCTTCATCCCTCCAGTGATTAATCTAAGGCCTGAATTTTGCACTTTCCCTAGTTATTATGGCAACTTTGGGAGTGCGCGACACTTAGACTGATCTACTCTACCAGTGAACTCTTAATATCGTCTTGCAGGGTCGTATTTTTGTTCAGACTGCGTAACACTGACTATTGTTCCCTTATCACATATAATTTTAAACCAGTTGATAGCATTACAAGGCAGCCCATGTGCTGGAAGTCGCAGGGCAAGAGAAATAGGAAACCAAAAACACACGGGGACGAAAACTGGAGACAAACATGAAAGTGTTAAAGAGGACCATGGGATGGCATTAAATGGATGGCGCAGTAGACGAAGGTTTAGAGCGTATTTGTTGGCATGTGCTGCACAGAGAGATAAAAGCTAATGATTGAGGTATCGTTTCATGTTGTGTGCAACAACAACAGTAGTTGTCTATGGGGATGACCTATGGAATGTTGTCAAGAAAGTCTCCAGAAACTAGCTGGTAAGAAAGAAAGATACACCTATTCGAGATAAGGACAAGAAGAAAAGAAGGTGAGTACTCTCCACTAGAAAGTGTTCTCTAATAAATTAAGGAAAGTCTTATATTTCAGATCTCCATAAAGAAAGAGCCCCCAACTTCCTTTAAATGAAGGATTTTATCTATATGATATACTTAACACAGACAGCACGAGTGATACATTAACGATTTGGATAATGATCAAAACGACTATGCGGTTTGTTAGAATATGTACACATATAGGGTTAGTAGGAAGTAAAAAGTATTATAGTGAAAGACAATTCACACACATGTGAAATGTAAAAATTTAGTTAATTAAATATGAGAGTGAACCTAAGTAAATAGTGAAATGATGATGTGTTATATTGTTCCCACACTGATGTCAAATCTACTCTGCCATGTGTCTTTCAACTTTCCTCCATTGTATGATTATACACAGGTATGCATAGACTGTCCAATGTAAATGTATGTTACGCCGTGTGGGTTATTTCCAAGACGAGGACTTATTCACGAAAACCTTTGCATGTGTAGCGAGAACTTGCAAGATGTAATGTCTCTCAGCGCTTGGGAATCTCTCTAGCGTCGACAAACCGTTGACAGTTGTCTCAGGAAAATGGCTGCTGTCTGACATTGAAAAGGCACTGACTAGACTGGAGCTCTTCACGAAATGATTTTCTGGTAACAAGTGTGTTTCGTGCAGTTTAAGTTTGTCTGGGTGAATTTACGTCGTGCACGATTAGAGTGGACGAATTCATTTCATACACTGGCGCATTGAGCAACGGAACTTGGTTCAGGCTATCAGCTTTCGAGTAAATATTCTTCTTCCTCGTTCGTCCTTAAAAGGACGTTGATTGCGTTGTGTCCGTTTACAGCGAAGCTGCGGTATTTGCGCCTTTCGGCCGACACATTCGACTTCCGCACGGCATTTTTTGGGACCGGGTTTGCCTTCCCTCTTCGATCCCTACTCCTCAGCCAGACTGCAGTGATGCAGCCTGTTTCCAGGACCACCACGTGGAGGTGGAGTAGGGTCTTGGTCAGCTCTGGTTCGCTAACCCTGACGCAGGCAGTCAAGCTATGGGTCGCTTACTGCATTCCTCACTTTTGATGCGTCTTGGGTCCCTCGAGTAAATCAAACTGGATATATATACGAGTAAACTTGTGAGCACTTAATCTGGTCTAGTAGTAAACAACAACGTGCGTGGGACAAAAGTTGTAATATTGTCACGGATTGCTACCCCTGCTTTGCAGTAGTGGTCCAACAGTGGCCAAAACTCAAGAGTATCTAATATGGGTCTTCAAATGTGTCTACCGCCGCACAAGATTACTCTTGGCAGTGTGGTAGACAGAAGGATAAATGATGCTTCTATCTCAAGGCAGTGTTCACAAGATATTCAGAAAAGCGAGAACAATGCTGCATTGGCTGAGCACGTAAACTCTATGATCTGCCGACAACATTTGTGAAGGATTAAGCAATTATTAAGTTTAGCTCGTCAAGCCACCACCCTGATTTACTCAGTGGAATTTTAATTATTATGGAATAGCCCTGTTTAGTGTATTTAGTAAACTGACTGAGACAAACATGCAGTACATTTAAAATGATTAAAATGAAGTTAAATTTGCATAATTACAAATAACAAATTTAATAATCATTTAGTTTTAACAAGGGTTTAAAAGAATGAATAATGTTTTTTTTCCAGAAAGGTATCATCACTGTTCTGATGGGATAAAGGTTTATAAAGGAGTTCACATAGCAGCTTATAGGTTTCATTTATCTGCCACTGGTAGGTTCTGCTCCTGCTGATGGGTTGGTTCTCGGTAGATTGATCACTGATAACGCTTGTCGGTGGTCAAGGATGTAGGGCGTAGCACGTTCCCAGAAGTGTCAGGGAGTGTCTACAAAATTGGTCCCTCGTCTTAAAGCTCGGGCCACTGTTTCCTTCTGGTTCCAGAGATAATAATAATAATAATAAATTCTTTAAGCGCCAAACACGGCGCATAAGGCAGAAACCAGTGCTCTCCAGGTTGTTCGTTGTGACGCCACTCCTCTTAGCTCTTGCACATTATTTAGGCCCAACGTTCTTCCTTCTCTTATTATTGTTCTTCTGAGTGTTTCTTTTGGTCTTCCCTTTCTCCGCTTACCCTCAGGAACCCAAGTGAGCGCCTGTAGTGGTATTCTGTTGTTTTGCATTCGTAGGACATGACCGATATATGACCATCGTCTTTTCCTTATATAGTCGGAGACATATTTCTGCCTAGAGTCTTCTCTTATTTGTCGATTAGTCTTGAATTCTTTCCAACTGATGTTCATGAGTTTTCTAAGACATTTGTTCTCGAATGTATTCAGCTTGTTCTCCAATGATTTTGTTATTTTCCAACTCTCACAGCCGTATGTTAACACTGAGATAACATTTGAATTAAACAGACGAAGCTTGGTATGTATATTCAATGATCGTAATTTCCAAATGTTAGATAATCTATTGAAGGCGCTAGCTGCCAAAGCAATTCTAGTATGGATTTCTCTTGTTGTGTCACCATCCTGAGTCATTTTACTGCCTAAATAATTGAAACTTTCAACTTTCTGTAGTTTTTCCCCGTTCAAGATGATATCAAAGGTCTCGTTAGAAAAGTTCATAGCTTTAGTTTTAGAGGCATTTATTTGGAGACCAATTTTAACCGAGAGATGACACAAATTATTTATTGCTTCTTGGGATTGTCTTGGTGTTGAACTTTAGAATGCTACATCATCTGCGAAATCCAGGTCCCCCAGGAATTTTCCATTTGTCCATTTTATACCCAATTGTTCATTGTGGGTATAGTTTCTCATAACCCAATCAATAGCTATTCCAAAAAGTAGTGGTGACATAATACAGCCTTGTTTCACCCCTGTTTCTACTGTAAACCATTCTGTATTCCCTTTATTTGTTCTAACACAACATCTTGCATTGTCAGAGATAGTACCCTCAAATGGCACCACCAACAACAACTATGGTAAAAGAATAAAAACGAAATGCTCTCCTGAGTAATGCGTTTCCCGACACATACTTATGTGTCCCCTTTCTCCTATCCCATCTACTCAGAATTTAAACTCGATGAGAGTTAAACTTAATCCCTCGAGAGAAAACTTTCTTTACATTTAAATTGAATAGCTTTACCTTTATTTTACATTTAAATGAACAGGTTAATAGTACAGATAGAATATTTTTACATTTACATCTCCACTGACTGAAAAGTGTTCACAGTATAAATTGAATATGTTTTCATTTATATCTACACTTGTTGAAAAGTTTGAAACTTTCATTACTTTTAAAGCGCATATGTTTACATAGACATTTACACTGGTTTGAAAATGTAAATATTATGCTTAGAATGTACATCATTTCTTTCATCTTTCCCTCCCTGCTCCATATGGAATTTGGGGCTACTTATGCTTTTAGTTCTCTTTAAGAAACTAGCGATAAGCAGTCACCAGCTCTTGCAGTGGTGGTTCATGAAATGATCATTCTATACGCTGAGATTGCAAGCCTCAAATGACTTGGACATCCCCTAGCGATTTTCACATATTAATATTCACATGGCAATATATACATATTAATATTCACATGGCAATATATACATATTAATTCACATGTTAGTAATGAAAAAAATATAAAATGTAAAATGAACAACTTACGCCAATCCTGGCTGACAGACATTTTACTCAGATGAATAAAGGCACTGTTAGATGCCTCTTACACGTGTACTTGGGGTCGTTACTTTTACAAGATAATTCCCTCTATGACTCCGTGAGTTCTGTTTCCTCAGTCCCGGTTTCCTTGTTAAATTGATAGTTTTCCTGGGCTGTTTTATAAGTCCTTTTAAATACTCCAATAAAAGGTGTCCAGTTTGATAAATGGAATTCTGAATTCTAACTTCTTTCAGTCTGGTTGTGTCGTCTTGGCAAGCGATTTCTCACAGTGAATTAAAACTGCGAAAAAGGTGCAGTTATATTGCCTGTTTTACCCCCGCATCTGTTTGTTATGAAGTTACTCAGGGCTCCAATCATTTCAAACATGCTTGTTGGGTGGGGTAATTTTAAAATATTCCGACACAGAATAATTTTGCGCATGATGCAAAGGTCAAGTATTATATGGCAATAAAACATCCTATGCCTGGTGTGTTTTTGTTGTTGTTCGTCCATCACGGGTGATGAAGACCACTCTGTTCATCCAATTATTAGGAATATGTTAGATTAGTCTATGCGTATGAAGGTGACTGATGAGCCCGATGCGGGCCTTGAAAGATCTCGGACAGTGTGGGCAGGGAATGTTTGCTTCATGTGAAGGTTTTATTACACGGTCTTTTCTAGCTAGTCTCCGGTGTCCCGCTGCTGCTCTTCTGGATGATTCGCATGCCGCTGCACCTTTACGAAGAGATGTGCGCCAAGCAGTTCGGTCTTGCACAGCAGCTTCCCATTTGTCTGGGTTTATGTCAAAGGTTTTCAATGACGTCTTTAACGTGTCTTTGAAGCGCTTCTTTTGGCCACCATGGGAGCGTTTACCCTTCTGCATCTCACCATAAAAGAGTATCTTTGGCAGTCGATGGTCTGGCATGCGGACTACATGACCTGCTCAGCGAATCTGTGACTGCATCCGAATAGTATGGATGCTAGGGATCCCAGCTCTGTCAAGAACGGCGGTATCCTGGATCTTGTCTTGCCATTTGAAGTTCATTACCTTCCTGAGACAGACTGTATGGAAGTGGTTTAGCTTCTTTACGTGGCGCTTGTATACAGTCCATGTTTCACATGCATAAAGCAGCACTGGAAGCACCGCAGCTCTGTACACCTTCAGCTTTGTCTGTAGACTAATGCCACTTCGATGCCAAACGTTGGTGTATAGTCTGCCAAATGTGCTGCTGGCTTTGGAGATCCTGGTGTTTACCTTATCATCAATGACGATGTTCTGGGAAAGTGTGCTACCAAGGTATGTGAATCTGTTCACAACATTCAGTTTCTCACCATTTACCTTGATGATTGGCTCAGTATAAACTGTGCCAGGAGCTGGTTGGTACATGATTTCTGTTTTCTCCGTGTTGATGGTAAGCCCAAAGTTGGCACAGGCTTCGGAGAATCTATCCACGCTGTGCTGCAGATCAGCCTCTGAGCCAGCATTAAGGGCACAATCGTCAGCAAACAGAAGATCTTTGATGGTGTGTGATTTGACCTTGATTTTTGCTTGAAGCCTCCTAAGGTTAAACAATTTTCCATCAATACGATATCGGATGTCGATTCCTGTGTCCCCGTCTCTAAAAGCATCAGTCAGCATAGCAGAAAACATGATACTGAACAGAGTCGGTGCAAGTACACACCCTTGTTTAACTCCATTTGAGACGGGGAAAGGCTCCGACAGCTCACCGTTTTCCTGAACTCTAGCCTGCATTCCATCATGCAGTTGCTGCACTATTGTGATAAATTTCTTTGGGCAGCCGTATTTTGCCATGATCTTCCATAGACCCTCTCTACTGACCGTGTCGAACGCCTTTGTCATGTCGATGAAAGCTGTGTACAGGTCACAGTGCTGTTCTTGGCATTTTTCTTGTAGCTGTCTTGCAGCGAACACCATATCGGTGGTTCCACGTTCTTTCCGGAATCCACACTGACTTTCAGGTAAAAGACCTTTGTCAAGATGAGCCGTAAGGCGATTAAGAAGGATTCTGGCGAATATCTTCCCAGCGATTGATAAAAGAGAGATGCCTCGATGATTGTTACAGTCTTGGCGATTACCTTTACGTTTATATAGATGTATAATTGACGCATCTTTGAGATCGTGTGGGATGGTTTCACTCTGCCACATTTCCTGGAAGATCATGTGAAGTTTCTCTATCAGAACTGTACCGCCATCTTTATAAACCTCAACAGGAATTGAATCGGAGCCGGGGGCCTTTCCACTAGAAAGTTGACGAATCGCTTTTTGAGTTTTCTCCAGAGTTGGTATATCATCTAGTGCTTCATTTATAGGAATTTGGGGCAGGCGGATGATGGCTTCGTCGTTAATAGATGATGGCTGGTTCAGAATATTATTAAAGTGTTCGACCCAGCGTTGGAGAATTTTTTCCTTATCTGTAATTAGTGTTTTTGCATCTGCTTTAAGGAGGGGAAATGATCCTGATGATGTTGGACCATAGACCGCATTGAGTGCATGGTAAAAAATTTTCAAGTCATGGCTGTCATGCCTGGTGTACAAACTCACCAAACACATCTGTAAACTCATACGACAATGTGTTTGAGATGTAACAACATATTACTCTAATATAAAGTAATGTCTTCGTGAGAGTCGGACAGAAAACGATTACGTCATTTATGACTGAGTAATCTCGTTATCTGTCGCTTGAGCACACAACTGTGCGAGAAATCTAAGCAGACCAATATGGGTTTCCTTGCGCTAATCTCAGCAAAGTTGTGCCGCGCCTAGCAAATGTGATACATTATCACCAACGAGGAGTGTCAAATGTTTTGACAATATCAAATATCTGCTACATAACAGAGAAAGAAAAAGTGCTGACCTGGGAAATGCATGTAAATAGTCAGTAAACAATTTAAAATGAGTACTGCCGGAGTGAAAGAGAGATCGAGAAGAGATCGCCCCAAGTCCATCTCGTGACAAATATAACATGACACTTTCGCCGGAAAAAGCACTGCGAAGATTCTACTCGTCACGAAACCAGCCAGACAGCCAGAGTAAAGAATAGGATCAGAATTAAATTTATTTACTGGACCTTGTTTGAGCATCTTGAGGACTTATATCCCAGAAAAACTCTACCTTTATTAACACGGAGTCCTAGGAATTTGAACGAACGAACGAACGAACTTTATTTTCGAAGGTGTCGTAAAATACAATCTGTATGTACAACACGCCCACATATGGTCTCGCAAAATTCCCCCCATCCCCCCCCCCCCCCCCCCCCCCCCCCACCCCCCCCCCCCCCCACCCCCTCCCCCCTCCCCCCCCCCCCCCCCCCCCCCCCCCCCCCCCCCCCCCCCCCCCCCCCCCTCTCCGCCCCCCCCCCCCCCCCCCCGGCCGACCCCCCCCCCCCCCTCCCCCCCCTCACCCCTCCCCCCCCCCCCCCCTCCCCCCCCCCCCCCCCCCCCCCCCCCCCCCTGTAAGACTAGTGACCACTTTTATAAGTATAAAATAACATAGGAATCACCGCGCCACCAAAAATACTAGCGTTTATAACACGGTCTCTAAAGGGTTAACGCACACAAACGATCGTTAGCCTAAATGCCAATGTGACGTGACAGACTTGCACGCACTACCGCAAAACGCGTGAGAGAGGTTAGAGCTATTTGCATGTTGGGTCAAAAGTTTGAATGTGTACTTGTTACGGTAGATTAATTGGCATTGTCTGCTAGAGGTTAGCAGCATGCGATTTTAGGGGTTACAACGTTTAATGTAATGTAAAAAGTATTATTAGCCTAGTGAACGCTGTGACGTTTCAGCGTTGGTAGTCACGCACGGTGACCAAGTAACGGGACCCTTTTTCAAATGACCGTCAAACGGAGAAGACGTGTCTTTATATTCTTATAGTGTCGGGCATAGAAAGCCACACGGTTATATTGTATTTTCTCATGGACATGGGTCAGTCCACTGTTATGATGAAGAAAGATGAAGTTACAGGTTAGTAATTGACTAAACCTTGTCGGGATG
This sequence comes from Oreohelix idahoensis, assembly GCA_024509875.1. Classification (NCBI taxonomy): domain Eukaryota; kingdom Metazoa; phylum Mollusca; class Gastropoda; order Stylommatophora; family Oreohelicidae; genus Oreohelix; species Oreohelix idahoensis. The sequence continues at coordinate 218,175 of JAMPIV010005926.1, forward strand.
AATTAACAGTCCTTTTTTAGTGATACTAGTGCCAGACGCATAATCTCACTGTCGGTCGTTGAATTTACCAACCACGCGTGCATACAGTTATGTCGTTCTGTCTACAGTAAGTCAGATGTATGAGACAAGGACTGATTTGTAAAGGAATCATAGATGAAGTATGAACTGCAATTATTATGTATAACTCTTCATGATGACCATGTGTGAACTGTTCGTGTATGGAATTGATATATTAAATTTATATGGACTCAAGGAATGACTTATCAAGTCTCTGAACGTTGGAAGTTGAATATATAATGATGTTGACAAATATTCTATCCCACCTTCGCGTAATTTACCATCAATAGCACGATACCATAACTGACTAAGAAAGACAAGGGATAAAAATGAAAGTAATGGTAATCACTGAAGAACCCTTTGGTAACACTGGATTTGTAACACTACTATAAACACGACGACCCCCGTGTAACACTGGTTGGCCATTGATGGGGAACGAAAGAAAGAATTAGTTGGCCATCGCTGAACGAAAGAAAAAAAAGGAAATTTTTTTTCTTGTTTACATGCTTTTACAGACTGTTTACCATTACAAGAAAGTCACATGATGAATAAAAACGACGTTCAACACATGACTACGAAGGTTAAATCTGACGTCACAACATCATGCGTAGATGCCACGCTCTGAAAGTACAACCGTCAACGCCTTCCGAGTTGATGAAGATTTACCTTATCAAGAAGACCAAACGATTGAATACGGTTGTCAACTAATCGAGAGCAAACAGTACTAGGCATTGATCTAGGCCGTTGATGAACTTGACATCGCCGGAGCCTTTTAAAGATAAGTTTAGACTTAGGACGATTGTCCGTCATAAAACACAATACAAAGTCCATTTCGCTGTGCAGGCATGTCCTCGCTATTTATTATATATCTATGTTATATCTGTTTTTTCCGTTGATGTTGTCCCTTATTTGTGGGTATGGATGGGCGGCGGTTTGGAATGAATAACATGGCTCTGAGGATGCCGATATTCATTCTGAATGTTCCTTAAGGCCGTTAGTTAATTGCTTTTAACGAAGAACCCATCGACGACCTTCCGATGATTTTCGTTCGTTCGTAATTGCAATTAATTGACCTTGCATGTTAGATGTCCAGTCTAGTTATAATTGGGATATTCTAGTGTATTTAGTTCTAATTTTTATTCAGTTTTGTAACAATGTTTGTAACCTATCGTGTTTTTTCTGACCTTACTATCATTCAGTTTATATTTTTTGTACAATCGTCAATGAGTCCATGTATACGTCACTAATTTTTGTGTACGCAGGTTAGTTTTCTATTCAGTTCATTCTTAATCTCTCACTTCCGTTTTATACCACTTAGTTATAAATGCATTTTTTATTGTGAAAATGTCTTGTCGTATGGTAATACTGTTTTGTAATCCTTAGTTAACACATTGTATTGTTTGTCTTCATTACATCCTTCTATAATTTAATATTAATGCTATAATTTATTCATTAATAATAGTGTAGATGAATATGATTAAATTTTTATGCGTTTTAAGGAGGAATTAGGGACTTTGCACATATTTGCAGTAGTGGTCCAAGAAATGGGCAATGCACTTTATAGCTCATGATTATGGCATAATATACCATGATTAATTATTATAACTTTATAACATATTAAGACATATTAAATGTTAATTAGTACATTTTCTCATTACTAAAGTGTAAACTTAATAACTATTAAGATTAAATAACCTAACTGTTTAGGTTAATACCCATAATTATTGAATACTAATATTAAGTGCATGATATAATTTCAGCACCTTATATAACTAACTATCATAACTATTTATGATAGATATTAGTTGATATATATAATATTTTTACAAAATATTATAGATTTGTGGAACTTATAAATAACAGTACAGGAATATTGCAATTTCTTATATTGATTATTCATTCTTTGAGTAATTAGAATTATCGACATAGATTCTATTGGTGATTACTAAACATAAGTAATTGAATACTTAAATAAATCAACTTCAAGAATGCTTACCTTGGATCATTTCATTAAAATTGGAAAAGATTGTAACAAAAAGGGAGATGCACTCCTGGAATTTGCAGAACAACAACTTGCAAAATATAAGGCAGATATGAAAGAACTTGAAAGAAAAGAGGCTGAAAAGAAAGCTATTGCTAAGGCAGAGATGGAAGAACTTGAAAGAAAAGAGGCTGAAAAGAAAGCTACTGCTAAGGAAGAGGAAGAAAGAAAGGTGGCAAGAGATGAAATCCTACGGATTGAAGAAGAGAATAAATTGAAACGACAGGAAATCATACTGCAGCAAGAAATGGAATTGCAATGGCTTAAATTGGAAACAGCAAAACTTAATTCGCAGGGTGCTGCAGCAAGCCAAAATGATAATGCTCAATCGGGATCTTCTTCCAACCGACTTAAGGGCAATTATTACTTTAAGCTACCACCGTTCAAATTACACGTGGACGACCTATCATCATGGCTGGCGCGCTTTGAGGATATATGTAAGGTCAATAACCTTGACAAAACAGCATGGGCACTTAAACTCAAGGAATTTCTGGATGGAGAACCTGCAAGTGCAGCACAAAATATTGATCCGACATTAGCCACAGACTATGAGGCCATTAAGACTTTGTTATTACGTCGGTTCCATTTGAACGAAGAGGCATGTAGATTACGTTTCAAAAGTTTGTTGCCAGATAATAATAAAGATTTCACAGGTTTTATTGCTAACATACGCAATACTTTTAACAGATGGGTTGAACTAGCAGGTGTCAACAAATCTTACGACAAGTTAGTCGATTTGTTATTGAGGGATAAAGTGTTATCTTCTGTCAGCCCACCATTCTTTGCTTATCTGCAAGAACGGAAACCAGAAACTATTGATGAGTTAGAAAAAATTTCTTTAAATTACTGCACCGCTCATCCGAATGCTAACATTTCTGGCTCGTTAATAAGAGAACCACTTCCTGTAGCCTCCAATATGGCATATCATAGTAATAACAAACCTAGAACACACAGTGTGGACAGAGGTAGGTTCAAGGGAAACTATGACATTAATTTTCATAAGGGACGTAATAGCTTTAACAATAACTTTAATAGAGGAAGACCACAAAACAGAAATTATTCACCTCAGTCCAGATACAACAGTAATCCACGTAACTCAAGTTATAATCGTTCATATAATGATAATAACGGTAACAATTGGAACAACAGCGATAATTATAACTCGAGACATCGAGATAACAGTTACAATAGAGGACAACGGGATAATTCAAATGATTATTCTCGTCATCGATCTCAGTCACGAAGACCATCACATTTTGATCACAATACAGGGGCGGCACTCACGGATGGTACGACCCCTAGTGTTTCTGATAATAATAATCAGTCACAATCTTCTTCTGCATGTTGTGCTGTTAACTTTAATGTGGCAAATAGTTGGCAAGATTGTAATACTATTTTTCAGAAGGCCAAGGAAACGGTGCTGAATTGTGGACACCTTCATACAGCAGTTGGTCTTTAAGCGAACGATGGCAAGGGCACCCTGATGTTCAATAGAGGATTAGTTAATGGATCCGTGGTCTCAGTTTTAAAAGACTGGATCAACAACCATTGGAGTTCGGCAGTCTCTGGTACATCCTAGCTGTGCAACAGGGGACTATATCCGTTGCATGACCTTCGGGGGTACTATTGAGTACTACCCCACTGCCATAGTACATGTTAATACACCATTTTTTTCAGGTAATGTCAAGGTGTGCATGCTACAGAATCCATCAGCTGATCTTACATTAGGACGCATACATGGGAGTAAAGATTGCACTCCTAAAGAAATTAATGATTGGGAGAAAAAAAATTTGCATTCTTTTAGCAACGCTAACGCTGTTGTTGCTATGGCTACACTTCGTGCCAACAACATGAATACATGTGGCACAGCAGTTTCCAACTTCACTCTGAGTACTATCCTGGAAATTGATGAAGATGATAGATCTATTGGACAACATACTAAGGATATAACTGATCCTAATAAAACTGTTGACGTTGTCAACATTGACAAAAACATTACGAAGAACTATAATAAGGTGAAAAATAATGTTAGGTTTATGAGGAACTTAGATAGGAAGTTTAAGACAAATAAGTCTGACAGCAAAGTTTTGACTTTGCCCAGCAAAGACATGTCTATGACATGTAGTAAATTTAATACCTTTGGTGATGATAGGTATCATCCTCAGTCCAGTCAGGATGATACGACATCCAACAGAAAGACAATGTCGGTGTTGAGGGGGAAGGTTAATTCTTTGACAAAGAATACATATCATCATTGTCCACTATTTAGTGACACTGATCCCACTTACATTGGGAAGGGTGCATATTCTCGCACCGTGTTAGTGTGCAATCTGCCACAAGGTACCAGATGGCAGTCACTTAGTAATTTCTTTAATGACACGGCAGACGTTATGTTTGTACGGTTGTTGTCACCTACCAATGACAGGTATGGTGAAGCTATAGTTACATTTCGTAACAATAGAGATGCTCGAATGGTCATCGAGCGGGATAATGGTGCTTACTTTAACCACCATTGTCTACGGTTACAATTAATACCTAATGCTGCGTCACGCAGATAACAGGTTATGGTAACACATTTTGTCTCATATCGTTGATGACTCAGCATAGTCAGCCATCATTTCTTTCCTTTATTGGTCAATTATGTTCTTGGGAATTAAATATTGTACATTTTCTATTACTGAACGCTTACAAGCTATTTTTCACGAACTAGATGACACTGTCGTACCTAGATGTCACTATTCTAATTTGTCTGTTATCCAGGAAGAAGAATCTTCTTTTCCTGAGGTACAGTTAGCTTTACCTGTACCTGTAGTACAGCCTAGTGAATCTTGGCGGGACGTAACCATCTCTTCGTCGGTTACACCGCAACAGCATCAACAGATTGCTGAACTTCTACAATCTTATCCAGATGTGTTGACCGACGTTCCAGGTCGCACATCAGTCATTACTCATGACATCACTCTTAACGATGATACTCCAATTCGGGTACATCCATATTCTGTTCCTCTACACTTTCTTACTAAAACTAGTAAGGAACTTGAACAGATGTTATCTTTAGGAATTATTGAAACTAGTAATTCCCCATTTTCTTCTCCATTAGTTATTGCCCGAAAGAAGGACAATAACATTAGACTATGCGTCGACTATAGAAAATTAAATGCACAAACGATAGTTGATAGCGAACCACATCCACTTCTCGACGACTTACTGCCACGTCTATCGACCGCAACTATATTCACTAAGATAGACTTAACTAAAGGTTATTGGCAGATACCACTAACCGAGAAAGCTAAATACTACACAGCGTTTTCCACTCCGCAAGGTCTATACCAGTGGAATGTTATGCCTTTTGGGCTTGTTAACGCTCCAGCTACCTTTGTTCGCATGATGCGACACATTTTTTCAGGTATACCAGACATTATTACATACATAGACGACATATGCGTATTTAGTTCATCTTTTGAGGAACATTTCTTGGGTCTTGAAAACGTTTTGGACACATTAAGAAAGAACAATTTAACTGCTAAACCCACAAAATTACAAGTAGCATTTCATGAAATAACTTTTTTGGGTCACATTATTGGAGCAGGATATATCCGAACACTACCCAGTACGGTTTCTAAAATTTTAAACATTTCCGTTCCTCAAACGAAGAAACAGGTTAGAAGCTTGTTAGGTCTAGTCCAATATTACAGTAGATTCGTACCTAACTTGTCATCTATCACGGCTGTCCTGTCCTCATTATTAAAGAAGGACATGCCAGTGAAGGTGACATGGACTAATGAGTGTAATAATGTTTTCCATAATATTATTAATATATTTTCAAACCCACCAATCTTGAGACTAACTGATGCTTCCAAAAAGTTTATTCTCCGCACAGATGCGAGTAACTACGGCATTGGCGCATGTTTGCTCCAATATCATGACGACATCCTACATCCAAACTTGTACATCTCACGGAAACTGAAACCACCAGAAGTCAAATATTCAACTGTCGACCGCGAACTTTTAGCAGTGGTGTGGGCTATAACGAAGTTGGAAAAATTCCTGCTGGGAGCCCCGTTCGTAGTACAAACAGACCAGAAAGCCGTAGCATCACTACGACGGGCAAATCATAAAAGTCCAAAGCTCACCAGATTCGCTATTCTCCTGCAACCTTTTGACTTCTCAATCGAGTACATCACAGGAGCAGATAACGTCCTGGCAGATACTCTATCTCGAAACCCTACTGACGTCGAGTCCTGAACTATATTAACGTCATAGATACCTACTCAAAATAAATAGCACTATAATGGCTGTTCTATATAGACATAAACTGTTGCCTACAATACAAGTATCTGCGTACTAAAGACTTTAGATACGAAATGAATGGAATCAACTGACTCTATTTTCGTATTTACGCCAGAACTTTGCTTGATATCCTTTACTGATAAAACTATTGGACACATTTCCGTGCATCAAGTGAACATAATAGAAAACACTATCAAAGTAACTCAGTATGCGACATGAACTATTGATAATAACGCCGATACTTATGAACTGAAACACTTAAACATTTGTTTGTTAATTGGAATTCACAAGGATCAAGCATACGTCTGGATCATCTTATTTTAATTAAGTCCTTTAAATAATGGAAATTAAAATGAAAGTGAGATAAATATGAAAAAAATGAAATGAAATTTGAAAGAAAAAAAAAATGAAAGAAAGAAAAAAATAAAATCTCACATGATTTTTAGATAATGTTATTGTATGTAACTATTATATTATATAGTTAATAATTATGTGGGTACATTACATACTACATTATTGTTTAAATTGGTTAATTTAGATAGGTATTAACAACTTAATACTAAACTTAATTAATGTCCAACACACATAACTAAGTTAAATTTAAACATTACTTTTTTCTCTACTTTATTCTTTATTTATTTATTTCTCTCTTTAACATATCCTTTCATTTTTCTTACATTAGATTTTCAACAACTTTATTCTTATTCCACACTCAATATAATTAATTAGTTTAATTTTAACTCTTTAGATTAGTCTGACGTGACATTTCATTGCGACATATTTTAAGTTAATTAATTATTTAATTAAATACCAACATTAGCCATTCTCTTTTAGTTTATATAAAATTTATGTATAACATTTAGGTATAATATGATCATTAATATATTAGATGACTGTTAGTTAGTCGACATGACCACGACATTGGTTCTAGACAGAACGTCGTAGGCCGTATGCCGCATTTTTGTTAAATTTTTTGATATTGTTAAATTTTTTGATATTCATTCAGATAGGTTTTTGAAGAAGAAAAAAAATTTATCTAATAGATTTTTTTCCCCCGGTGGACAGGGAATTGTTACGGTAGATTAATTGGCATTGTCTGCTAGAGGTTAGCAGCATGCGATTTTAGGGGTTACAACGTTTAATGTAATGTAAAAAGTATTATTAGCCTAGTGAACGCTGTGACGTTTCAGCGTTGGTAGTCACGCACGGTGACCAAGTAACGGGACCCTTTTTCAAATGACCGTCAAACGGAGAAGACGTGTCTTTATATTCTTATAGTGTCGGGCATAGAAAGCCACACGGTTATATTGTATTTTCTCATGGACATGGGTCAGTCCACTGTTATGATGAAGAAAGATGAAGTTACAGGTTAGTAATTGACTAAACCTTGTCGGGATGAATTAACAGTCCTTTTTTAGTGATACTAGTGCCAGACGCATAATCTCACTGTCGGTCGTTGAATTTACCAACCACGCGTGCATACAGTTATGTCGTTCTGTCTACAGTAAGTCAGATGTATGAGACAAGGACTGATTTGTAAAGGAATCATAGATGAAGTATGAACTGCAATTATTATGTATAACTCTTCATGATGACCATGTGTGAACTGTTCGTGTATGGAATTGATATATTAAATTTATATGGACTCAAGGAATGACTTATCAAGTCTCTGAACGTTGGAAGTTGAATATATAATGATGTTGACAAATATTCTATCCCACCTTCGCGTAATTTACCATCAATAGTACGATACCATAACTGACTAAGAAAGACAAGGGATAAAAATGAAAGTAATGGTAATCACTGAAGAACCCTTTGGTAACACTGGATTTGTAACACTACTATAAACACGACGACCCCCGTGTAACAGTACTACCGCATTTGTTGTGGTTTTCTTGGAAAAGGCAAGAGAGAAAAAAATTGTAAAGGGGGAAATGCATAGAGCCCGTTTGAATTTTAAAACTGAAACTAACTGTCCAAATCGAACGATAGGAAAAATAAAGACTAAAAGACGATTAAAATGCTACTAATTAGTTATTAAATATATCATATTCTTTGGTCTAATATATTATCTTACTGTAGAAAGAAAGATATATTATTGGCATAAATATAAAAATAATAGACAGAAGTGTGAAACCTTATGTATTTGATGACAGACGGTAGACGAAGTAAATATTATCATTCTGTATTGAAATGACTTAGAGAATACTGGCGATATGGTAGAATGAAGACATATATAGACGTGTATAGGGCTTCTTTACTGATGCTGGCCATATTAAGGGGTGTCTCCCGATTTGAAAATTATTAGGTTAACTTTTCAAAAAAGACGCGTAGGGGCGGAAGTCCCCTGATTGGTTGCTTAGAATAACTAAGGAGTATGAATAAATACACTGAGGCCCAAGCTTTCCTTGCCACTTGCAAATAAAATATTCACTTGTGTAGTTATTGACGAATTCAGACAAGTTGTACTCCTATGCCTTCGCTGTTCTGATGTCAGCAGGAGATATGTGACCATTAATAGCCTGTATTTAACTTATATAGTGAAATATTTCAATATTACGGTAAGAAGCAACATTTATATAATTATTGCTGTATTTGAAAATGTGTTTGCAATATTGATTATGTATGAATATTGGAAGGGTAGAGTCCCAGTCGTACACGTGCCACTTCAACATGTTATGTAAAATCATTAAATGGGGTTAGTTAATCTTATAGCTTCATGTAAAAGCCCTACAGCTTTACTTGTACTTTGGGAGATAAAAGAAAATATATAAAGAGGGAAGCCAACATCAAACGTTGTGTTGTTTCACCGAGTTGTTAAGAAAGATATTAACCTTTTGTAGAAAAGCCAGACAGGCTTTCTGACATTGTGGGGAAAGAACTTAATAAAATCCTTACAGTTTTACTTAAAAGTTGGGATAAAAGAAATTAATAAGGGAAAAGAAATTACTGAATAATGTTTGAGTTATAGCCAGAAAATCACTGGACATCTTAATAAATTACAGGTTATCACCTGAATGTATTTACTTAATTATAATATTGTCTTATGACTAGGAAGTTGTTCAACATATGGTTGAGATACTTGATGATGAATAGAGCACTTTAACAGATGGGAAAATTACTTATGTGTGTATAAATTTCTGATTATGATATGTTTGATATGTATAAACCTGTTTAGAATGGAGATAGGTCAGAACATTATTTTGAAGGAAATGAATCCTTTCCTTCCAGGGTTTCTGTGAGAACCTGAAGTGTGCCAGTCACGTATATGTTCGAGAAAAGTACCAGGGTGAGGCCATACAAATAGAGTGCCTTACAGTATCAACCATCCAAAAGCTGTACCTTGCTGTGAGCGGGCAGACTTCGGGGCAGGACATCGCAGAATTTTCTACACATATCTAAAGCTAAGCCTCTGTGTTTTGGGGCCTTATTAATTCACTGACTGATCCTCGACGACTATTATATCAAACAGATATCTAAATATGATGACATTATTGATCCCTTAAATATGTGCTTAATTTTAGAGGAGAGTACTACACTAAGAACACTTCCAACGTCAAGAAATAATAGACTCTATTAGTTAACTTGTATTTGTGTAAATATATTTTGACCTTTAACTTCATTTGACTCACTCATTTATACTTAATACATTGTAAAAAATTTATCAGACAAAAATTCTATAGTGAGTTGTTTACTTCCTTGTTACATAACTTTAAAGTGTGGGTGTTGTTATTTCATTCACATACAGTGCATATACCCTAGACATCTAGCTACACAACATCCATACATCAGTACATACAATTGGGAAAATATACATAGCAGGTTGGGGTCATTGGTGGAAGCAAGACAGGTTCCCTGACATTATATTCAGGATTATACTTCCTCAGGGGCTTGGATAGCTGACTTCACATCTGCTACACATAATATACATTTTATTTATATCAACCCACCACAGAAGGGTTAAGAATTGGGCGCGCAGGCCCGTCTTACATTCTGCCCTTCCACTCTCATTTATCTTGCATACTATATCCTTTCATTCCCACATGATACTTTAAGCATTAATTTAAAGGCATGCAACATTATGAAGTTAACATAACAGCATTCATTTACAATATGCAATCATAATAGAAAATGAGTAGGTTTGTTCTTTTACAACAAACAAGATAGTAATTGGGTGTAAAAAAAAAGTAATAATAAAATAAAATAAACAAAACAATAAATAAAAATAAATAATTATATACACCGACTGTCACAGAGAGTTTATTGATCATAATTGCCTATATCCTCTTCTTTTTCTTTCACCCGTATCCTCTATTTTATTATCACTCTTTACCTTTTTCCTGTATTTTTCGCATCCATTCGTTGGCGAAAAATATTTTCTTCCCCATTCTCAACTTTACCGTTTTCTTTCTCATACTGGTAAACGCATTTATGACGTAACGTGTCAGAGAGAGAGCGTTAAAATGCATTCTATTGCATTAGGTGTCAGTGGACGAAACTGTGAATATATTCGTCTTGTCATACATAGGAGCAGACATATGTCTACAGCATTCCCTGCACCAGATGAAATACACTGTGAATATTCGCTTTCGCCAGACGTATAGGCGACAAAGTTGTCTGCATTTTCACCTGCCATAGCGAGTTGCATCGGTGGAGCGCTCAGCGAGGCGCGATAGCCGACATCTCCTCGGCGCAGTTTGAGACATTTGTCTGGAAATCCCAGCTGACAAGGCACTCACTGTTGGCCTGGTCAGCGTGAGGTGTGAAAACGCACGAGTGTCAGTTCATGGTAGTCTTCTAGTTGATGTAAGGTGTTTTAGACGGAAAGGGGAGATTATTTCGTTTGGCGAAATAAAGTTGGGACCCCTTTGTCTGGTAATAGATATAACCAGAATGTTAAACTTTATTTTCATTCAGTCCTCAAAATTCGCAGTAGACAGGTTGTTCGTGAATAGAATAAGCTGTATAGCGAAGCCCTAGTTTGTTCGGAAATTTACCGAGCTCTAGACTTCAAATAAATATATCAGCGTATAATTCTAAAGTGTGCGATTACCTGTAGTTCTGTGTGTTGAGGTATATATATTATAATAATTATCTAATATTTTGTGAAGTGTTTAAAGTGATAATCGCTTATTTCATATTTCACTAGTTAGATTTGGTGCAGAGTGCTTAATTATATAGTCTGTATTATTTTCTAGTGACGTGTTTCAGTGGAAAGCAGAATAAATTATAATTTCTAGCTTAAACAACAATGTAGCTATAACGAATTTAATTTAACTGCTAAATAATCAGACGGGAACAATTTTTCTAAACTAACTTATAAATGCTAGATGCCTCATGAGTGTTGACGGAATACGTATGTATTCCTAATTCATGAGGATTGATGATTTTTAAATATATAACTTATTGCACGGGAAGTTTTAAATGATAAGTCAAGCTGTACGCTTGCATTTTAAAAACGTAAGTTATATTGAGTACATAATATGTAATGTGATGGGGCCGGAAAGACACCCGGCTTCCCCTTTCACGTGGGGCCGGAAAGACACCCGGCTTCCCCCTTCACGTAAAGGCATATTTATCGCCCAGATATTTTCGATGTGCGCGCAACCCACGTGACTGTCAGCCCACGTGACGGCGCGAGCAAGCATTGCTGAGATGTGAAAAGTCTTCAAGAAAATATATTACTTAGGCCATAATAAAGACTAAAAATAGTTGTGGTGTAGAGTTGTGTGTTATAATTGATAGTTATGGGCCATACTTATGTGGTTTAGTGCCTAATAGAGCAAATATCGCGAGTGTTATTTACGTGGCGCAAATTAATACGCAAAGCGCGCAGTAAGTTGAGTGATTAGCCTAGAGCTTATAAAAGAGATAGCAAGCGGCGAACGGGCCTATTTTGCAAAAGCCGCCCAGACGAGAGAGAAACGAAGTTAGACACCAGAGTGTAGGCTAGATGCCTTGAGCACGTGAGTTAATTTAATTTAGCATTCGTGTTCTATAAGTCTGAAATTATATTCAGCACGAGTCTGTTTTAATGTTTAGTGAGTTAAATAGATAGATAGATGTTAAAGTTTAAGAGCGATTATTTCATTTATCAGAAAGGCAAATATGGTATGAAGCTATTTCACGTGAATTTAGATAATATCAACCTGTTAGCAAAAATATCAAGATGGCAGCCGGGAGGCCACGTGGTGATGACTTTAGTTCTTGTTGTTAAGTCAAGAGTAATTTTATCTTATTCTTTGATATTGTAATTTAGTGTATTTCACGATTATTGATATTTCTACTGTATACCTTTAGTGGGTTACTTTGAGGAGGTGAGGATATGTATTTAGATTTCGGGAGAGCGCGAGGCCACTCCTTTGTTGAGCTATGTGTTTCTCTGGCTGCTCCCGGCGGAGCATGGAAACACCAATGCAGCTGGTGTCCATTACAGGCCCACAAGAAGCATTTCTATGCTATTAAGAGGGTTGTTTCTGTAACACCAGTCGTCATTTACGACATGTTCAGAATGCAGGAATGAATATTGAGATGGAGCAGTTGCGGGGTGGTGGTTTATTCTCATTATTGAGAGTATTTGTTGTACAGATAGTTAAATATTATTTTATGTCCATTTTATTATTATTTAATTATGGTTATGTGTAGAATGGTTTGTGAGAGCACGTGGGCTCACTTGGAGATATATATTTCTCTTCTCCGCTCCTGAGGGAGCATGAGGCCACCAGTGTGGTTTGCCTCCGCATGAAGTATTCATATGCTCGTGCAGTAGTTGTTTCGGTAGCAATCTGTGTTACATGGTGAGATTGCCAGCCTCATGCACAACACCATACTAGTCTCATTGGACGACATGCATGAGTGTGTGTGTGTGATAGCTGAGTGTGTGCTCTTGCAGTAGTGGTTTTGGTAGCAACCGATGTTACACGGTGAGATTGCCAGCCTCATGCACAACACCTTACTAGTCGCATTGGACGACACGCATGAATGTGTGCGTGTGTAATAGTTGAGGGTGTCAGGTGGCGTGGAAGGACTGTTTGGCAGGTGAGAGTATCGTTATTCAACTATGATTTTAACTATTCGTTGCTTTGTTTGCTTCTTCAGATTAGCAATCGAGCACTGTTGGGTGTTTTGTTTGCTCGTTTATTTGTTTAATGTTTGTTTCAGTGTTTGCTTAGTCACTGAATGGGTTGTAAAAATAAATACAGCCCCTGCCTCAGAATCAAGAGTTTTATTGTTGTTCGGGTCGGTGCGAGTGTGAAAAGAGAGTGATCACACATCAAAATATAATCATCATCATCATCTCGCCCACCCTATCACATAACATATTTCATATGTGTTTTTTCTTTATTCAGTGAATACTGGGGTAACCCAAACTTTGCCGGCGTTTTGTACAGAGACATATCTAATAAATGCTTATACTGGGCCTTTGAGCCAGTGCATATTTCTACACTAACTCTAATGTACATGCTGCCTTGTGGCGAGAAAAATTACAGAAATCTAAAACATTAACTTTCCGACATTGTTGACAAAGTGTGTGGTGAACCAAGATTATTTGTTGAGAGAAGTTGTCCACCGGTCATCTTCCTAATTAAGGGAAACCTCGTGTTCTGACATTGTGTGCTCGTTTAAGCCTAATTCTTACCTCGTGAGTCAAGTGACACTAACTTTAGTCTGAAATAACTATCGCATGAAGCAGACGCTCCCCGGATCCATTTTGATGAAACCAACAAACAAATCTGCAGAGCTGGGATCCGCTTCATTAAACGACAGTAACAGATAAAAAGGTGTGTGAGTGTCCCAAAGTTTGCGCCAGACGGCGAACAACAGCACGAATGTAAGTATATCAGGGCCCTGATGAAAGAACCGAGTGAAAGTAGACTGAAGGATGTTCTTTGTTTGAGTCACCCACGTTGTAACTTCCTTTATGCAAGTTATTGCTAACTATATTTTCCCTTAGAATAAAGCAGAGTATCAAGTCTGTCCATACCTTAAAAGGGGGAAACCAATGTATCTGTAACTCTTTGGGGTTATCACTTTCTTCTAACGGGACTGTGAGCTATATATCCAGGGGAGGACCATACAAACGGGTCTATCACTATTGTAGCATTCCTTGATTCTTATGACTATTTGTATATTATACTTTTGATGTATTTTATATGTTGTGATGTAAGTTTACTATGATAATTAAACTATACCTACATTTATTTCAGTGTGGTGGTCAGTTGGTTCTTATAATATCTATATAATCATTGTTATAGTTTTTCCCACGTCTGTGTGTCTAACTGTCGTCCATTGTATGTGCGTGCACGTGAGTGGATAGATATATATTAATATACCTATTTTTTATAGACGGTCTGACTCTTTTGGATCTGTTGTAGAAGATAGGCGGAAAGAGAGAGAGAGATTCTCGATTTCCGGGACAGCCTCTATAAAGTTCTACCATCTCACTCGTGGAACTCTATTTCTATTATCACATCTCACTGTGGCTATCACTCATTCTAACCTATTCAGAAGGGACCAACCCAAGTCTTAATTTCCCTATCAAAAATCTACGACACCGACACTCACTCATGCGGTCAAACCGTCTACAATTAATCTGTATTTTCGAATGCGTCATCAATCATCAATACGAAAATTACATAAACAAATTCTCGCTTATATCCAAACATTCTTGGTGGAAAATGAAATAATAATAATAACACTTTTTTACGCACTTCTGTGGCAGGTAAAGTATTTGAGCAGTTAATGAAAAAAAAAATGAAAAAAATGTAATATCTGCTTATTCGAAAAGTTTTGCACTTTAGTATGAAGGAGTCAAGGCACGTACCTGGAAATTGGTGTGAACTTTAGTCCTTCTCTATGTATTCACCCCTCAAGGCAATGCACTTCTCCCATCTCTTCTTCACCTTCCTGATGCCCTGATTGTAGAACACCCCCGTCTGGGCCCGGAACCACGTCTCCAGTTCAGTAATCAAGTCCTGGTCGTTAGAAAAACGACGTCCACGAAGCGGATTCTTCATGTTTGGAAACAGGAAGAAGTCACTCGGTTCCAAGTCCGGTGAGTATGGTGGATGGGGCATGATTTCATACCCGCAGGGCTGGACAAGGACGATGGAGCCATGAGCTGCATGAGCCGGCGCATTGTCCTGAAGCAGACGAACGCCTCTGGACAGCATCCCGCGTCTTTTGCGCTTCATTTCTTCTCGTAACTTCTGGAGAAGGCTTTGGTAGTACGTGGAGTTGATAGTACGGCCACGAGGAAGGTAGTCGGTGAGTATTACCCCGCGGCAGTCCCAAAAGACGGTGAGCATGACCTTTCCCGCAGAGGGTACCATCTTTGCCTTCTTTGGTGGTGGTGAACAGGAATGTTTCCATTGTTTGCTCTGGTTTTTAGTCTCGGGGTCATAGAAATGCACCCAACATTCGTCCACAGTAACCAGTCTACGAAAAAAATCATCTTCGTCAGCATTGCAAATGTCCAACATCTGTGCGGATGTTTCGGCTCGATGCTCCTTTTGGAATGGCATGAGAAGGTGGGGAACCCACCTGGCGGACACCTTTGACATGTGAAGCTGCTCATGCAAAATCTTCAGTGTGGTCCCATGACTTAGTCGCAACTCAGCCATGATTTCTTCGACGGTTATGCGCCTGTCTGAGAGGATTAGGGCCTCCACTCTTGCAACGTTGCTTGCATCATCTGCAATGGACGGCCTGCCGCTCCTTGGTTCGTCTTGAACGCTGCTATGTCCCGTTTGAAAGTGACTTTTCCAACGCTTCACAGTGTCATACGAAGGGCAGATATCCTTATAAACAGCAAACATCTCATCATGAATTTGCTTTGCGGATTTGCCCTGCAGGTGCAAAAATTTGATTACGCAATGAGCCTCCGTTTTGTCCATGACACCACTTCATACACAACTGAACCAGTTTCCCGCCAATTTCTCTTTCACACGGCACCCCGCGCGCCATGTACGCGCGGGAAATGTAAACCAATAGTGTGTCTTTACAATGATACACAGCAATCCCGCCTGTCTTAACGCTTTCTTAGTAAAGTGCAAAACTTTTCGACCGCCCCTCGTACATCATCCCATTTAAGCAAACGAAAACATTCACATTTCTAAAGTACAGTGGTATGCGGGTACATTCTCACGACTCACATTCCTAAAGCACAGTGGTATGCGGGTACATTCTCACATACATTACATTATATAATAATATTTTAAAATGAAAATAATAATATTACATGGATATAAAACAAATTATTCACAAAAAAACGAGCGAAAGAGGAAAAGAAATGTTGACCTGTGGATGAGATGTTGACAGGCAAATGTTGTTTCTATGGGGGTAGATAATCAGTGTTGAGGAAGTGTTTGAAAAGTGCTTTGTTAAATGAATATTGTGTAGGTAGGCTTTTTAGGTGGTGTGGAAGGCTGTTCCATAAGTAGGCTCCAGAGTAGGCTAGACTCTTTTTGAACAGGTCGATCCTAGGTTTGGGCAGACGTAACTGATGTAATTATTGTCCCTCTCTTCTATTGGTTTGAAACAATGATCGTAGGTACGGCGGGGCATTGTTAGATAGGATTTCGCGAGTCAGCTTGGCTTTGAAGTAGAGAAGACTTTTTTTAGGGACAGTATTTTGGGTTCTTTTCCTGTCCTTGTGTGTGGTGTCGTGCGATTATCCGCGAAGTGAGAGTGGGAGCATATTGTAAAGTAACACCCCAGAACACGTGGAAGAGGCATATTAAACAAGCTGCCTTAACTATTTCTCTGAGCCAGAAGTCTGTGATCCCAAAGACAATTTGGGGTTAATGGTACATTTATACTTCTATAGTTTACATTATTAACATGTCAAATTCTTCTTCTTCTTCGTTCGCCCTGAAAAGGACGGTGGTTGCGTTGTGTCTGTTTACGCCTAAGTTGTGATATCTGCACCTTTCGGTCGACACATCCGACTTCAGCACGGCCTTTTTTAGAGACCGGGTTTGCCTTCCCATTGCGATCCGCACTCGCTCAGCCAGACTGCACTGCTGCAGACTGTTTCCAGGACCACCACGTGGAGGTAGAGTGCGGTCTTGACCAGCTCTGGTTCGCTGGTCCTAATGCAAGCAGTACAGCTATGGGTCGCTGACTGCATTCACTATTGCTGCATCTTGGGGTCCCACATGTCAAATAATATGTATGTATTGACATGTGAATATTAATATGTGATAATTGCTAGTGTATGTCCAAGTCATACGAGGCTGGCAACCTCAGCATATAGAATGATGATTTCATGAACCACCACTGCAAGGGCTGGCACTGTTTTATGCGAGTTTCTTATAGAGAACCACAAGCAGAACGAACGAACGATTTTTATTTTCAAAGGGTTAAGAATTCGGCACGCAGGCCCGTCTGACATTCTGCCCTTCCTTTCTCTCAACTTTCATACTGAATTCATTTATTTTCTAATGCATTTTACATATCAATTTCAAGGAATTCAACGTTGTAAAGTAAAATAAAATAGCACACTCATATTAACATTAACCACTTATAAACATGACATAAAATATGTTGAAAAGTACAAACATCGTCATTAAACCTACATTAGATATTATATCATTTGTTTGGAAAAATAATCCCATTAGGGGGGCAGATAATCAGAACTCATAAAGTATTCGAAAAGTCTACGATTGTATGAATAGGGACTGAGATGGTTATTTTTTAGATAATGTGGAAGATAGTTCCAAAGATGATCAGCAGAAGCTAAGTATTTCTTGAATAAGTCAAGCCTAGGCTTGTGCACTTGTATTTTGTTAAGGCGTTGACTGCGTCTTTCATTGTATTTGAACATTGGCCACAGATATGTTGGAGCATTATGTGACAGGATTTTGTGAACAAATTTAGCTTTGTTGAACAGAAAGCGCTTTCTTAGTTTCGTAAATTAATATTAGACAAACATAAAGGTATGTTTTCAGGCACTCGTAAGAAATAAAGAAGTAGAACACTTGGACAACAGAAAAACAACAGACGTGAGTGGCTTACCCAGGGTTCGAACACCGTACCTTCCGTACGACAACTCCGCCACAGGGTTTCCCTTCCTTATGTGTTATTTCTTAGTTTCGCAGTTGTCAGAAACTAGACGCACTGCACGCTTTTGTAGTGAATGGAGTCTTTTTGTGTTGCATAGAACCATACCATATTGTGGAGCAATAGTCAAGGTTTGTTTGTATGTGAGATATATAAAACAATTTTCGTGCTTTTTCATCTATGAAATGTTTGATTTTAGCTAACTGGTAAACTTTCTGTGCCGTTTGCTTGGTCAGTGCATGTACATGTGAGTTCCAATTTAGATGCTGGTCAACGACTATTCCTAGAGTTTTATGTTCATTAACGTTTTCAATTGGTGAGTTACCAATGGCGCCGCAGGCGACCTATGTCTTTACTGACTGTATGTGGTACACCACTCTGAGTGGAGACCTCCCAGTACCAAAGACTGCTGTGCCTGTCTTCAGATTTGCTCCTTTCCTCAGACCTACGGGTCCTGAGAGTTCCTCTATAAATGCCTTTGTGCAGATGAGGAAGGACATCCCTCGAAACCTTCGGGTATATGAGGCTCTGTCCATTTTGGCTGGAATGACGTCTCGATAGTTCGGAGGTTTTATAGCGTATATGAGTACACTTGAGGGCAAGTCCGGGCACAATGGGCTAATCACCTGTTTGCCAAGTCACTTTGATTACATGTCCCGCCCATGGGCCTTGTGCACTTGGGTACCCTCTACACCTCGTTTCACGGGGTAGAAGAGGTTCCGATTATGAGATGAGATGAGATGAGTTACCAATGTAGATCTGAAGTGTTGTTTTCTCTGAATTTTGTAATTTTTGTCTAGTTGATATTAACATGCATTTTGTTTTAATTATATTTATTAGCATGCGATTTCCGATGCTCCATTTAATCAGATTATCTGTATCTTTTTGTAACGTTAGTTCGAGTGTGTTGCAACTTGTATCACTCGTGTAGACAGTACAGTCATCAGCAAATAGGTCACATGATGCGTGCTCGACGTGTAGTGGAAGGTCATTAATGTATATGGCAAAAAGTAGAGGCCCAAGAATAGATCCATGAGGAACGCCGGAATTTATTACGGTTGGGTTTGAACAAGAGTTATTGTAAGAAACTACATTTTTTCTGTCTGACAGGAATGATTTAATTATCGTCATTAGTTGAAGGTTTACTTTTGATGTATCTAGTCTTCTAATTAAAATAGCGTGATCACTCATATCAAATGCTTTTTTTAAAGTCTACAAAAACTGCCCTACATATGTTATCGTTATTAATATTTAAGTGCCAGTTGTCAATCATCTTAGTTAGAGCTGTGTGACATGAATGTTTAGGTCTAAACCCCGACTGACTATCAATTAGCAAGCCGTTGTTAACTAGGTGTTGTAGTGTTTTTTTATGTATGTGCTTTTCTAGTGGTTTGGATAGCGATGATATTAAGGAGATTGGCCTGTAGTTACCAAGGTTATTATTGTCGGAAGAGCCAGGTTTTAAGAGAGGATATACCTTAGCGACTTTAAAGTGCCACGGAAAGTAACTCCGTGCGATACATTGATTGTATATGTATGTAAGCGAATCACTAATAGCTGGAGCCGCATAACGCAGTATTCGATTACTGACTCCGTCAAGTCCTGATGAGTTATTATCTTTAAGGCCTAGAACAGGGGTCGGCAAACTTTTAGTAGTGTCGTGCCGAAGTAATGTTGCAAAGTCACTCAGCGTGCCAACCTAAGTCCACCATATTTTTATATACAACAATTATTGAAACAATTTTAAAATGATCTTGTATTAACATGTTTCCTATACATTAAATAACTATTCTATTCTTTGTAGATTATTCAATATTTTAATATAAATAGGAACAAATATCAATACAAATATTATGTTTTGCAAAATTTAGTCTAAGTTCTGAACACATTAGTTTGAAATTTTATAATAAAATTGCCATATGTATATTTTGTTAAGACAGAAAGTCCAATAGTTTGAAGAACAAAATAATTAAATAAACCAAACATAAAACACGTTTTTTTAAAATTTTAATGTGAGTAATCATTGATTATTATTGATCTGAGTCATTAATCAATTAATGGGACCCGTGTCCTTGCTTCTCCTTGGTTAATTGTTCAATATCAGGTGTGTATTTTGTCAGTTTCAGCTTCACACAGGCTTCTGAATGCACAGGTGTTAGGCGACTTCTCTGTGAACTTAAAACAGCTTTCGTGTGTGAGAAAATTTGTTCACATGTATAAGTTGACCGAAAAGCCAAAAGTAGAGCAAATGCAACTTTCTTCAAACAGGTGAACGCTTCAGGCAGGGATGTCCAGCAGTTGAGGATGGGAGATGACTTTTCCAAGCAGCTTCCTTCAAGAGTTTTTCGCAATTCTACAAATTGTATCGTCCATAACTCTGATGCCTTGAATTCGATGTGTTGCATTTCAAAATTGTCAACATCCATCCACTCGAAAAGAGAAAGGTCAAATGGGATGTTAGTATGATCAATTTAGTCGTGCTTGATGAGGTAAGAAAACATGGGCCCGTGAATTTTGAAGTCTTGACCTCGTTTAGCAAACTCTCCTTTGAGCGCTTCAACGTACTTCTGAAGCTCATCTCTGTTGACAGTAAATCGATTTGAATGAGCCTTTACGTTTGGAAAGTACGTGTATGTGTTAGTGGTAATATCTCTGCAAAATGTGTCTAATTTTGACGCAAATCCTTTCCAGTGCTCAAAAAGATCAAGTACTGTTTGACCCTGCCCTTGTAAACGCAAGTTTAATTCATTCAGATTTGTAGTTATGTCAGCCAGAAATATCAGCTGGCACAGCCAGCCTCGTCCTTCAATTCCGGGAAGTGTTGTTCTTTTTCATCAAGAAACACCTTGATTGCTTCTAGACATGATACAAATCTGTTCACAACATTACCTCGACTAAGCCAACGAACATTGCTGTACAGCGGGAGGTCCGCATATGCGCTCTCCATTTCTTGTAGAAGAAACTTGAATTGCCTGTGGGTCAATGAAGAGCGAGAAACTATGAAGTTAACTATCTTGACAACAGTTTCCATTACAGAGTTCAAGGATAGTGACAAAATCTTCGCACACAAACTCTCCTGGTGTATAATGTAATGGAAGCTCAATACTTGACGTCCAATACGATCCTCAAGAAGTTTAACAAATCCTTTGTTCTTTCCGAAAATGCAGGGGCGGCATCAGTAGTAACACAGAATATTTTATTCATGTTAATGTTCTGATTTTCGAAATAGCTTACAAATGCAGTTATAATGTCCTCTCCCTTGGCTGTACCATCAAAAGGTATCAAGCAGCACAGTTCTTCATAAATACGGCCGTTGTCACAATATCTCGCAACTATAGCTAGGCGCGTCACGTCATTCACATCGACACTTTCGTCAAGAGCGACACTAACTACAACAGCTTGTTGTAACCCGGTTGTTTGTTTTACCGTTACATTTTCAGCCATACTCCGATACAGTATTGTTTCTTTATTTGGTAAATCACTAAACAAAATTTCAGCACTGCTCAAAAAAGTTTCCTTGATGTATTCTCCATCTGTGAAAGATTTGCCCTTCGAAGCCACACACTGTGCAATTTTGTAACTACATTCGGTAGCTTTATTTTTGGTTCCAATTACTTGACTAAAAATACTACTTTGTTTTTTGTAGCCAGAACCAGCCATACTACTTTGTTTTTTGTAGCCAGAAACAGCCATTTTTTATGGCTTCAATTTTCTCCTCAGAGTTTTTAAACATGGACTGATGTTTGGTTTGATAGTGTCTTTGTACACTTGACGTACGGCACATGATACTTTCATAACATAAAGCACAAACAGCACGATCCTTTTGTTGTATGAATCCATATTCGTTTGTCCAAAAGTCTTGAAACGAGCGTATATCAAGTTTTTTGTCTTTTTTGAGTCATTTTAACGGCACCGTATTACTTAATAACAACACCAACTTTTGTGCTGCGGTCAACGGACTGTACGGGCATGAGTATGCGACAGCCGAGAGAACTGTAAAGGTGGTGGTGGTCGGGAGAGAGGAGAAGGATAGGACGGAAATATAACTTCGTCGAGGTCAGTCATTGTTGCTCCAAACTCACACTGGGAGTCAAAAACTGCGAGCGAAAACGAAATAAATACGCTCGCCCAGGCGCTAGCCAGACACTATTGCGTAATTGTGATATTACGTCTCCGCTTGCCCGTCAAAATTCGCTTGGGATTCTTTTCAAGAATCTCATCCTGCAAACCTGCTGCAGGCGGTTTGGTAGCAAATCGCTTTGTGTGGATTTTTAACAATGGTATAAGCGCCGTATCGTTCAGAAAGCAATGGCAAACTACTGAATGAAAAACTTGCCTAGAAAAATCACAAACAGCCAATAAAAGCAGGGGTTGATTGCCACGTCCTGTAAAGGATAAGCAACTAACTAACATCCTGCAAACTACGGTAGCAGGTAGACGCCAGACTAGCGGGCGCCGCAAAGTATAACCACTCCCCTTGAAATTCGTTGAAGAATGTTTTTTCTCGGAAACGGTCCGTAAAAACGAAGACTTACGTGCAGTATAGTATGATCAGGCCTTTAGTTTGCATCAGATCGCACATTCTTACCTCCAATGTCTAAAAACTTTCGTTTTGAAGGGTTGTAAAAACAGGTATAGCTTTAAAAGAATTATATGCGTCTATTTAATAAAAAATTCAATTTTTTAAAAAAATGAGATCATATACTGTACAATATTTTAATTCACTCAGCGTGCCATTGAAAATCGTTCCACGTGCCACGCTTGGCACGCGTGCCGTACTTTGCCGACCCCTGGCCTAGAAGATAGTTAGTTATACACTTCATTAACTGTCATAAACGGAATGTTGGATGGGATTGTGTTGGTACATTTGTTCTCACAATGGAGCAGTGAGTGAATGATGTACACGCTTATTATATTGATATGATATTTGCCGCTCGCCAACTTCAGGAGAAATGCCAGGAACAGTACAGTGACCTATACACAACATTTATTGACTTGACCAAGGCCTTTGACACTGTCAATAGGGATGGACTATGGAAAATTATGGCGAAATTCGGCTGTCCCGATAAGTTCATCTCAATTGTCCGCCAGTTTCATGAAGGTATGATGGCTCGCGTATTGAATGATGGAGAACCTTCTGAACCCTTTCCGGTCACAAACGGTGTCAAACAGGGATGTGTGCTCGCTCCGATACTATTCAGTATGATATTTGCTGCCATGCTGTCTAACGTTACGCATGGCAGTAGTGACGGCGTACACATCACATACAGGACAGATGGGAAGCTGTTTAATTTGAGACGATTACAGTCCTTTACAAAGGTGAATGAAACAATGATCTCTGACCTTGTCTTTGTGGACGACTGTGCCCTTAACACCTGCACAGAACTAGACATGCAGAACAATATGAGAAGGCTTTCTGTAGCGTGTGATGCCTGTGAAACATGGACAGTGTATAGCAGACACGCCAAGAAGCTTAATCATTTCCACATGAGCTGTCTTCGCAGGATACTCAGGATCAAGTGGCATGATAGAGTATCTAATTCTGAGGTCCTCAACAGAGCACATATCTCAAGCATCTACACATTGCTGCAGAGGGCCCAAACTAGATGGGCCGGACATGTTGTTCGCATGCCCGAAAAACGCCTCCCAAAGCAGTTGATGTACAGCGAACTCTCTATGGGTAAGCGAACAGTAGGGGACAAAAGAAACGCTTCAAAGACACACTGAAAGCATCGTTGAGCAGCTTCAAAATTGATGTCTCCTCCTGGGAGACTATCGCACATGATCGCTCTGCCTGGCGGACAAACATTACTCAAGGCGCTCGCATTGCAGAACAGAATTTAGCTGATACGGCAGAAGGCAAGCATGCTGCAAGAAAAGTCAGAATGCGCAGCATCACTACTATCGACTCTAACCATGTGTGCCCCGTATGTGGCATGGCCTGTACGGCCAAAATAGGACTAATTAGCCACATGAGATCACGGCACTGATGTCTCACAATTCAAGTCTGAAGCTGTCGCCATCTTCGCTTGCGATGGGCAACTATTATTATTATTATATTGTTAACCTTTTCAACCAATGTAGAGGTAAATGTAAACCTATTCAACCTTAATATAATGAAAGTTTTCCACTCACTGGGATTAATATTAATGCTCAGAGAAGGTAATGTTCTGAGGTAGATTGGATGGTGGAATGAAAAGAGGAGGCACATAAGTGTGTGTCAGGAAAACTCAATACTCAGGAGGGTATTTGTTCTCTTCTTTTGTAACACCAGTTGGTGGTACCAATTGAGGGTACTGTCTCTGGAACAAGTGAGAGTATAAGTGGCCTGAAATCGACGCTAGACACCATTATCAGACGGGTCTTGGAGACGCTGGACCAGCTTTGTGATTACTCCCTGATACTTCTTGGGACGTGGCACACCTCTCAGACTTGATCAGTGACGATTGAACCAGTCATCTATCTGCAAAGAACCAAACATCAGCTGGAGCAGAAACTATCAAACTTATTGGCAGCTAAGTACAAACATAAAAGCTGCCAAGTGAACTGTCAGACAATTTCCTCCAAATTCATAACATCACCCTGTGATGATTACCTTTTTTAAAAGAATTATTCATTTTTTAAACTATTAAACGTAATTGATTATTAAATTTGTTATTTGTGTATATACACATTTAAAGTTGATTTAATTATTTTGAATGTGCGCAACCGTATGTCTCAGTTATCTTAAATACACTTAAAATAGAGCTACTAAATTAAGATTTTGCTGAATTAAATCCGGTGTGGGCTTGTACGAGCTAAATTAAATCATATAACCCATCTTCACAAAAGGCGGCGTGTCAAATACAAAGTTAACGGGCTCAGGCTCATTCAGCATTGTTCTGCAATATCTTCTGTATACTCCATCGAGGTAGAAGCATCATTATCCTTCTATCTTCAACTCTGCCAGCAGTAATCTTGTGCGAAGACCCATATTAGATACTCTAGGTTTTTAACCTCTGTTCGACCACTACTGCAAAGAGGGGAAGCAACCCGTGACACTACAACACAAACGTTCACAAACGCAGGCGTGGAGAACTTCCTTTGTAACTAAGAAGTGCATGATATCCTATCTGGTGAATTCTCCTATCCATACGTATGCTTTGCGAGTTTCTTTCCGGTTAGACGCCAAACACGTAGTGTGTAGACTCAGACTTCTGCAGAACTCCTTTTCCCGTCGCAATATCCTTAAGAACACTTTATAAAATTATATTCCACATTTATGAGTATTTTAAATCCACACAGAAATGAAATATTGGAACAGCTGTGAACAAGCTATTCCACTTGTGCTCCGCGATGTTTGTAAAATCCGTACCGACTTATGGCTAACGTGTCTTTATACTTCTGTTTTTGCCTGTCTGATGGCATGTGTCCTGATTATATACTTTAAGATGGCGTGGGTTTGTTCCTAGCGTAAGTGCAACATAAAGAATCTAGACTGTTTCTAGTAGGTATAGGTCTGTGGCCTAATGGATATGAACACGGTTTCATAATCCAGATATACCAGGATCGAAACCTGCTGCAGGCGGTTTGGTAGCAGATCGCTTTGTGTGGATTTTTAACAATGGTAAAAGCGCCGTACCGTTCAGAAAGCAATGGCAAACTACTGAATGAAAAAAATTGCCTAGAAAAATCACAAACAGCCAATAAAAGCTGGGGTTGATTGCCACGTCCTGTAAATGATAAGCAACTAACTTTTTTTTAATACGCCTAAATGAACTAATGATGGTTCCCTGTTCTTTGTTGATTGTGATGGCAAAGGATAAAATGATAGGAAACTGCTGATGCCTCAAGGTGAAAGGTAGAATAGTACATCTGGTCCCTGAAGTGATGTCATGGAATGAAAACTCGTCCATCTTAATGTGACCGCGCCATCTTGTCAGCCATATTGTCTCCGTGGTTCACCCATCTTGTCAGCCATATTGTCTCTGTGGTTTAGTGCCTTTTCACCACATTATCTTCAAGAAGAAGATATATTATTAGGCCATAATAAAGCCTACAAATTAGTTGTGTTATATTTGTGTTTTTCGCTATTTCTAGAGCGATAATCGCGTGTGTTATTTGCGTGGCGCAATCAATCCGCGCAGCGCACTAAAGTTGAGTGGTTAGCCTAGAGCCTATATAAAGAGATAGCGGGCGGTGAACAGGCCTATTTTGCAAAAGCCGCCCAGAGAGAACAAACGAAGTTAGACACCAGAGTCAATCTGTAGATGCCTTGAGCACGTGAGTTTGATTTCAAAGCAAATTAGCATTAGTTTTCTATAATTCTGAAATTATATTGAGCGTGGCTGTTTTAATGTTTAGTGAAATAAATAGATAGATGTAATTCTAAAGGAGATTTCTTCCAGGACATTATGATTTAGTCTTGAAATGATAGATGAGTGAAAATAATGTCTGGATAGGTTTTATTAGGCACGCTATGACTGTATAAAAGCGGCGCCAGCAAGTCTGAATAACACGCTTCGCGTGGTAAACCTATAATGTTACGCTATTTTATACTGGGTGAATTGACACGTGGGTGGAAGTAGGTTAATATAATTTTCCCCAGTAATAGATCAGAGTTTTCGTGTTAAATTTCCTTTAGGTGATGTATTTAGTTCCAGTTTTGTTAAAGTTAAGAATAATTATATTTTATTCTTTAATGTAAGAGCATTTAAGTGTATTTCACGATAGCCTACTTATCATAAACCTACTGTTTATCTTTAGTGGTTACTTTGAAGTGAGAATAGTCATTTAGATTTCTGGTGAGATTAGAGCCACGCCAGGGTGCGTAAGGCACGTTGAGACAGGTGTTTCTCTGTTTGCTCCTGGTGGAGCATGGAAACACCAATGCGGCTGGTGTCCATCACAAGCCCACAAGAAGCATTTTTATGCTATTACAGTGGTTGTTTCTGTAACAATGTGTTTCATGTGATGAGTTCCCAATCTCATCAGGGGTCATATACGACAAGCTTGCGGCCAGGCGCACCAGTCGTCACTTACGACATGTTCAGAGTGCAGTGACGAATATTGAGACGGATCAGTTGCGAGGTGGTGGTTTATTCTCATTATTGAGAGTACTTGTTGTACATGTAGTTGAAGAATATTATTTTATGTCCAGTTGATTATTATTTAATGATTGTTATGTGAAGGATGGTTTGTGAGAGCACGTGGGCTCACTTGGAGATATATATTTCTCTTCTCCGCTCCTGAGGGAGCATTGGGCCACCAGTGTGGTTTGCCTCCGCATGAAGTATTCATATGCTCTTGCAGTAGTGGTTTCGGTAGCAACCGATGTTACACGGTGAGATTGCCAGCCTCATGCACAACACCATACTAGTCTCATTGGGCGATATGCATGCGTGTGTGTGTGTGATAGCTGAGTGTGTGTGCTCTTGCAGTAGTGGTTTCATTAGCAATCTGAGTTACATAGTGAGATTGCCAGCCTCATGCACTGTAGCAAGTTTAATTTGCTATGGAGTTATGATGTTATACCTAAAAAGAAAGAAATATGTGTCTGTGTTAACCGTGTGAGGTCAAGCACATGTAGGCCCCTACTCTAATAGATGATAATGATGTATTTGCAGGGAACCTAACGCTACCTCCCTAGATCTCACACGGTCACTATTTTGGCTCTAGTGTCTGGTGTATGATGTACCTAATGTCTAGGGGAGAAATGAAATGATGGTACATAAACACAAAACACTTTAACTCACTATAAGGAAATGACTAAAAATAGTGGTTAATGTTTTTCTTTAAAATTTGATATTTTCTTTTTACAATTTAATCTGCCTGTCCCACCATCTCTTTTGGACAGGTCTTTGAAAATGAGGAAAAGATAGTTTACATAAAAGATTAACTAAAATGTGTGGACACTTTGTCCAATAAGTATAAAGTCACTCTATCTCTCCTGTTGGTGTATTCACAGATTACAACTTTATTATCTAATAGTGTGTGTCATTTGTTAGGAGGGGCTGTAGTTTCATCACGCCCCATAACATCCTGGGTATGATTGGAAATACCAAAGTTTATTAAAATTGAAGTGTCAGATATACCCAGATGCTAACACATCACCTGGGATTCTTTGTAGAAGGATAATTCAGTATGTCGTTGCAGAAAATATAGATATCTCAACACGCACAAGCTCCTCCAGCTATCTGCTGACAGCATAAACGTTTTACCGGAGACTTGTTGGCGTTACACTCACTCATCAGGTTTCCTGTCACCGGCTGGTAACAGGAAATAAAACCTCTGCAATAAAAGGACACCCTGGCCTTTTTTGTATCTGATCACACTTTATTATTATTATTTACATATGGTGGTATGGGGTCAGCCTCTCGTGCATACAGGTGCACTCGCCCCTAATTTTATATGACTCACACCTTGCTGTGACCACACCTCAGGTCCCTATGGCAGATACGCCACTGTACTTTTACATAGTTTTCCTCAATACAATAACGTGGAGTAACCACATTTCGTTTTGTATGATTTGCTCTTCTTTTTTTTTAAATTATAAATGCTCCAGGCATGTTGAACAGTGTTCATGGAACACGGAGGCTTACTAACATATTCTAATACAATAATATTAAAACAAAATCATGACAATATACAACAGTTAGATACAGTTCAATGTGAGGACTCAACAATGTCTGCTCCCGGCATGTCCTTCACTTTTCCCAATAGCAGTATCTAACTTTGGCAGTTGTAATAAACATATTAATACATAAAGCATTCTTACCACAATTTCAAGAAATAGTAACAAATAACGTTGACTTGCAATGAATGGCCTCAGTTTTTCTCTGCCCTGCCCAGACTGCTAATTAATTCTTTATTTTATAAATTAACACAGCTGATCTCAGCGTATTTGATAGAAAAAGTTTTTGTCAACTGGCGATGAGCAGTGAAAGCATTTTGCTAATATCTATTAGTACTGGCCAATGGAAAACCTGCGACTACCAGAATTCAAATGTAGTTTTTGAAAAAAAAAAAAAAATTTCAAACAAACTCTGTGTCTGGTAGTCGATTGGTCAGTCTGCGTTAGTTATGTCCAATAGAAAAAGATGTTTCGTTTTTAGTTACATTTTCCCTATCTCTCCCCTTTCACTCCTATACCAACTAATAGAATTTGAATTAATACCATGCCTCTTTCTAAGCTGGCGTCCCCACTAATGTTATGAAAAAAACAAGCAGGAACCACAGTCTGTCTGGTCAAGCGTCCGTAGACATTTAGTATTTTCTCAATAACTTGGCTAATACTTGGACTACCTTATTTTTTAAAACACATTTTTGCTCAGGGGACTCTAAGCTTTACTACCATATGATTTTTAAGGTCAGTTTCAGTATGGTTTAGATTTTCAATTTTGTCACTGTCAATCGTCAAATATAAATTTTACACAAGTCGGCCATCTTCCCCCTCTCATCTCTCTCTAGCATTTATTTTTCAAATAACTAACTTGTTTGAGTGACGTCAGAAATACATTACTCGGCGAGAATTTAAACTGTCTGTGTGTATATATCATCGGGCCAATCCTACAGCGTGTCAAGCGAAGCGGGGTTTTGCGCGGCGGGTGTTAGAATTTTCGTTAATTATTACTGTTGTCTCGTGTTACACTACCAAAAATGTAAGGATTACTACTATTAAAGGCGTTGAAGTTAAAGTATTACGTTAATTCAGACAGTAACTTGGCGGCACATTTCTGGAAGATCGTTAATTATAAGTCTTGCCGCAGTCTCTATCAGATCGGGCAAAATGTTAAAAATGTTTAAAGTACGTCACAAGGAAAGCGAGTAGGTTTATACGGCGGGATCGTTTCTAAGCATTACCATGGCACAAAATTCAGCGCCATGCTGGCGTGTGAGATGCTTATAGTCAGACACCTACGGGCGGGGTTATTTATTATCATAGGACTAAAATCTTACTGAAATGAGCGATTATCTCGCAGATTTTACTACACACCTCTCGTCCTAAAACATGCATTCATTTGCAGGTTATAATCTGCGAGATAACTTAGCTCAAATGAAGTCTTACGCGTTTTTCTGATCTTCATCATAAGGATGTCTACTCAAAAAGTCTGCACCGACGTTCTGAGGGCCAGGAATATATTCAATCAGAAATGCGTATGGCTGTAATAATAATGACCATCTCAATAATCTGGAATTTTCATGCTTGGCTTTTGACAGGAATACGAGAGGTGAATGATCCGTTTGGACCACAAATGTCCTGCCATATAGATAAATCTGGAATTTTTTTATAGCCCATATCAAAGCTAGACATTCCTTTTCACTTGTTGAATAATTTTTTTTCCGCTTTGTTCAACTTGCGGCTTGCATAAGCGACTGGGTTCAATTCTCCATCTTGTGAGGAGGACCTGTGTAACAATGTAGCGCCCAGGCCCACATTGCTTGCGTCACTTCTCACGATAAATTCTTGATTCAAGTCAAGCAATTGCAATACTGGCCTGCTTGTGAGTTTTTCTTTTAACTCCTGGTAAGCCAATTCACACTGTGCAGACCAATTTATTGTATCAAGTTGACCATTGCGAGTTAAATCCGTCAGATGAGAACATATAGAGTTAAAATGTTTGATGTACTTTTGGTAGAACCGACACAACGACACGAAAGATTGCACATCTTTCTTTGTTTGTGGTCTAGGTGCTTTTTTCAATTTTTCCAGATTCTTGGGATCGGGGGTCATGCTACCCTGATGTACAGTATGTCCCAAGAATTCCAACTCTTTACAAACAATACAACATTTTGTTGGTCCAGCGGTCAAGTTAGCCTCTCTGAGTCTATCAAACAGCATATTCAAAGAGGTAACGTGTTCCTCAAATGTTTCCGTAGCAATGAGGTTATCATCCATAACATTCGAAATACATGGATTTTTCAGGGGATCCAACAATTTTCGCATCATCCTAGAAAACACACTCGGGGCATTTTTCAATCCAAACGGTAACATGTTGAACTCATAATGACCTTCCGAGATGCTAAAGGCTAAATAAGGTCGAACCTCAGGCTTTACTGGAATTTGGTAATAGCCTTTGCTAAGATCCACCTTAGAAAAATATTTTGCCCTGTTCAGCCTGGCAAATAGTTGAGTAGTATCAGGTAATGGATCAACCTGACCTTCTGTGACAGCATTCAGTTTCCTGTAATCTATGCACAGTCTATGTTCTCCCGATGGTTTCCGCAACAAAACCACACATGAACTATAAGGAGACTCACTGTGAGAAATAATCCCTTCTTGTAACAAATAATCTATCTCCTCTTTCAAAGCTTTTTCCTTAGCGAAAGGAATAGAATAGGGCCTCATACAGATAGGTGCTGGGTCTAGTAGTTTCATATAATATTCCAACAAATTTGTGTGCCCCGGTTTATCCGTTAACACATCTGTATGTTTCTCAAGGACCTGTTGAACCTTCTCCCTCTGTCCTTTTGTCAGGTGATTACTGATCTTCACC
The DNA here is from genome assembly GCA_024509875.1 of Oreohelix idahoensis. Lineage (NCBI taxonomy): Eukaryota > Metazoa > Mollusca > Gastropoda > Stylommatophora > Oreohelicidae > Oreohelix > Oreohelix idahoensis. Next base: position 250,101 of record JAMPIV010005926.1, read on the forward strand.
TGTGCAAACGTTTCACTGGTTTTCAGTGGATATTCAAATGAGGTGAGAGGGTCATTCTTCATTTCGGTTGCGATAGACAAGGCCATTAGGTGTGTTCCTTCCTGGATTTGTCTGTCCAGATATTTCTTCAAAAGGTTCACATGATAGACTTTTTCCTTTCCCTTTTTGTCTATCTTATAATTTGTTCTGGATACCATTTCCAAAACTGTATATGGACCTTGCCATCCGATCTGAAGTTTATTGTTGCTGCCGGGCAATAGAAGAAACACCTTCTCCCCTACAGCAAGCTCCCTATCCTTCGCTTTCTTATTATAATAAGCAGCATGCTTTTTCCTGGCTTTTCTCAAATTACACTTGCTAACAAAAAAATATTTTTTTTCTTTCTCTAACATTTCTATGTTTTTCTGGTCAATTTTAATGCGCTGTTTTTAAATCTGCAAACCGTTTTTCTCTATCAGGTCGGGATCTCTAGAAATACGCAGTTGAAGTTTTTTAACAACGCATACAGTATTACAACATCATTCGTACAAGAAGTATAACAGTTATGTAGGCTTGAATTTCTTTGCAGTCGACTTTCGTCGGTGACTGGCATGTGGTACATCGCGATGAAGCATCCAACAATAATCGGCAAGCATGGTCACACTCCACCGTCCTTGATAACGTGACTCCATTACGGCGATATCTTGATGGAATCGTTCTCCATGTTCATCGCTGACTTCGACAAGGTTGTCAGGGAAAAAGTCAAGATGCGAATCGAGCAAATGAAGAGTGAGGGACATGTTACAGCCCATAATTCTGTATGCATCTATGCACTGCTTAACAATATGCACATAGTCGACAGATTTGTGATTTCCCAGAAAGTTATCGACGATCGATTTGAATGCCATCCATGCGCAAAGTTCACTACCATTTAACAAGTTCTCGAATTGTTTGTCTGCAATAACTTTCCTAATCTGAGGTCCTACAAAGATACCTTCCTTTATCTTTGCATCGCTAACTTGCGGAAACTTTTCTCGAAGAAAAGTGAAAGCTTTGCTCGTTTTATCTAACGCTTTTACGAAATTCTTCATGAGCCCCAACTTTATATGTAACGGTCGTAAACATGATGCTGTCTTTGTTAACTAATGACACGTGTATTACATTTTTATGCCCGAGCTGCATACGAACCCTGATAGGCCACATCTTTCTTGCATAATGTTCCTGTCTGTTGCGGCTGTCCCATTCACCTAGGAAGCAACAAAATTTAGCATACCCAGTCTGCATGCTCGTGAGAATTGCAATGACCTTTAGGTCTCCACAAATCCGCCATTGGTAGTCATTGTACTTTATTTTTGCCAAAAGTATAGCAATATTGTCATAAGTTTCTTTCATATAAACAGAGTAGGCGACTGGAATTGATGAAAATAAATTTCCGTTATGCAATAACACGGCTTTTAGACTAGTCTTGGAAGAGTCGATGAAAAGTCGCCATTCGTTGACTATGTGCTCATGACCGAGGTGCACCATTAGACCGTTTACATCTTTGCAATAGCAAATGTCATCATCCATCTCAAAGTATTGAACAAGTTCTCTGTGTCTATGACGAAATTTAGGTATCGGAGAATTGGGCGCTAAAAGATTCCATTCTTTAAGTCGCGAACCGAGTAATTCCGCTTGTCCTTTGGTAAGAGCGAGATCACGTATTAGATCTGAAAGTTCTGAATGGTTAATTAAGTGAACACCATCATTCACCGGTATATAATCCGAGTCAGAATTAGTTTCTAAAGCAGGTAAACTATCACTTTCTGATGGTTCATTCACGTCCAACGGATATTGTTCTGGTGGAACTGGGATCGGACACGTGATTGGATCATGAAGCACTGGTTTCGAAACCGATTCAATATTTTGATAAACCACATACTTTCTAGTTTTAAAAGTGAAACCATGGATATTTGTCAAGCAGAAGTAACAATCAGTAGCGTGATTTGTCGGTTCACGCCATATTACTGGCACTCCAAAAGGCATCGACTTATGCTTCGGCGATTTTCGTAACCAACCTGCCAATGTATTTGCACAAGTCGAACAAACTGCATTTGGCTTCCAAGATTTATTTGCATCATCAACTTTCGAATCGAAATAAAGTTCATATGCTTTCTTTAGTAATGGTGTGAAGTTTTTCTGGTGAACACGATCGGTAAAATATCCGCACACGTAAGAGAACAGATCAGCCGAATTTCTACAACTTCTAGAAGCCATATTTCGCTCAGAATTATTTCAAAATACAGTAACTATTTGAAAAATAGCGTAACATATGTCATGCATCTTTTAGCAGTATAAAAAGTAGAATTATTTTGTATTTTATTAATTTTTAATAAGTTATATAGTAAAAATGAAACGGAACAAATAACGATTTCCCAAAAATATATTTATTCACAAATATCTTAAGAACCCGATGTGATAGAGATAAACGGATTTCAGATTTGAAATCAGCGCAAGAAACTGACCTAAGAACACTTATTCTTATATAAGAAAGAAAAATGTTGTTTGTCAGTGTTATCATTTGCCAGTTTCCAACTAGTTTTTAAACGAGTGGTCAGTTCGTTCACATATTGATAGAATGAGGTAACAGTCTCCTCTGCCTTCTAATCGGTCCAAGTCCTTAACAATGCTTCTAATGGACCTTTTATTGGCCTCCCATATAACAGGGTTGCGGGTGCCATCCCGGTTGAATTATGTGGAACTTCCCGGTACGCAAACAACGCGGCGGGCAAGTATTGGTCCCACGTATCAGGTTTCTTATGTGCCAGCTTTCTCAGGATAGAAATAAGAGTCCCATTGATTCTCTCTACCTGGCCGTTCCCTTGGAGGTGATACGGACTACAATGAAAGTGCTTGGCTTGAAACAACCTAAAAATCTCTTCTGTTAGTTTCCCCTTGAACTGTGAGCCATTATCAGTCAAGATTTGATGCGGGAATCCTTACCTTTTAAATATAGTAAGTAATGCCTCTGCCACATGTTTCGAATCGATTGACGACAGGGCTACCGCCTCTCCCCACATAGAACAAGTGTCTACCAGAGTAAGGATGTAACTGTTCCTCCTCTTGGTCCGAGTGAGAGGTCTCACAATATCCACTGCAACTCTCTCAAAAGGTGTTCCCACTATGGGCATTTCCCCTAGAGTTGCTGGAGCAGTCCAATGCTTTGGAGCTACTCTCTGGCATTCTGGACAAGATTTTACATATCTCTTTATATCTTCCGTTATCCCTGGCCAGAAATAATGACAAGCTATACGCTGTCCTGTTGCGCTAATCCCCATGTGACCACTGAAGGGGATAGTATGACCTAACTCCATCACCTTTTCCCTATATGAACTGGGAAGGACTAGCTGTCCTTGACCAGCTGAACCAGTGCCGGCCTTCCTATATAGCAATTTATTCTTCATATAAAATTCTCCTTCATTAGGAGGAGTATGGCTCTTTGTGAGTTTCTTATAACACGGCTTCAGTGACCTATCTTCAGCCTGTGCTATCCTCATCTCCTCTGGATGAGTATCTATAGGTTCATCTGCTTCCTTTCTGGATTGTGATCGGGTCTGGACTGCTGCCAAGACCACAGGTCTCTTGGGATTCCCCAAGTAGACATAACGACACCCCAATATCATAAGGTAGATGGGTGCGTCGATCACTGCTGCTCTGATAACACCTTCCACATAGCGAGTTTTCACATTTATTCTTGCTATGGGAAGTGTCATGAGTGGTATGTCCTTGGTCGCCCCTTGTATCTCCACTGTTTCTGTGGTACACTGATCTGGGTTCACCAAGTGCGAGCTCACGACAGAATCAAAATCTAAACCGGTATCATAGAGGCACCTAATGGTGACATCATTGCATACAACATCCTCACAAACTGGGGGGTGATAAGGTTCCTGCTGTCCAGCAGGTTTGTCCTTTACTTCCTTGTTCCCCATTTTCATAGCAGCAAATCCAGCAGGTTTACTTTTACAAAATTTAATGTCATGCCCATCCCTCTTACAATATCTACAATATAATCTACCTTGATGAAAAGGTTTTCTTTCATAATTCTTTCTGTCAGTGAATTGTGAGGTTTTATTTTTATAATCATTTCGAGGCCTATCAAAGTTTTGCTTACCTCTATTGTCAAATTTATTATAGTTTTGTGGGGCCTTATAATGATCTACTGGTTTCTTTTTGGTTCTAGCTACCTCTGCCGTGTCTGCCTGATACCTCTCAGCGACATTAATTATCTCACCCAGCCTCTCCGCGCCCTGTTCCATGAGAAACTTTCTCATGTCTGGAGCCATGGACTCTCTCATCTGTTCTATGAGTATCATCTCTTTGAGATCTTGGGTTTTCCCCAAAGTAGCCCATTTCTCCATATACGTTCTAAGCGGGCGGAGAACTGGTGATAGGTCTCACCCAACAGTAGCCTGGCATTCCTAAATTTCTTTCTATAAAACTCTCCGTTCTTTTCGTATCTTAACAAAAGAGCCTGCTTCAACATGTCATAGTTGTCTTGGTCATCCCTGCTCATTTTGGAAAAAACTTCAAAAGCTGTTCCCCGAAGACCTTGAGACAACTTTACACCCCATCTTTCTCTTTGTAACCCATAAGTCGTGGCTAATACTTCATATCTGCTCAAATATGACTCAATGTCATCATCCTTTTCTACAAAATAGTCTAGATGGAACCCCATGGCTGAGTTGGAGGCCCCTTGACTAGCAGTAGCATCAGAGGTAGAGGGGCTGTGACCATTGTCCGGAGCAAAGCCGTGCAACTCTAACTCCCTTAGTCGCAACTCATGCTCCCTCTGTAATCTTTTATGTTCTGCTTCCCTCTAACCAGTCAATCTCTTTTCTTCTGCTTCCCTTAGCAGTCGTTTTTCTTCTGCTTCCCTTTGCAGTCGTTTTTCTTCTGCTTCTCTTTGCAGTCGTTTTTCTTCTTTTTCTGCCTCCAATTTTCTCTCCTCAAATAGAGCCTCTTGATCTCAGCCTCTCTATCAGCCTCTATGGCCCTGGCCTCTTTGTCAGCCTCAATATGTAACCTTTTAATTTCCCTAGCCTCTTCTAACTGTATTTTTCTTTCCTCCGCTAACCTATGTTCTTCCCTAGCAATAAATTTATCTCATTCTGAGGTGACATAGTCAATCAAGACTTGACCCTCCATATTCATTTCCCTGGCAGTCTGCACAGCCGCAGAGCGAAACTTGGCCAAATCTGCCATCTGATAACTACAAAATGTTCTAAATAAATTTCTAAAATAAATGCAAATTTACTTAATTAATTCCAGGTTCTGACACTTCATTAAATTCCCAAATCTTGGGCAATAGTAATTATGGGGATTCCCTGGGAAAATAGAATTGATGTTAATGCTAAAACCCAGACCCCAATGTATGTAGTACTAGGAGAAATTCAATTCCCGGACAAGCCTACCAATATATGTACCAAGTTTAATTTGCTGGGGAGGTTATGATGTTATACCTAAAAAGAAAGAAATCTGTGTCTGAGTTAACCGTGTGAGGTCAAGCACATGTAGGCCCCTGACTCTAATAGATGATAATGATGTATTGCAGGGAACCTCCCTAGATCTCACACGGTCACTATTTTGGCTCTAGTGTCTGGTGTATGATGTACCTAATGTCTAGGGGAGAAATGAAATGATGGTACATAAACACAAAACCCTTTAACTCACTATAAGGAAATGACTAAAAACAGTGGTTAAGGCCCCATCGAGGCCAGCTCCTTGACGTGGAGATGGGGCTCAAGTACAGCCATCAGCGGCTAAAAAACCAAGACTGGCCAGGCCCTCCTACACTCGAGCAAGACCACAGTCTGCCCTAGCAAGTCAAGGTGCTGAAGACGGAGGCAACCAGCCAAGAGGCGCACCACAGCAATCAGGATGCCACGCACATGCGCTATGGAAGTATGCCTATATCTGCAAAACGTTATGGCACTCGCCCTGTGACGGACACCCAGGCAGGCGCAGTGCCGGGCCCTCTGCCTCGGAAGGGCCCAACCCCTACTACTGGGGGTCCTTCTCAATTGCCCCGTGGAGCCAGGAGGCATGAGAATAGAGCTACTGGCCAAGCAAAGAAAAGACCATTTAAAATAATGCACTGGAATGCTGAAGGCGTCAATAGTACAAAAGACGGCTACAGCAAAAAATTAGAGCTCGAAAATATCTTGAATGAAGAGCAAGTAAATGTATGTTGCTTGCAAGAAACCCACCTCAACAAGGACATAGCCTTCAAAATCAGAGGCTACCAGTGCTACTGATCTGACCGAATAGACAGGCAAAAGGGTGGAATACTGACACTCGTGAGGAATAACATCAGTGCATGTCAGCTTGAAACATATATGGAGGGGGCGGAATACCAGATGCTTCATCTCAGGACAGAAAGTTCAGAATTCCACCTGCTCAACTACTACTGTCCGAGCGACCGCCCACTGGCACTAGATACAATCCCAGCAAAAGAAAGACTGATTGTATGCGGAGACTTCAACAGCCACTCACAGAGCTGGGGCTATGATCACATGGACAGGAGAGGTGAGGAGCTTGAAAACTGGCAGGATGACAATGGGCTTATCCTGATTAACCAGCCAATCGACCCACCAACCTTCTACTCGAGATCATGGCACACCACCTCTACACCAGACCTGGCATTCCACTCACCCAGCCTGGAGTGGAACACCACACGCGTTGTAGGGAAACAACTTGGAGGCAGCGACCACCGGCCAGTCTTCCTAATTGTGGAAAATGAACTTGTCAAGGAGAGCAGCACTCTCTCTAGGTGGAACTACAAGAAGGCAGACTGGACAATGTACCAGCACCGTACTAGTATACTGGCTAGAGATTTGACTGTAGACAAAGACATCAATAAGCTAGTCGATGAATTCAGCAGATGCATATTACAGGCTGCTCGTGAAACAATACCTAGAGGGGCTCGTAAGCACTACAAACCATATTGGAATAGTGAACTAGAGCAGCTGCACAACGACGTGGAAACATCTCGAAAGCAGGCAGAGACCAGTCCATGCCAAGAACACCACAATAACTACCAGCAAGCTAAGGCCAAATTTCAAAGGGCCAAGTTGCAGGCCAGGCGAAGAAGCTGGAAGGAGAAAACAGAGTCCTTGAACTTCGAAAGAGATACGAGGAAACTGTGGAAGCTGGTAAAATAACTTAACGATGAAGGTACAGAGAGAAACTCAAGGATTGCTCTGTACAAAGATGGAAACATCCTCATGGGAAAACAGGCAGCTGATCACTTTGCAGACTCCTTTGCTAAAGACAACAACATCGAAGTTAGCCCAGAGAAGCAACAGGAGACTCGTGAGAAACAACAATACGCATGACGAGATTGAACCATACCTGAAGTTATGGAGGCACCAATCACATTCAGAGAACTGGAGCTTGCAATATCCAAATTGAAAATGAGAAAGTCGCCAGGAGTTGATGGAGTGTCCAATGAAATGATTAAGAACTTGGGAACCGCAGCAAAAACAAAGCTGCTGCAGATCTTCAATATCTGTTGGAACTCAGGCAGAGTTCCACAGACCTGGAGGGAAGCAATCATGATACCACTCCTAAAACCAGGAAAAGACAGTTCCACTGCCTCCAGCTACAGACCAATCAGCCTAACAAGCTGCCTCTGCAAAACAATGGAACGTATCATCAACCTCAGGCTACAGTGGTACCTTGAAAGTGAAAACCTTCTTGTACCACAGCAGGCGGGCTTTAGGCAGTGTTATTCCACCGAAGATCAGGCAACTTACCTTTCCCAAGAGATTGAGGATGCGTTCCAAGATAAGAAACTGGTACTAGCAGCATGGATAGATCTAAGGAAAGCATTTGACAAGGTTTGGAAAGAAGGGCTTCTGAAGAAACTGAGAAATTGTAGAGTGAATGGTAAGATGTACAAATGGGTGAAAGCATACCTGCATAACAGAAGAGCCCGAGTACAACTAGATGGCCTCAAGAGTAAGAAAATTCTACTGCGTCATGGCGTCCCTCAGGGAGGGGTTCTGTCCCCCACACTTTTCCTAGTCTACATCAACGACCTGGTTGCTGAACTACCACATGGAATGAAAGTGGCAATGTACGCTGATGACCTGGTAATATGGTGCACAGATGAGCATGCAACAGTGGCCACCAAACTGCTACAAAGAGCTATAGATGCCTTAACCTCATGGGCAAATAGATGGTGTGTCAGCATCAATACAGACAAGTGCAGCACTACGCTCTTCACCCTCTCTCCCAAACAAAAAGCTGGTGTCATCAAGATAAACGAAGAGCTCCTGAGAGAAGATAAACAACCCACCTATCTCGGAGTTAGATTCGATGATAGGCTGACATGGAAGCAGCACATCAACAAAGCAGCAACAAAGGCCAGGAGGAAGTTAGCCATCCTGAGAAAATTAAGTGGAACCACATGGGGAGCCAGCGGGAAAATACTTAGTAAAGTTTACCAGCAGGGCATACGACCACACCTGGAATATGGGTCAGCTGCGTGGTGCCCAGCATCAAACACCACATTACAAGAGCTAGATAAGGTGCAAAACCAGGCGCTTAGGGTCATCACGGGGGCAATGAAATCAACGCCCATAGTGAAGATGGAGAAAATGGGGAGGATACAAGCACTGAGAGAACGCAGAGACACGAAAGTGCTAACACAGGCAGAAAAGTTCCTCTGTATGCCGAGCCATCCAATGAAGGACAGATTCCAAAACCTAGCAATGGGGCGACTGAAAAGAAGCAGCTTTATCCACCAGGCCAAACGATTACGTAGACAAACCTCAGACCTGCCTGAAGTTAACAGCCCCCTAAAGTCTGTGCCAGAACAAACCCCTTGGAGAGAGGAGCATGGGCTACCAGTACACATCCACACAAAAGTGAAAGGAATATTCGACAGGGATGAACAGAACAGCGTGCAACGTAGGACAGTCACTCTCAGTTTCCTGGATGATGAATACCCACAGGACCTCTGGGTCCGAGTATACACGGATGGGTCAGCACAGAATGCAGTAAAGAATGGAGGAGCAGGAGTGTACATAGAATACCCAAACAACACTAGGGATACTGTCAGAGTACCAACGGGGAAATTCTGTAACAACTATGATGCAGAAGTCCAGGCAATCAAGGTGGCAACTGAGAAACTATTGAACACCAATCTCGGTCCACAGCCTGTAGTATTCCTGACAGATGCAAGATCAGCACTCCAAGCACTTCAGTCCAGAAAATTGCCAGGCATACAAGCCCTACTTTCTGAACTGTGCAACCAGCGCAGGGTCACCATGCAGTGGATACCGTCTCATTGTGGAATACCAGGAAACGAGAGAGCAGATGAACTGGCTAAAGAAGGTGCTGCAGACGAGCAACCGGATGTACCAGTTACATACCATCAGAAGAAAAAGATGATCAAATCTATCAGAAAGCCACCAACACCAACGCAGGATGACTACCAAGCTATGAACAGATCAGAACAAATAGTCATTCTGCGCCTCAGAACAGGACACAACCGCCTCCGCAGCCACATGTATACAAAATTCAAGATTGGCAATTCAGCCATGTGTACATGTGGACAGGCACCCCAGACTGCGGAGCACGTACTTCAAGATTGCCCCGAATATGATATATTGAGGCAAACCCACTGGCCCAGAGAAACAACACTGGAAGCAAAACTATACCGACCTCTGTGTGAACTACAAAAGACAGTGAAGTTTATACAAGAAACAGCATTGCAGATATAGACAATATAGTTCAAGCGAACGAAAGAAGAAGAAAAAGAAGTGGTTAAGGTTTTTCTTTAAAATTTGATATTTTCTTTTTACAATTTAATCTGCCTGTCCCACCATCTCTTTTGGACAGGTCTTTGAAAATGAGGAAAAGATAGTTTACATAAAAGATTAACTAAAATGTGTGGACACTTTGTCCAATAAGTATAAAGTCACTCTATCTCTCCTGTTGGTGTATTCACAGATTACAACTTTATTATCTAATAGTGTGTGTCATTTGTTAGGAGGGGCTGTAGTTTCATCACGCCCCATAACATCCTGGGTATGATTGGAAATACCAAAGTTTATTAAAATTGAAGTGTCAGATATACCCAGATGCTAACACATCACCTGGGATTCTTTGTAGAAGGATAATTCAGTATGTCGTTGCAGAAAATATAGATATCTCAACACGCACAAGCTCCTCCAGCTATCTGCTGACAGCATAAACGTTTTACCGGAGACTTGTTGGCGTTACACTCACTCATCAGGTTTCCTGTCACCGGCTGGTAACAGGAAATAAAACCTCTGCAATAAAAGGACACCCTGGCCTTTTTTGTATCTGTCATAAAATTAACAGTGATACAACGTAAAAATATCTCCAAAGGATAAAATGTAGGGATAAAAAGAATGCGTAAGTTACTAGAAGGCATGATCGCCCACGCCGCGGGTCATCACCCGCCATGGAAATTAAATTGCTAGAACGGTTACAATTTGAACGGGATGAGAACGGAGGAAAAGTCACGTCCCCAAGTTGACACAAGGTAACGAAATCGACAAAAGGGACCATAGTTATTATACGCAACAGTCATTTTTTGGACGCTTTTGCAATATTTTGTCCTTTATTTGAATGCAGCGGCACACGTTTCACAGAAGATTCTAGAAAATATTTCGAAAAAAAACAACTAACCTTGAAAAGTAACTTTTTCTTAATAATGATGTTAGGAATATAAAAATTAGCTGGCCGGATGGCCCATTTTGAGCAGTGAAATAATATGCTTTTATTTATACAGACGGATAGATAATAATGAAGACATTGACAAAAGACTGTGTTGTTCACATCAGCGAAAGACTGCATTGAATCAAACATGTCACTAATTTGCACAAAAACCGCGACCTTGAGACTCAAGTGTTCAAATCTAGTTAGAATGAAAGAGAGGGACATTGGTGGGAGCTGTGGCTAAAAATAACTTTAAAGACAAAATTTGTAGAGGGGACGGATAGGTTGGTTCAAAAACCAAGTACGTTTTTTGTGAAAACGCAAGTAGAGACGGACGGACTAACAGATAAAAATCCATACTTGACTGAAGCATGACTGAAATGACTTTAGTGTAGGAAATTTGAATTTGAAAAAAACACAAGGCATTGATTGGCCACAGACAATCATATTATCAGCGCTCAGACGCGCTTTTTTGCCATTCCTCAATAGTTGTCCAGTGATAGACACAGTAAATTTTAAGTGTGGTGATTTCCAATGAAGTAAATTGAAATAAGTTCAGGGACGCCATACTATAGCCAGCAGCTCAGCTGAGTTTTGCTAGCATTTCTGTGTTGTTTATTCATAATCTGGTAAGATTGAAATTATTTCTTTGTATATTTTAAATATTGTTTAATGTATCGAGTGATTTGATACTGCCATATCGAAATCTAGCCTTACAACAAGTAAGGATTTGCTCTAGACCCCCCGCCCTAGTTCAGGGTCTAGGGACAAACAATATATATAAACTCCAGCAAGGGTTAGGAAGGACAGATCAAGTGTTGAGATCAGTGGAACATATCACCTATCCTATTCTATGGCAGGAAGCTAATAAACATATTTCGGAATATGTAGTCTGGGAGAACTTATCCTATGTGAAACCAACTTGGTAAGATGTGTTGTATGGTCAGAGAGATCTGACCCTGTCTAAGTGGTGTTATTGTAAATTGTTACGTGTAGAAGTGGCTCCTTAGGTAAGGTTCTGAACCTAAACCAATACTTTATTTCAGAGCTGTGAGTTTTTTATGTTGACACCAAAAGGTGGTGTCAAATGCTGGGTAAATAATTGACAGTGAGGACCCGTGCAGTGTCGCATCTCGGCAGAACAGCCTTGTATTGCCCCCAAGCACGGAGAGGTGGGGCCACCCGATATATTGCCCCCAAGCACGGAGAGGTGGGGTCACCAGATTCCAGCACCAGAACTACTCTTTCAAAGTTACGTAAGCAGGCTGGTCTGCTGGATTTACACCAACTTCATAGACATAGCACCCAAAGTGAATTACTACTAAAACATCCCATTTCCTTCCATCATAAATGGACAATGTTTGGTAGGCATAGACAGGGAGGGATGAAGCCACCCCAACAGCACATCTATTCATCGTTCTCCCAGGGAAAATAAAATTATGAACTGTAGAAATATTAACTAATCGTGAAAATTGTATACGTACACACCTTTTATTTATCATGCCATTTATTCATGCCATTCACTCATAAATTCCAAAATCTTTCATATGTTCTGGCCAAAATAAAACCTTGGTTCAGAACAAATAAATTTAAAAAAGATTTACTTTCTAAAATTTCACCAGCTGAATTTAGTTCATTGTGTTCTAAATTTTATTGATAATATTATATTATTTAATATCTGTGTGTGTGTGTTTGTATATGTCAATACAACACATTACATTCAGTACCCTAGATTTTAACGTAGCCACATTCATTAGAAAAAAAGATAGGTGTGAGGTCGTAGTGGTAGCAAGAAAGGCCTTCTGAAAATTCACAGCTACATTTTATCTCAGGTGCCTTCACAGCTGACCTCATACATCACACTTAGTAATATCACCATCATACAATACCATCAAAACCACTACAGTATCTGATCACACTTTATTATTATTATTTACATATGGTGGTATGGGGTCAGCCTCGCGTGCATACAGGTGCACTCGCCCCTAATTTTATATGACTCACACCTTGCTGTGACCACATCTCAGGTCCCTATGGCAGATACGCCACTGTACTTTTACATAGTTTTCCTCAATACAATAACGTGGAGTAACCACATTTCGTTTTGTATGATTTGCTCTTCTTTTTTTTTAAATTATAAATGCTCCAGGCATGTTGAACAGTGTTCATGGATCACGGAGGCTTACTAACATATTCTAATATAATAATATTAAAACAAAATCATGACAATATACAACAGTTAGATACAGTTCAATGTGAGGACTCAACAATGTCTGCTCCCGGCATGTCCTTCACTTTTCCCAATAGCAGTATCTAACTTTGGCAGTTGTAATAAACATATTAATACATAAAGCATTCTTACCACAATTTCAAGAAATAGTAACAAATAACGCTGACTTGCAATGAATGGCCTCAGTTTTTCTCTGCCCTGCCCAGACTGCTAAGTAATTCTTTATTTTATAAATTAACACAGCTGATCTCAGCGTATTTGATAGAAAAAGTTTTTGTCAACTGGCGATGAGCAGTGAATGCTTTTTGCTAATATCTATTCGTACTGGCCAATGGAAAACTTGCGACTACCAGAATTCAAATGTAGTTTTTGAAGAAAAAAAAAATTTTTCAAACAAACTCTGTGTCTGGTAGTCGATTGGTCAGTCTGCGTTAGTTATGTCCAATAGAAAAAGATGTTTCGTTTTTAGTTACATTTTCCCTATCTCTCCCCTTTCACTCCTATACCAGCTAATAGAATTTGAATTAATACCATGCCTCTTTCTAAGCTGGCGTCCCCACTAATGTTATGAAAAAAACAAGCAGGAACCACAGTCTGTCTGGTCAAGCGTCCGTAGACATTTAGTATTTTCTCAATAACTTGGCTAATACTTGGACTACCTTATTTTTTAAAACACATTTTTGCTCAGGGGACTCTAAGCTTTACTACCATATGATTTTTAAGGTCAGTTTCAGTATGGTTTAGAATTTCAATTTTGTCACTGTTAATAGTCAAATATAAATTTTACACAAGTCGGCCATCTTCCCCCTCTCATCTCTCTCTAACATTTATTTTTCAAATAACTAACTTGTTTGAGTGACGTCAGAAATACATTACTCGGCGAGAATTTAAACTGTCTGTGTGTATATATCATCGGGCCAATGCCACAGCGTGTCAAGCGAAGCGGGGTTTTGCGCGGCGGGTGTTAGAATTTTCGTTAATTATTACTGTTGTCTCGTGTTACACTACCAAAAATGTAAGGATTACTACTATTAAAGGCGTTAAAGTTAAAGTATTACGTTAATTCAGACAGTAACTTGGCGGCACATTTCTGGAAGATCGTTAATTATAAGTCTTGCCGCAGTCTCTATCAGATCGGGCAAAATGTTAAAAATGTTTAAAGTACGTCACAAGGAAAGCGAGTAGGTTTATACGGCGGGATCGTTTCTAAGCATTACCATGGCACAAAATTCAGCGCCATGCTGGCGTGTGAGATGCTTATAGTCAGACACCTACGGGCGGGGTTATTTATTATCATAGGACTAAAATCTTACTGAAATGAGCGATTTTCTCGCAGATTTTACTACAAGCACAACACCATACTAGTCTAGTCTCATTGGGCGATATGCATGAGTGTGTGAGATAGTTGAGGGTATCAGGTGGGCGCATGTTTTCTGTATGGTAAATGTTATTATCTATGCTATTGATTTTCACTTAGACATTGTTTTATATATTGTTTCTTTCAGAAAGTCTATGAACACTGCCTGGGTGTTCGGTAGTATTAAATGTTGATCTGTATAAGGCTTTGTGTTGTTTGAATTGCTAAGTCTGCTGCTGAGAGGGTTGCAAGCAACCAATAATTGCAACCCCTGTCAAACGATCCTTAATAAATTTTCCTAGTGCATGGGTCTTGGGTGTGAGGTAGCCACATCGACATAAGTTCACCGCCACCACACCTAGCCCCTGTCACATTAACTACCGCCTGTAATGATTTGTTTGTATTTTTATAAAATTCAGTACTCTTTCTTTAGTTTTTTACAGAATACTGAAGTTAATATAAACATGAAAAGGTTTTTAGCTCTTTTATTGTGAAATTAAAATATTAAACTTCCCATAATTTCTTGGTGTTCAATATATAACGTTCACTGAAAACACGGTGCATTTCGCTCCGTTTCTGCATTTTCCGGCTCGATTTTATTTAAAGACGCAGGGACGCTTCGAACCTAGCAAATTTTTTATGTCACAATTAGCCCCACATAATATGCGTAACAGCGCCGGATTGACAGTGATTAAAGCGCTGGCCTCTCGCAGCAAGCAGCAGATTTACGGGGCTCGAAATACGGTGGCGTTACGCTCCAGTTTACACAGCTGTAAACGGGTACATGGTTTCGCTCTTAAGTTAGGGAAGGTAAAAGAACCGAGGAAGAGAACTTATCACACTATTCCCGAAGCTGAACATAGTACAATGAAGTCTCTAACACCGCCCTACGGCAGTAGCTGCTATGAAATTACCTTTTTAATATGCGTACGGCCACTGTTATCTGTAGTTTGTCCCTCGGCATGATGTTTATAAAATATATCAATTATACGGATTTTACTATATTTATTACTTACTTACTTACTTTGTCGTTCATCTTCTACCGTGAGGTGTAGATGTATATTTATTACTTTGATTATTTATATCCTATTTCAACTGTGATCATTTCTTTCTTTTGTGTATTCTCTGGTTCGATAATTTTTTTTTTCTATTGATTTATGCTTTTATTTTCACATTGTGCTTGATGCTATCGGCAGCTTTGTCCTCACAGGTTACTGAATTTATGTCCAGTGTCCTCATGTCTCTCTTGAAAACATCTTTGAACCTCAGTTGGCGGTGTCTCTCTTGCACATCTTTGAACCTCAGTTGGCGGTGTCTCTCTTGCACACATCTTTGAACCTCAGTTGGCGGTGTCTCTCTTGAACACATCTTTGAACCTCAGTTGGCGGTGTCTCTCTTGCACACATCTTTGAACCTCAGTTGGCGGTGTCTCTCTTGAACACATCTTTGAACCTCAGTTGGCGGTAGCCTGGCTGTTCTTATGCCATCAGCCAAATGTCCGCAGAGACTATCTTTGGGGATTCAACCATCTTCCATGAGGCGGAGATGGCCAAGACAGCGTAGTCTGCGCTGTCTAAGAAGTGTATACATGTTTTGAAGGCCAGCACGTGACAGCACCCTGACATTAATTGTCATTTTGTTCATCCACTAAATACCAAGGATGTGACGTAGCACGCCGTAGATGTAAGGTATTGAGCCTTCTTTCTTCATAGGTTGTCCATGTCTCGCTGCTATAAAGAATATATTGCGAGGTTAAACATTTAAACATATGTTGTCCCTGTCTCTCTGCTATTCAGAAAATGTATTATTTAAAGTAATAAATATACCTCTACACCTCCCTGGTTCTTTCAGCGGAGAGTTTTATAGCAGGACTTCTTGTTTTTTAATTCAATTTTCTTCTCTTAATTTTCGTTGATTGTTAAATTTCCTGTTTTGATTAATTCTTTTCGGTTTTGTAATTTCTTTGCTTTATTATTGCTCTTTATCTTCTCTTTATCTATGTATATATATATATATAGAGCAGTTTTACAGCAGCCCCCTAATTTATTTACTTCCACTATGCTATACAGAAGCATGCTAGTGAGGCAAGCATTATACACCACAGCTTTGGTCTTTATTGTGGGTTTCTCCAAACACGTATTGTGAGGCGGACAAAGATGGCTGCAGTTTTGCCAAAGCGGATGTCGATTTCAGTGTCCACAGAGAATTTGTCATTGATGGTAGACCCCAGATATGTGAAGTGCACTACTGCTAATTCATAGCTATCGATAGTAATAAATGGTACAACATCCACATACTGACCCAGGACATTTGTTTTCTTTAGACTTATTGTGAGTTCAACGTCCTTGCATTGCTTGAGAGCAGCGATTCATCTAGCACTGGAGCTCCAGTTGAGCAACAAGTCTCTTATAGCGTGTGATGATATACATTGATACACCTATAAAATTTGTAGTATTTATAAGTCAAAGTAATGTAGGGATAATAATGGTGAAGTTGTAACGTTTCGTTTTCGCCCACGCCAGCAATCGTATGGATTATAGCAGGCCGTCTTGTAGAATAAATAGTACTATCGTTTTCTAATGACTTGGAAAACTATTTATAACATTTTGAGACGAAAGGTTTATTCGTCCAGAAGGAATGCGAGAGAGAGAGACGGAAAAATGATACTTTTGGCACGTGTTGGTTTGAACCACAAAATTGTCAGCGAACAAGCGATATCGCTAGCGGCAGATTGAAAAATACAACGAAAAGCCAATACTTGTTCGTTCTATCGGCACGCAGTTTGACATATATAACCACACACACAGCGCTGTGTCTGCCAAGTAGCATAATTTTCTGACGTAACCAACTTGTTGTTTCGGTTTGAACAACGGAAAGGAGGGGGAAAGATGGTGGATTTATATAAAAGTAGAAATTGCCAAATAATATGAAAAATATATGGCAATCTTTATTACTAGGATTAGGACCATAGAACTTAGTTATTTTGATAGAATATGATCTTCTGATTAATAATATGTTTTATTCTCCAAAAACGCCCAATTAATAGTAGAGATATTGACAAAATACTATATTGGTTCGTACAGACTGACAAGCAGACCCTCGTTTTTGCATTCACTATCGGTGACAATTTTTTTGCACGCGGTGTTGAAAAGAAGCAGAAGAGGGAGGGTCAAAGTTTAAAGGGGGAACTTTAGAAGGGAGAGGCAAATGTATTAGGCCAAAAAGCAAGTCTATTTTTAACTAACGCCAAGATCGGGACGGACCGACAGACAGAGGTACCCCGAAATTGGGCTGTAATTTTGGCTTTATTTTCAAATTGAAGTCAGAATTGGGAATCGTCCGATCCCATTGGCCAGCTTAGCTAATATTGAGAAAAAAAGTTGAAGGCTCGACGCCATTTGAATTATTACTGTCCATTGAACAGGACGATTGAAAGTCTGTGAAGTGTGACTTGCCTTATTAAATATATATTAAAGTAAAATAAAAAGGCGTCATAGTCCAGCCAGTGGCACGTCTGAAGTTGTGCCAATTCAACGTACCTGTGGGTTTTCATTGAATTTATGGTAAGACAGAAATTATTAATATTTTATTTAAAAATGTGAGTGTGAGATACTGCCATATGACAAATATTACGACTGTAAGTACATAGACACAACGGGCTGATCACCCGTTTGCCAGTCACTTCGATTACGGAAACAACAGCAAATGGATTGATTTGCCGTTGCCCTAAAGACGCCATTAGGCGTGATGGGAAACAATGACAAAGAAAACCTATCTGCTGTTGCCCTAAGACGCCACTAGGCGTAATGGCCACTGACTGCTTTGACGGTCGGTGGCTAAGGATGGAAGAAGAAGAAAGAAGTACATAGACTAGGTCCCTAGCCGACTTCTGCAGGGCCTAGAGATTGATCCATCATATAACAAGCTACAAGAGATGTGGAACAAAAATATTTTATAGGTTGTCACCATGGATCATCTCACCTATCATATTTAATAGAAAAAGATCATTGAGAATGGCAGAGGTGTTGCAGTCATTATGGGAGAGGAATGTGAAACTGGTACTACTTGTTACATCATTTATGCGGATGAGCTGGGTTGGTCAGATAGAGCGGACCCATGTCTGTTATTTTAAATATATTATATATTAGTGTTTGTAAAATTGGTGGATTAGATATTATGTTAAGACAGAACATAATTTCATGTTACAGGGTTTTTGTCTGGCACTAGCCCAGTGCCAGATTTCTGAGTGAGGAATTTGAGAAGACTGTGTATTCCAGTAGTGATAGGTGTACACGCTGTCTACCCTATTACTTTTGGACAAGTACAACAGTGGCCGTTGGCCGGAAAGACAACTATCTTCTATCTTCAAGGGCCAGATAAGTACAACAAACCTGGCCCGAGGAGAATTCATCAACTATTCCACCAGATAATAACTGAACTGTATTAGTAATAAAGACTTTTCCACCAATAAACATGTATAAAGAGAAAAGAAACTTTAGGAAGACAGGCCGGGTATGATGTGAACACCCCGACCCGCCATCCAGTACAAATTAAGAATTAATATCAGTTTAGTAACATCATTATTCGATTTTAAAGTATGTGCTTAGACAGTTTGTCCTTTTTGTTTGATTGAATTGAATATATATATATATATATATATATATATATATATATATATATATATATATATATATATATATATATATATATATATATATATATATATATATATATATCTATATATATATATATATATATATATATATATATATATATATATATATATATATATATATATATATTGATTTCATTTGATTTGACAGTCCTGACCAAAAGAATATTAGGTTCAGGACTAATAAAATTGTAAAAAAATATTTTCTAATACCAAACTTAAAACACAGTGTTAGTCGAGCTGATCATAGAACTTAATATTTGTGAGTGTCTTGAGTATTGGGTTACCATCACACCACAAATTCATTACCCTAGACATTAGACGTAGCTATCAGACATACTAGTCTAAAATAAGTCTGAGTGTGATCACAGGGTGGTAGCAGAAAGGTTCCCTGCGAACAAACCTCATCAATTGTCATACTCAGGGGCCTTCACAGCTTGACCTCACTCAGTTACACTATAAAAATAACACCAACATTCATAACATCTAAAACCACCACATATATTGGGTAGCTTGCTCCGTGATTTAAACTTACAAGGTATAGATATATAAAATTCAATTTTGTAATACTTTTATCCTTAAAGAGTAAAGATATCCAAATATAAAAATAAACGTATTTTAAGGTGGACATTAACAGTTGATGAATTGTCACGGCCAGTAGTTAATTAATTAATTATAGTTGATACTTTGTTTATTAGAGCTTAAATTTGTCTTAGTATATTATTAGAGTTGATTAAGACAGAATGGCAGATTTGGCAAAATTCAGATCTGCTGCTGTGCTGGCTGCAAAAGAGATGGGTATGGATGGACCAGAGTTGGTTCAGTATGTAACCTCAGAAGTTGATAAATTTATTGCTCGAGAGAATAAGAGGTTAGCTGAAGAAAGAAAATTAGAATCTGATAGGTTAGCTGAAGAGAAGAAGATGCAAGTAGAAGTAGAAAAAGAAATTAAAAGTTTACAGATTGAGGCTGACAAAGAGGCTAGGGCTTTGGAGGCGGATAGGGAGGCTAAAATTAAGAGGCTCCAATTTGAGGAAAAGAAATTGGAGGCAGAGGAAAGACGACAGGCTGCAGAAAGGGAAGCAGAAGAAAGAAGACAGGCAGCTGAAAGGGAAGACAAACGATTACAAAGGGAGCACGAGTTACGACTAAGGGAGTTGGAATTACCAGGCCATGCTCCTGAAGGTGGTAACAGCCCTTCTACCTCCGATGCCACTGCTAGTCAGGGAGCCTCAACCTCAGCCACGGGGTTTCATTTAGACCATTTTGTGGAGAGGGATGATGACGTTGAATCATTCTTAAGTAGGTTCGAGGTATTAGGCACTACTTATGGGTTGGAAAAAGAAAGGTTGAGTTTAAAGTTATCCCAGGGTCTTAGGGGAACATCTTATGAAGTGTTTGCAAAGATGAGTAAAGACGACCAAGACAGTTATGACATGCTAAAGCAGGCTTTGTTGTTAAGATATGAAAAGAACGGAGAATTTTATCGTAAGAAGTTTAGGAATGCCAAGCTTTTGTCTGGGGAGACATACCACCAATTCTCTGCCAGATTGGAAACCTATTTGGAGAAATGGACTGCTCTGAGGAAGACCCAAGATCTGAAAGAGATGATCATGATAGAGCAATTAAGAGAGTCCATGGCTCCAGACCTGAGAAAGTTTCTCATGGAACAAGGTGCAGAGAGGTTGGGTGAGGTACTCAATGTCGCTGAGAGGTATCAGGCAGCCCAGGCAGAGGTAGCTGGCGCTAAAAAGAAGCATGTAGATAGCTATAAGGCCCCACAGAACTCTAATAAATTTGATAACAAAGATCAAGGTAACAAAGGTAAGCCAAATTTTGATAGGCCACGAAATGATTATCGAGATAGAAACCCACAGTTCAATGACCAAAAATATAATGAGAGAAAACCTTTCCAGCAAGAAAAGTTATGGTGTAAGTGGTGCAAGAAGAACAATCATGACACCAAAGTTTGTAATAGGAAACCTTCTAACTTTGCTGCAATGAAAACGGGAAACCAAGGATTAAAGGTCAAACCTACTGGACAGCAGGAACCTTAACACCCCCCAGTTTGTGAGGATGTTGTATGCAATGGGGTCACCGTGAGGTGCCTTTATGATACAGGTTTGGATTTTGATTCTGTTGTTAGTTCTAGCCTAGTGAACCCAGGTCAGTATACCACAGAAACAGTGGAGATACAAGGGGCGACTAAGGACATACTCATGACACTTCCCATCGCAAGGATAACTGAAAACTCGCTATGTGGAAGGAGAAATCAGAGCAGCAGTGATAGACGAACCCATCTACCCTTTGATATTGGGATGTCGTTATGTCTTCTTGGGGAATCCCAAGAGACCTGTGATTATGGCAACAGTGCAGACCAGATCACAGTCAAAGAAGGAGGAGGATAATCCTATAAATACTCATCCAGAGGAGATGAGGAAGGCGCAGGCTGAGGACAGGTCACTCAAGCCATGTTTTAAAAAAATTGCCTAAAAGTCACACACCTCCAAGCAAGGGAGAGTACTATATGAAGAATAAATTGTTATATAGGAAGGCTGGAACAGGAACAAATGGTCATGGACAGCTGGTACTACCAACTTCATATAGGGAGAAAGTGATGGAATTAGGGCATGCGATTCCCTTCAGTGGTCATATAGGGATCAGCGCCACAGGACAGCGTATAGCTTGTCATTATTTCTGGCCAGGGATAACGGAAGATATAAAAAGATATGTAAAATCCTGTCCAGAATGTCAACGGGTAGCTCCAAAGCATTGGACTGCTCCTGCAACTCTAGGGGAAATGCCCATAGTGGGAACACCTTTTGAGAGGGTTGCAGTGGATATTGTGAGACCTCTCACTCGTACCAAGAGGAGGAATAGTTACATCCTTACTCTGGTGGACACTTGTTCTATGTATGGAGAGGCGGTAGCCCTGTCGTCAATCGATTTGAAGCATGTCGCAGAGGCATCACTTACAATATTCACAAGATTAGGATTCCCGCATCAAACCTTGACTGATAATGGCTCACAGTTCAAGGGGAAACTAACGGAAGAAGTTTTCAGGATCTTCCAGGCTACGCACTTTCATTGTAGTCCGTATCACCCCCAAGGGAACGGCCAGGTGGAAAGGTTCAATGGGACCCTTATTTCGATCTTGAGAAAGCTGGCACATGAAAAACCTGATACGTGGGACCAATTTTTGCCCGCTGCGTTGTTTGCGTATCGGGAAGTTCCACATAATTCGACCGGTATGGCACCGGCAACCCTGTTATTTGGGAGGCCAATCGAAGGTCCATTATAAGCCTTGTTAAGGACGTGGACAGATGAGAAGGCAGAAGAGACTGTTACCTCATCATATCAATATGTGAACGAGCTGACCACTCGTCTTAAAACTGGCTGGAAACTTGCTAATGATAATTTGAGACAAGCCAGGAAAAAACATGCTGCATATTTTAATAAGAAAGCGAAGGATAGGGAACTAGCTGTGGGAGAGAAGGTGCTTCTTCTTCTACCCGGCAGCAGTAACAAAGTGCATATTGGATGGCAAGGTCCATATACAGTTCTAGAGAAGGTATCTAGAACAAATGATAAAATTGACAAGAAGGGGAAAGAGAAAATTTATCATGTGGACCTTCTAAAGAAGTACCTGGATAGACAAATCCAGGATGGAACACCTTTACTGACCTTGGCTATCGCAACAGAGATGAAAAAGAAACCACTCACCTATCACTAGTACCCCCTAAAACCATGTGAAACGCCGGCACAGGTGAAAGTCAGTAAGCACCTGACTAAAAACCAGAGGGAGCGGGTTCAACTGGTTCTACTTGAACATACAGACGTGTTAACGGATAAGCCGGGGCACACCAATGTGTTGGAATACGATATGAAGTTGATAGACCCAACACCCATCTGTATGAGAGCCTATTCTATTCCTTTCGCTAAGGAAAAAGCTTTGAAAGAGGAGATCGATTATCTGTTGAAAGAAGGGATTATTTCTCACAGTGAATCTCCATATACCTCTAGTGTGGTTTTGTTGAGAAAACCCTCTGTGGAACATCGTCTGTGCATAGATTACAGGAAACTGAATGCTGTCACAGAAAATCAGGTGGATCCATTACCTGATACAACTCAACTATTTGCCAGGCTGAACATGGCAAAATATTTTTCGAAGGTGGATCTTAGCAAAGGCTATTATCAAATTCCAGTAAAGCCTGAGGTTCGACCTTATTTAGCTTTTAGCACCTCGGAAGGACATTATGAGTTCAACATGTTGCCGTTTGGGTTGAAAAATGCTCCGATTGTGTTTTCAAGGATGATGCGAAAATTGTTGGATCCACTGAATAATCCATGCATCACAAATTTTATGGATGATATCCTCATCGCTACTGAAACATTTGAGGAACACGTTAACTCTTTGACTATGCTGTTTGATAGACTCAGAGAGGCTAACTTGACTGCTAGACCAACAAAATGTTGTATTGGATGTAAAGAGTTGGAATTCTTGGGACATACGGTATATCAGGGTAGCATGACCCCTGACCCCAAGAACCTTGAGAAATTGCAGAGAGCACCGAGGCCACAAACAAAAAAAGATGTGAGATCTTTTGTGTCGTTGTGGGGTTTTTACCAGAAGTATATTAAAACTTTTAACTCTATATGTGCTCCTCTGACTGATTTAACCTGTAAGGGCCAACCTGATAGAATTGTTTGGTCAGCACAGAGTGAATTGGCATACCAAAAGTTAAAGGAAAAACTCATTAGCAAGCCTATTTTAAAATTGCCTGATTTGACTCAGGAATTCGTGGTGAGAACGGACGCAAGCAGTGTGGGCTTGGGGGCCACTTTGTTACAAAGGTCCTCTTCACCAAATGGGGAACTGAACCCAGTCGCTTATGCCAGCCGCAAGTTGAACAAAGCGGAACAAATCTATTCAACAAGCGAAAAAGAATGTCTAGCTTTGATCTGGGCTATAAAAAAGTTCCAGATCTATCTCTATGGTAGACCATTTGTGGTCCAAACAGATCATCAGCCCCTCGTATTTTTGTCACAGGCCAAGCATGAAAATGTTCGGTTATTACGATGGTCGTTGCTCATACAGCCTTATTCATTCACTATTGAATACATTCCCGGGTCGCAAAATGTTGGTGCAGATTTCTTGAGTAGGCATCCTTTTGACGAAAATCAGAGTATTCACAAGGCCTATTGAGCAAATTTGATCTATGTGTATCACTGTTCTTGAACTTGCATCAGTGCATGTTCTTAAGTGGGGAGATGTGTGATGATATACATTGATACACCTATAAAATTTGTAGTATTTATAAGTCAAAGTAATGTAGGGATAATAATGGTGAAGTTGTAACGTTTCGTTTTCGCCCACGCCAGCAATCGTATGGATTATAGCAGGCCGTCTTGTAGAATAAATAGTACTATCGTTTTCTAATGACTTGGAAAACTATTTATAACATTTTGAGACGAAAGGTTTATTCGTCCAGAAGGAATGCGAGAGAGAGAGACGGAAAAATGATACTTTTGGCACGTGTTGGTTTGAACCACAAAATTGTCAGCGAACGAGCGATATCGCTAGCGGCAGATTGAAAAATACAACGAAAAGCCAATACTTGTTCGTTCTATCGGCACGCAGTTTGACATATATAACCACACACACAGCGCTGTGTCTGCCAAGTAGCATAATTTTCTGACGTAACCAACTTGTTGTTTCGGTTTGAACAACGGAAAGGAGGGGGAAAGATGGTGGATTTATATAAAAGTAGAAATTGCCAAATAATATGAAAAATATATGGCAATCTTTATTACTAGGATTAGGACCATAGAACTTAGTTATTTTGATAGAATATGATCTTCTGATTAATAATATGTTTTATTCTCCAAAAACGCCCAATTAATAGTAGAGATATTGACAAAATACTATATTGGTTCGTACAGACTGACAAGCAGACCCTCGTTTTTGCATTCACTATCGGTGACAATTTTTTTGCACGCGGTGTTGAAAAGAAGCAGAAGAGGGAGGGTCAAAGTCCAAAGGGGGAACTTTAGGAGGGAGAGGCAAATGTATTAGGCCAAAAGCAAGTCTATTTTTAACTAACGCCAAGATCGGGACGGACCGACAGACAGAGGTACCCCGAAATTGGGCTGTAATTTTGGCTTTATTTTCAAATTGAAGTCAGAATTGGGAATCGTCCGATCCCATTGGCCAGCTTAGCTAATATTGAGAAAAAAAGTTGAAGGCTCGACGCCATTTGAATTATTACTGTCCATTGAACAGGACGATTGAAAGTCTGTGAAGTGTGACTTGCCTTATTAAATATACATTAAAGTAAAATAAAAAGGCGTCATAGTCCAGCCAGTGGCACGTCTGAAGTTGTGCCAATTCAACGTACCTGTGGGTTTTCATTGAATTTATGGTAAGACAGAAATTATTAATATTTTATTTAAAAATGTGAGTGTGAGATACTGCCATATGACAAATATTACGACTGTAAGTACATAGACACAACGGGCTGATCACCCGTTTGCCAGTCACTTCGATTACGGAAACAACAGCAAATGGATTGATTTGCCGTTGCCCTAAAGACGCCATTAGGCGTGATGGGAAACAATGACAAAGAAAACCTATCTGCTGTTGCCCTAAGACGCCACTAGGCGTAATGGCCACTGACTGCTTTGACGGTCGGTGGCTAAGGATGGAAGAAGAAGAAAGAAGTACATAGACTAGGTCCCTAGCCGACTTCTGCAGGGCCTAGAGATTGATCCATCATATAACAAGCTACAAGAGATGTGGAACTAAAATATTTTATAGGTTGTCACCATGGATCATCTCACCTATCATATTTAATAGAAAAAGATCATTGAGAATGGCAGAGGTGTTGCAGTCATTATGGGAGAGGAATGTGAAACTGGTACTACTTGTTACATCATTTATGCGGATGAGCTGGGTTGGTCAGATAGAGCTGACCCATGTCTGTTATTTTAAATATATTATATATTAGTGTTTGTAAAATTGGTGGATTAGATATTATGTTAAGACAGAACATAATTTCATGTTACAGGGTTTTTGTCTGGCACTAGCCCAGTGCCAGATTTCTGAGTGAAGAATTTGAGAAGACTGTGTATTCCAGTAGTGATAGGTGTACACGCTGTCTACCCTATTACTTTTGGACAAGTACAACAGTGGCCGTTGGCCGGAAAGACAACTATCTTCTATCTTCAAGGGCCAGATAAGTACAACAAACCTGGCCCGAGGAGAATTCATCAACTATTCCACCAGATAATAACTGAACTGTATTAGTAATAAAGACTTTTCCACCAATAAACATGTATAAAGAGAAAAGAAACTTTAGGAAGACAGGCCGGGTATGATGTGAACACCCCGACCCGCCATCCAGTACAAATTAAGAATTAATATCAGTTTAGTAACATCATTATTCGATTTTAAAGTATGTGCTTAGACAGTTTGTCCTTTTTGTTTGATTGAATTGAAATATATATATATATATATATATATATATATATATATATATATATATATATAAATATAAATATAAATATATAAATATATAAATATATAAATAAATAAATAAATATATATATATATATATATTGATTTCATTTGATTTGACAGTCCTGACCAAAAGAATATTAGGTTCAGGACTAATAAAATTGTAAAAAAAAGATTTTCTAATACCAAACTTAAAACACAGTGTTAGTCGAGCTGATCATAGAACTTAATATTTGTGAGTGTCTTGAGTATTGGGTTACCATCACACCACAAATTCATTACCCTAGACATTAGACGTAGCTATCAGACATACTAGTCTAAAATAAGTCTGAGTGTGATCACAGGGTAGTAGCAGAAAGGTTCCCTGCGAACAAACCTCATCAATTGTCATACTCAGGGGCCTTCACAGCTTGACCTCACTCAGTTACACTATAAAAATAACACCAACATTCATAACATCTAAAACCACCACATAGCGGTCCCTTCTGATGAAAATCTTTTGCCTTACATTTGCCTTGCGATGTTAAACCGTCGGCCATCTGACCTAGTGCCTTAATTAACTATTATATTTATTTATCAAAATTTATTTTTTCACGTTAATGTTATTGAAAACTGGCTAATGTTCACTGCATTTTTAAGAAACCTGTACCTATTGTAGTAAAAAAGAAACAGTATACGTTAGCCTGAATAAAATGTGTCTCTTGTCACAATTTCATTGCTTATTATGATCTGCGTGTGTTTCAGTGCGTGTGTTTCCGCATTGACTATTGTATTGTTCGCTTCAGATTAAAATTATACCCAAACAAAATTCTGACTTCGAACATTGAAAAGTGCTGGCCAGAGAGCCGTAGTAAAGCTGAAACACGTCTACCAAGGCGACCATCATCATGTGACGTATTCTTTCCAGAACGGTGTCTCCATTACATCTTCTATGAACGCATCACGATTCTGGGCAAGTCGACCTGCATAAGCCAAAGACAAGTTCAGACTCTCTGTGATGTCCTGGGTCCACCGTCGTCTAGGTCGACCCCTTCCCCTTTTTCCGGGGACCATGCCTTCCATCACTATTTTTTTCCAGACTATTATGTCTTTTTATATGACCGAAAAATTTCAGCTTCCTTATTGCAATGGTATTTAGGAGCCAATGTTCCTGTACGTTTAGTGAGTGCAGTACTTCTCTGTTGGTCTTTTTTTCTGTCCAGGGTATTCTCAACATCCTTCTGTAGCATTTCATTTCGAATGATGTAATCTTTTTTGCAACTGTTTTATTGAGTGTCCAAGTCTCGCAGCCTATGTTGCTACTTGGAATATACCAAGGCGACAGTGACCTAAATACCACTTCAGAATATCTTACAAATCAGGAAACTGATCTGAGAAAGATGGGCACATTAGGACGAAAATAATAGATCTGTTAGAATGGAACTTATAGGAGGAGAAATCTAAAGAATAGTTTAAATTTTTGCAGTGGTTCTTTACACAATTGCTTTATAGATAGTTGCAATTTTGTCGTACTTCTTGAAACAATTGCTTTATAGATAGCTGCAGTTTTGTCGTACTTCTTGAAACAATTGCTTTATAGATAGCTGCAGTTTTGTCGTACTTCTTGAAACAATTGCTTATAGATAGCTGCAGTTTTGTCGTACTTCTTGAAACAATTGCTTTGTAGATAGATACAGTTTTGTCGTACTTCTTGAAACAATTATTTTATTGATAGCTACAGTTTTGTCGTACTTCTTGAAACAATTATTTTATTGATAGCTACAGTTTTGTCGTACTTCTTGAAACAATTATTTTATTGATAGCTACAGTTTTGTCGTACTTCTTGAAACAATTATTTTATTGATAGCTGCAGTTATGTCGTACTTCTTGAAACAATTGTTTTATTGAAAGCTGCAGTTATGTCGTACTTCTTGAAACAGTTGTTTTCTAGTACTCATCGGAAAATTCGTTACATCATCATCATCATGCTTGAGCTCTCCAACGAGCATAGACCATCAACAAACGTGTGCCTAACTAATCATCATGTTGCTAGCCATCATCATCGCAAGATTTCTCCACGTCTTCATCATCGTTTTCCTTTATGTCTCCAGTTCTCTTCTCCATGGATGTTGTGTGTATTACTACTTCTCTTATCCGCTACGTGATTACATTCTTGACTAAGTTCAGGTAACGGCCACTGTATGGCTAGCCTTCATTGTTTAGCACATCAGGGAACATACGTTATAAGACTTGCTGTAATTTTGTAGTACCTCTGGAAATATTCGCTATAAATGGATACCAGTAATTTTGTAGTACAACTGAAAACCACACAATTTGCTTAATAAATTCGAACTCTGGTATTACATTCATGTGTACGGCAGAAGTCAGCACATGTCTGTATATGTGTATGTACTGTTTATGCATATGTACGTGTTATGTATTATTATATATGCAATATGCATATTTGTTTTGTTGTATGAGTTTCGTGTGTATCTGTGTGGGGATAGTGTATAAATGTTCCAAACTTTACTTTTCGGTTTATGAGTGCAATTATTTGAAGCAATATTGTGCTACTCGCCAGCAAAATATTCTATACATTACAGTACTGTACTGCCATTAGTAAACGAAAGAACAACATGGAATACAAATACTGGTTTTTAATTATACTGTTATGCAATGAGACAGAAACAAATATCAAAGTAAAATTGAAACAGATATACTCTGTACGGTACATTAATACCTTGAATAATTAAGTGCATTAAAATATTTGACTTTGTGCGTGGTGCAAAAAAAAAAAAAACCCCAGAAACAGCCATTCAACTTTCTCCGAAAATTAAGACAGCAAATTTGATTGTTAAAATATGCATAGATACTAAAGAATTAAATAATAATAATAATAAAGATAATAATAATAACAAAGATACTATTAATAATAAGTCAACGGAAAGTGCAGGTTTGATGTAATACGTCTTGTATACAGTATAATGTATTGTAATTACACACTGTGTGCTGCTGACATAAATGCAACATAGGAGGAGCCCACATCAATATGCGCTTAGAGATGGATATGATTAGATACAATAAGTCTGGGCAAGTTGTAACTCTGTGTGGGCACTTCTAAATACCATTAATCCAATTTACCTTCAAATAATACAAGAGGTACGTGATGTCAAAAGCTTGTGTAGAGGAAATAATACTTTGCAGACGTTCGTCTGGTGCTGGTTTGAGATTGCTATGAAAACATAGGTTTGTGATTTGTAGACATTCTGTGAACACTTATAAGTGTAATACCAGAACAAGCGTGACATGCTTGAGGTCTCGATTTTCTACAGGCAGAAGCATTGGGATAAACAAAACCAAAAAGACAAATGAACTTCTGTGCGCCATTCTTTTTGAAAAACCATTCCTCATGGTCCAGTCGTAAATCTTACAATTTTTCTGTCATCAAATGTATAGGTCGATTAACTGTTCCCATTATAAACTATAGCTGCTTTCTGCTGCTACAGATGACAGCTTCATGATGCCGTTTAAATTTCGACTACCGATAGCTTGTGAGCCTATACTACTATTTATGATCTTTCCAGTCTCCAAGTCATATTGCGGTATTGTTTCATTCAATATAGTTACGTCATCCTGCGACTTCTCTGGCTATTTCGCAAAAGTCAGCATGCTCTGTTAAATGATGTTTGGTTCACAGTTTAAGTCTGATGGAGTGTGAGAATTTCAATCCTAAAGTAGAATAACTGTTGATCGATCGAAGACTTTAAAAGTATTCAATACAATTGTGTGATCGTTAGTATCATTATTAATTTTGCTCATCATTTGTTCTTGCTGTTCGTACTGCTGCTGTGTTCGACAAAGAATGTTTAGTCTTCAAAATTCAATACCATGTTATTTCTTCTTCTTCCTTTCGGCATCATGTCGGTCATGGTTTGTGGTCTGTCTCAGGCTGAGAGCTGCCATACTTTTTCACATCAGTAGAGGACGGCCAACAACGGACAGCATGCGATCAAAAAGGGGTGAAAATATGATTCCTGGCAAGGTTTTCTTTTTGTTTACATCAAAGGAGAAAATCACTTGCTACAGTTAGTTAAGATTATACCAGAGTTGCGTGCTTTCTGTGCTTCTCTATGGTGCGGAATGCTGGAGAGTCACAGAGAAGGAAATGTCAAAATTGTCCTCTTTTCACACAACATGCCTAAGAAAAATTCACCGAATCTTTTGGCCGAATACCATCACCAACCAAGATCTGCTTACTCGTAGCAAGCAAGAGGACATGCATACCATCATAGCTGGCAGACGCTGGAGCTGGGTTGGTCATGTCCTCAGAAGAGACCCTGATGCCATCACAAGAACAGCTATGTTTTAGACCCCTGAAGGAAAGCGAAAGAGAGGCCGACCAAAAACAACTTGGCGGAGGACTGTGGAGGCTGAGATGCAAAGAATGAACCAGAGTTGGGGCACTGTACGAAGGATGGCCACCGACCGTGCAAAGTGGAATCAATTTGTTGTTGCCCTACAAGACGCCACTAGGCGTGATGGCCACTGACTGCTTTGACGGTCGGTGGTTAAGGATCGAAGAAGAAGACAGTTAGTTAATTAATCCAACAATGTGTAAATCATTGGATTTCTTATAACCTAACAAAAGCAATGCGATTCTTAACAACTATTCTGTATTTCAGATTTTATTAAATTTAAAGAACGGCTATTTCTGTATCACTGCAGTTCTTTCTTAACACAAATAAAGCACAATCTGTAAGTGAATTTGTTTTCAAACACTGCTAGAAAATAAACCATCTCATACTTAGCGGTAACTTTAGTAATTGGATCAAAGTGGATAAAGAATTTTATTTATTTTTTTTAACCACTTTTATTTAAGATCAAAATCATATTGCATATTTGTCGCGTTTCAAATTGTTCACGCTCAAAATCTCCACTCATCACAGAAAGTTGAAACTTTGGCATGCATCATGATAGATTTTAATCTCTGAAGTTTGGCTGGCACTGACCTCGCCGATTTTATGTGAAATAATGTAAAGTAAGATGGCAACAGTGCCTGGAACATTCCTTTATGTATGTATTTAAAAAAATCTAAAGCAAGAGTATTAAAGACTGGGAAATAATGAACAACGAACGTAAAATTACTTTCGTATTAGAAGTAGGGCTGCACCGAATCTCCGATTCGTATTCAATTCGGTCCAGTTCACATACCTAGGAAGCATAGTAACACCAGACGGCGGGGCAGGCAAAGACATCAACATCAGAATGAATAAGGCAAGAACAGCCTTCTTTAGCCTAAACAACATCTGGAAGTCCTCCCAATACAGCACAAGCACAAAATTAAGATTATATCAGAGCTGTGTGCTTTCTGTGCTTCTCTATGGTGCGGAATGCTGGAGAGTTACAGAGAAGGAAATGTCGAAATTGTCCTCCTTTCACACAACATGCCTAAGAAAAATTCACCGAATCTTTTGGCCGAATACCATCACTAACCAAGATCTGCTTACTCGTAGCAAGCAAGAGAACATGCACACCA
Source organism: Oreohelix idahoensis (assembly GCA_024509875.1). NCBI lineage: Eukaryota > Metazoa > Mollusca > Gastropoda > Stylommatophora > Oreohelicidae > Oreohelix > Oreohelix idahoensis. The sequence continues at coordinate 282,101 of JAMPIV010005926.1, forward strand.
TCATAGCTGGCAGACGCTGGAGCTGGGTTGGTCATGTCCTCAGATGAGACCCCGATGCCATCGCAAGAACAGCTATGCTTTGGACCCCTGAAGGAAAACGAAAGAGAGGCCGACCAAAAACAACCTGGCGGAGGACTGTGGAGGCTGAGATGCAGGGAATGAACCAGAGTTGGGGCACTGTACGAAGGATGACCACCGACCGAGCAAAGTGGAATCAATTTGTTGTTGCCCTACAAGACGCCACTATGCGTGATGGACACTGACTGCTTTGACGGTCGGCGGCTAAGGATCAAAGAAGAAGAATTCAATTCGGTGCCGAATAGTGCCTTCAGTGAACTATTCGTATTCGGCCGAATAGTACGCTGCAGTCAAATACGAATAGTAAATTTAGGTCAACCCTCGGCGTGATAATTTTAGACCCAGAAAGTAGGCTGACTTTCAGTTTCCATAGGTCCTGCTACTAACTCAACACACCATGCCTTGTGATGCGTACTTTAGCGTATAGCGGGTTGCATCAGCTGACTAGGCAGTGGGTAGGCAGCCAGCCGGTTAAAAACAGACGTGTAAATATCAGCGTCTGCGTTAGTCCTCGCATTGTGACTGTTATATTGGTTTAAATCGTGCCTTGTTGTTTTTTTTAATACTTTATAGTGACTGTTCGAGTTTAAGAAATACGATTTATTATTCCTTAACAACGATCATCGTTATGGAAAAGCGAAGTCCAATTTGGAAATTGTTTAGTCTGTGTGAGGAGGATAATAGCAAAGCAGTGTGTTCGCTGTGCAAAACGATTATATCACGTGGTTGTGTAATATCCAAAACATATTCAACATCTCCACTAAACAATCACCTGTCATTTAAACACCCAGAGGAATACAAACAAGTTTTGTCTCAAAGGTCAATGAAAAATCAACAGCTGGAATTAGATCGCCTGTTCAAGCGAAAACCCAGATGGCGCTAACTGAGATGGCGGTCAGAAAAAAGTCGTGGGCAATAGACAGTGCAGAGGCAACGAAAGTACATCACGCCATCGGCAAAATGATGGCACTAGACATTCAGCCATATTCTATCGTGCAAGATGTCGGTTTCAGGTCTCTGGTTGGTTTGTTGGAGCCGAAAATACACAATGCCAAGCAGAAAATTTGTTACTGACATAATAATTCCCAACATGTACAGCTCTATTAGGGCTAATATCCAGTCACATATTGATGAAGCGAAATCCATCTGTCTGACAACAGATACCTGGACAGCTCAACATAACACAGATTCTTTCCTTAGCCTTACAGCGCACTGGATTAATGAGAGTTTGGAGCGAAAAATGGCAGGCCTTCATTGTGAGCAATTTCAATGAAAGCACACGGGATTGCGTTTGACTGAAGCAATGACACAAATGTTGACCGAATGGAAAATTGATTGCAACAAAGTGCATGTTGTATTGCGTGATAATGGCTCAAATATGGTGAAGGCCACAAAAGAAGCAAACTTGACAAATGTTAGCTGCTTATCTCATACATTGCAGCTTGTTATTCACGATGCCATTCTATGTCAGCCATCAGTAGAAGAACTTATAACATCTGCCCGCAGAATTGTTGGGCACTTTAAACTTTAGAAGGGACGTGTGTTACATGGTGAATGATGATGTGCCGATTACATTAACGTGTTTCTTCACAAATTAGGTCAGCAAATCTGTTGTTTAGAACTCAGTTCAAGTATGACCTACTATCTTATGAGCTTCACATTAGGTGTTTGCTGATCAACGTGTATTTTATTCAAATAGGAATTTTATTGGGCAGAAGTGACAAACGTCCAGAACAACTAATATTCATTTATGACTTAAGAACATTTAAATAAACAAAAGGTTAAAAATCGAGTTTTAGGGATGCAATTTTATTATTATTACCGAATAAACCAAAACAATAAAATGAAGTGTTGCATACAGTTTATTGTGTAGAATAAAATGGGTCATCAAATATCATTACTTAGTAATTCTTCATACGGTTCACAAATTGTATTTATTTATTTATTTATTACGATACGAGTAATTACTGATTAATGATAACTGGCCATTCACTTTTATTATTTGCAGTAGAAAGTACGAAATATTTTTGTTTTTAGTGCATTTGGTTATTGTTATTGTTGATCAGGATCGACGTCATTGCACTCCGGGCTAACCCATAAGTGCTCAGTCTCCCTCAGCAAGTGTTGAAGGGTACAAATGCTAATTGTTCCTGATGAGCGCTGGTTGTATACACGCCGAAAGTATCCTTTCATACGTCCATCTATGCTGGTCTTACGTTTGATGCCAATTTCCAGCAATCTTAGTCTTGATGATTCATCGATTGTAGTGTCAGTCTCTAATAGGTGATCATTAATTGTCCTCAGTATCTCTCCCTTATCCATATCCAATGCACCATCTATGGGTGCTTTTGAAGCTAGTCTGTCAGCTCTTTCATTGCCGCGTACTCCTGCATGACCAGGACAGTAGATCCACGCCAGTTCCTGAAGATTCGAGTGCACTTGGTAAAAATAAGAAAAGTGAATATCTCAAAACTTGACTTTGTCCTTGACTGTTCTTGACACGACCTAAAACATGTGCGCTACTTCTTTTCTTTAAAAAAACAAAACATTAACAAAAACGAAGGAAGGAAACGTGTGCACATTGTTACAGCTAAACTGTTCACATATTTTATTTAAAATTTCCAGTTTTAGACACTATTTTCAAATACGTTATTTTCCTATTCCCTTTTAAAGGTCTTATAAGACATCTTACGTTCCCTAACAACCGAATATACCTATATGAGGGCACTCCTAGAAATATAGCTTCGGATTCTCTTATCGGATTGAATTTTCTTGTCAAGAAAGTTGGGGATGTTCAATTTGTCAGTCCGTTTTTCTCGTCGAGTCTGTATTCACAGATAGCTTGTTCAAATGTTAGCTATTATCCTCCACGTGGACATGTGTCTAATACTTATTTTATTGAAAATATGGTATTCAGTCTGCGGTGACCGACTTTGAGCGGAACATTATTACTTTTGTCATTTCATTGTAAGGACTGGTATGTTTTCTTTTCATTTTTTTTTAAACTAAAAATATGTCCTTCTTGCTTGAAAGTAAACTATATCTTTGTGACGTGAATTGACACTAATTTGTATTGTCTTTGCATGTCCTCCTGCGTGTTGGTCTTCTGTGAAATCGGCAGCAGCCGATTTAGACATCTTTAACATGAGTTTGACTTCTTGTAGTTATCATGACGATACTAGTTTATTGCGATTTTTAACAGTTTTAACATAAGGATAAAAAAATAATAATATGAGAATATGACAAGTTCCACAAATTTGCTTTTCCAACTTATAAATTCTCCCACCCCTTCTCTCACACACACACACTCTCTCTCTCTCTCTCTCTCTCTCTCTCTCTCTCTCTCACTTTCTCTCTCTCGTCCTCTTTGTGTAACAGGTTCAGACTGTACTTGAACATATAATAACATACAAAGAGCAACATGCCTTGTGCTGACTGTAATGTATGTTGGGATGTTGGGTAGAGATGTTGGGTAGAGATGACATAGTGTCCCAGTAGATCTATCTGGTCATTTAATTCCTGCTAGTTCAGCCGTGACTATACAAGAATAAAGGGCATCATGGGTTTAGGACTGTAAATGTAATGAAAATACTACTCCGTACTTTGTTCTGTTTTTTTTTTTTCATCCGAGATCAGCTGGCTTAGCATAGTTATTTCAAACACACAGGTGAGACTTCAGATTTTAATTAAGCGTTGCGACTAGCGTACATTTATACCTGGCTATTAACTCATACCTGGCCTGCGGTAACGATTGAGCAAACCAAGTGTCATTGTGTGACTGAATAATAATCCAAGTCTTTGACTACAACAATTTTGCAACTCAACAACTGCTTAGGTGTAGTCAGTAACTAGTATAATAATCCGGTCAAGTCTGTGACAAAAAACAAACTTAAACTTGACCGAGTGGCTACAATTATAATCCAAATCAAGCTTGAATTAAAGTCGAAGCTTTAACAATAATAGTCAGATGTGGCTGTAAGTACAAAAATAACTCAGGTCACATATGTGGCTGTAACTACAAAAATAACACAGGTCACATATGTGGCTGTAACAACAAAAATAACTCAGGTGACATATGTAGCTGTAACTACAAAAATAACCTAGGTCGCATATGTGGCTGTAACATCAAAAATAACACAGGTTACATATGTGGCTGTAACTACAGAAATAACCCAGGTCACATATTTGACTGAAATAGCAACCAAAGCCTTATTGAGTGGCTACAACGATGATCCAAGTCAAGCCTTCAACTAAAGCAACAGCAACTCAAGTCTTTTATTACAGTATTTGTTCGAGTCAAGTATCTACAATAATAATCCAAGTCAAGTCTTCAATTACAATAATAATCCAAGTCGTATTTAATTATGGTAATAATCCAAATCAAGTCTCTACAGTAAAATGCAAAGTCAAGTCTTTAATTTCAGTAATAATCCAAGTAAAGTCTTTGCTAAAGCAACAATCAGCCAAGTCTTTAATTACTGTAAAAATCCAAGTCAAGTCTTACAGCAACAATCAGTCAAGTCTATAATTACAGTAATAATTCAAGTCAAGTCTGTGACCATGGGTAAGCCACTCACGTCTGTTGTTTTTCTGTTGTCTAGTTTTCTACTTCTTTATTTCTTACGAGTGCCTGAAAACATACCTTTATGTTTGTCTAATATTTAGTTACTGTTTACAGGCCTCGAGTTTCCCTTCCTTATGTGTTATAAATGTTTAGACCATAGTAATAACCTGAAAGCTTAACTTTAACAGTAATCCAAATAAAGTCTGTTACTACAGTAAACAAACCAAATCCTGATCAAAGTAGGAGTTTCCCTTTCAGTCATTACTGACTCTGGGAACCCGCCGCCGAAACGTCGGTAAGCACAAGGTTGGGCGCTTGGATAAAGAGGTCAAGCGGTTGTTCATACAGCATGCCTCTTCAGGTGAGTCCAGAGGAACAGGGCAGCCGATACAATCTGGCACCAGAACACATATATAATGTTATACTTCGACTGATTTAATGAGCCATTCGCGGTGTCATCGTGAGACAGTGTGAACTTAGACATGCATAGCTTAATCTTTATCCTGGTCACGCTACTGTCGTAACAATCATCCAAATTAAGCCGGTGAATGCAATAATAGTCCATGTCAAGTCAGCGACTACAATAAAATTCACACGAAGTCCGGTCAATGATTACAATGATAACTGAAATGTGGTGACTACTTCAGCAATGAACCCAAATATGGTCTGACGCTGATGACAACTAGCTGCCTTTATCACACCAAAAATAGAAAAGATGACACCATAGTAAGTATATCCGTGTCTCTGATGTTTCATCAGAATCACATTAAGTTAAACTGTGTTTTCCTAAATCAATCTACGTATGTTTTTGTGTTTATATATATATATATATATATATATATATATATATATATATATATATATATATATATATATATATATATATATATATATATATATATATATATATATATATATATATATATATATATATATATATATATATATATATATAAACTATAATTAACTAAGTAATATAAACTGTGATTGCAGGTCGCCCATTGAATCATCAGTCGCTGCTGCTTCTCTCGTTTTTGTTTTTCTTTCAATTTTCCTTATAAGTACTGGCTGGTTATTTACATCTGTGATTGTGACAATAAAACATGCGTGTTATTAGTATAGAATAAATGGTACACTTCTTTCTAATGATATAAAAAGGGGCGGTGACTTTGATACAGAAATTGACAACTATAATCATTGATCACGTCATCTCAAGTTTAACAGTTTGACATAGTACATTAAATGGAAAGCCAATCAATGACGCCGTCTTAAAGGGGCAGTGACCAATATACTGAGCCGTTCTTTGACTATGTGCTTGATTCACATCAAAAATGTATCATTATCTGCTTCCCAAGATCAGAGTAGTGGACCGACATAATGCATCTGTGGTAGAATATGTTATGTTTCAGTTTTCACTGTTAGCTGCTGCATTAACCAAAACGCTCCCAGTTTGGCTCAGTTGACACGGCTGCAGGTATGGCATTAAACATTCCTTGTCTGTGTAAACTCATGTTGTACTGGTAACTAGATGATGTTCCGTGGGGCCCAGACCCATTCTGTGGAACATAAGGACCAGTCATGTGAGTGTATACATTTGGGCCGGAATCGACATTGTAACGTGTTGTTGCCTGGCTTCCACTGAAAGCGCTCGTGTCATACTTTGGGTCACAACGAAATGAAGACTGGAGGTTTGATGACGCCCTCAGTGCTTGAGCCTGCGACTGTTGTTGCTGTTGTTCCATCTTGATAGAACAAGCATCATCATTGCGATATTTGCATTCAGGGGCGCTTGTGTTAAGAAAATTGTCGGTGGTTGCCAGGTTTTGAGGTGATGCCTGCGACGACGTGCCACGAGATCCAGCTGATGATGTTGCAATGGGTGGCGATCTGGTGTCGGGTGCTGTTTGTTCAGATAGGTCGTACGGAGCTTGCATTGTATGTGTGGGTGGAGCGACATGTGAAGAATTCTGGGTCATGTAAGGGGGGAGACAAGAAGAAGAACTGGTTGAAGTCATGCGATAAGATGATGTCCATCCAGATAGTCCTGTGGAGGCGGCATTCATTGGTCCAGTTAAATAACATGCAGAGTATGAGCTGTCACCATGATGTGGGTTGTGCTGGACCAATGGGTGAGCCATACCTGGTGGAGGCAGGTACTGATCCAAATCCTGGTCATCAAACTGCTCAATAACCTCCGGACTAAGGTCCATGCGACTGAAGTCAATGGGATGTCCAGACGGCCCTGAATGTGAAGAGAAAAAATGTCACGTTAAATATCTTACTTAATATTAACGTCACACATCAATATCTATTTTATTTTCTGTACACTTTTACTGCCAGTCCTTTTTACTATATCTTATCAACTTTATTCCCTGTCTACCTTATCCTGTATTTTAGTGACTGACTAGCTGTAAGTACCCGGCGTTGCCCGGTTTTCCTAGTTACTTTAGGAAACTTATGAAATGTAAAAATCAAACTATAATATTTTGATATTCGAGTGAAAATTATTTGTCATTTAAATTAATGAGTACTGCTTTAAATGGCTATCCTCGTGCCTTTTTTACAGTAATTGCAAATGCAAGCCACATCAAATACTTCCTTATGGTTCCACCGGAAGAGTGATTTCATTTTGCTTCCGAGTTTTTGCAAGAAGCAAATTAATAAGGCATATTTTTTCGTTCGATTTGGCGCACTAAGAAAGAATAGTCCACCATTTTGTTTTTTAAACGTGTTTACTACATATCTTTGTAGCACGCCCCCTTCAAACACATACATTGTTTCGTGAACCAAGATGCTTATTATTTTATTTAATTTCTTCCTTGATTGTTTATATTCTATATGTTGCACTGTAATAATCCTCTCAATGATTTATTTATGTGTTAGCTCTTATTCAGATTGTTTTGTTGTTCTGAAGCTCTGTTTATACTTGCACGCGTTTAATATTGGTTGGAGGTTTAATTAAGTCAATCTATATTTTTCTGGGCAAGTCTGCTACAGTAGAACTATCGGAAAGGCAAGCAAGTGGTTCTGTTAACGTTTACACCATTTTGTCATGGCAAGCTTTGTTCATCCAAAACACAATTTCCGTCCGTTTTATTAATGCACGTATAAACTTAAAATACTCCTAACATAAAAGACCGAGTAAATGTCTTTAGCTGTATTCCACACAAAATACTCTTATTTCTTATGATAGAACCGCAAAAGCAATTTTATTCTGCTTCCGAGTTTTAACAAGAAGCAAATTAATAAGACACACTTTCCCTTTCCGACCTGGAGCACCAAGAAAGTATAGTCCAACTCATCCTTTTTTAACGTGTTTTTCATAGCACGTTCTTTTCAAATATATATACATTGTAAAAAATAAAAACACGATTATTATTTTATGTGGTACATATTTCGATTATAAACGACCTAGTGATTGTGTTGAGCTGCATTTTTAAAATAAATGTTTCTCTTTTTGGCGAGACTCGCCCCATTCAACCTAGACACACAGATGACGTCGGTTATATTAGGACACATGTCCAAATAAAGAAGACCTTTCGTTCTGGAGCATTGTGTAGGTTTGAGCCAGTTTTTTTTTAAAATAAAACAAATTTTGTCTCGTTTTGGCGGGGTATTTTTGGGCGAGGAGAGCCAGCTTTATTTAAGGTGCATGTCCAAATAGAAAAGACCTTGCGGTAGGTTTTATTCTACATCATCCATGAAGAATATCATATCTTGTTATTCCGAGTATACAATTAAAATCAGCCTTTCAAAATTAATTATATTAAATTGACATGTTTTAAAAAAACAGAAACGCTACATACAACTTAACTTTTATTTTAATTTTCAATTATAGCTTTAAAGTGTAATTAAAACCTTTTAATTGCGCTGTAAAATAATAGCAATTTGCGTTGCTATTTGCAAAACAATATATATATTTTTATCATTCTGATTATTTCCCTTGATTCAGCCTTTACGTTGCATATTGGTGGTCATTCAAATTTTCTTAATTTGTTTCCAGAGTGTAATCCTTTGATGCAAGCATTCAAAGATTTTCACTTTTGTATATAAGGCAACAGGTTATACTTTTTTTGAAACCAAAGCGGTATAAACCAAATTATTTTACAATTTAAATTTGCTTGATGCAGTATTGTAAAAATGCTGTAAAAATTAAAAACAAACTTAAAGCTTGTTAGATTTTCATTCAAATTAAACATGCACAGTGGATGGTGCTTACTTTGAATGTTGATCTACATAGAACATTCACTGGTTTATATATATATATATATATATATATATATATATATATATATATATATATATATATATATATATATATATATATATATATATATATATCTCGATACAGTTAGTTGCTTATCCTTTACAGGACGTGGCAATCAACCCCAGCTTTTATTGGCTGTTTATGATTTTTCTAGGCAAATTTTTTTTCATTCAGTAGTTTGCCATTGCTTTCTGAACGGTACGGCGCTTATACCATTGTTAAAAATCCACACAAAGCGATCTGCTACCAAACCGCCTGCAGCAGGTTTCGAACCTGGTATATCTGGATTATGAAACTGCGTTCATATCCATTAGGCCACAGACGCCGATACAATTCTGCTTAAATTAGAATCTGCGTGGCAAAATCAGAGCCATTACCTAACAATTTGCGACAAAATTACTTCTCATTAAACGGTCCTTCAACGATTACAATTATTCTATTTTTAGTAATTTTGTTTTCAGCAACTAAAGTTTTTGATATAAAATGATTTAAAACTAATTGCTGTCGAGTGAGTTTGGTTTTTACATATGTGGATACAGTTATTTTACAATTTAAATTCGCTTGACGCAGTATGTTAAAACTGCGGTAAAAGTTTAAAAAAATAATTTAAATCTTGTTAGATTTTCATTCAAATTAAACACGCACTGTGGATTTTTATTTTTTTTTTAATGTATAACTTTTGCCTCATTTTGGCGAGGCGCGTCCCGTTCAACCTAGTCGGTTATATTAGGGCGCATGTCCAAATATAAAAGACCCTTAGGTCTGATCGCACAGTGAATGATGCTTGCTTCAAATGCAATACAGCTCCAATGCAATTAGAATCCGCGTAGAAAAATCAGTTCCAATAAAATTACAAAGTGTTAAAAAAACGGAAGTGCTCATAAAATTTGGGTTTTTTTTGTGTCTATTTCCCCTTAAATTAAAAATGTGTAATTAAACATTTTCAATTATCTTGTAAAATATGCAAACGAATGATAATTAATTACAAACATAAAATAATAGTTTTAACATTTGTGTTACGTCCCTTGATTCTCTTGAATTTCTATTTCCCTTGATTATGACCCCTGAAAAATGTATGGCATGTTTACTATTCATCGGACAACGTTAAATAATTCTCCTGTTATAATTACAATATTAAATTATGAAATATCCCCACGGCGTTACTTACACCAGTACCTGAAGAAAAACTCTGCCAAAATTCACTAAGTAATAATAAGGCATACGGATTTGTATTAAGAACATAGAAACAACGCGACACTGCCTTATATATATATATATATATATATATATATATATATATATATATATATATATATATATATATATATATATATATATATATATATGAGAGAGAGAGAGAGAGAGAGAGAGAGAGAGAGAGAGAGAGAGAGAGAGAGATATTCTTCCTTCCTATAGACTTGGACCACAATTATTGAGTAAAGAACTTGTCGCAAAATTGGTTTCAAGTCATTGCAAATGAGTTCAGTTAGATTTATAAACCCATCTACGATCGAGTGACCGCTTTCAAAATGGCGGCGTATCAGCGAAATGTGTATCGGACAGAGGAAATCGCCAACGATAAAATAAAACGAAGGGAATCCGTATGAAAAGGATTTTACATTTCAGTACAGGGAAGGATGGTGTATAACTGCATATAAGATGGAACGGTAGGAAGTTCTCATTTACGGAGATATATGCGTATTTCGGCTGCCCACAGTTACGCTAAAAGCATGTAAACCCACTTCTGTTCTAAATATTAAAATCAACAAATAACAGTTTGGGAATTTACATGGATAGGAAGATAGAGTTTTATCAGCTGTATAAAACTAGATAAGATGGAACAATATGGATATTATATATGCCGAGAATGATAAAGGCAAAATTTCAGTCGACGCACAGATCGGCCGAAATCACTGTTCGGGAAGGATTTTTCAGGTTAGGTTTAGGCTGTGACGTCGGTACTCTCCGATACGTCCGCGCTTTGCGTATAAGTAGCGGATCGGTAAACTGAGAGAGAGACACAACGAAAGAGGTTTGAGCCAGACTGGAGACAGAGTTTCGCCACTATCCATGAATTGTGAGCGGATTGCCAGAAACATTTTTAAGTCCAGTATCTGAAGTCTGAGGGTTCCATGAAATAACTCAAACCAGACTGTCCAGTATCAGAAGCCGGTGTAGTTCATCCGAGGCCATCCCACAAAAGTGCAGGACCCCAAAGAGTGAACTTCAACTGGTCATTGGCATCCCTACTGTCGGGCCTACCAAGTCTGATATCAGCAAAGGACAGTTTCAGCAGTATCAAGTTGGAAAGATAAGTGTCCTGTTTGACACTGACCACCTATACATGTGAAACAGCCAATAGTTCAAAACAATAATTAACCATACAGAAACTCAGTCAACTGATGACAGGTATCCTTAACTTCACAGGACTAATAACAGTGATTTCAGTAACTTTATTATTTAAGATCTTGAAGTCTAAACAGACAATAATAGTAATTGTGTGAATATTTTTATATATATGTGTATACTCTTTTCCAACTAGTAGAAATAGAATATTAGTGTAATTATTAAACTATTTTAACTGTACCTGAGGATTTATTCACTTCTTCCATTTGTGGTTTCAGTGAATGTTCCTTTTATTATCCCCTAGAATATAAGTAATCATAAGATAGTCATAGGGAGGAGACACCTTAAATCCTGGTACTACTTCTTACCAACTGGACCAGGGTTTTTACAGTCTGACTATTTTTATGATAACAATACACCAGTGCTTATTTCTAAGACTGGGGTATTACTTGTAAGGTCAGAACTCTTTACTGGCATACTCTTACATAATATATACTTTTAAATAACCTCCCGCTACAGTGGGGGCTCGTCCGGGATATATCTTTGATATTCCTGAGCCAACTTTCTATTTCTGCTGTGTAGAAGATTTTGTTTTGAAAAAAAATTTTTTTGGAAAGAGTAAACATAATAGGAAATAATTATATTTTTTGTAGGAGTACCATTGAGTACAGATAAGACAGCTGTTTCATATATGGTGAAGTCAGTTTAATTAACTTTAATTTTAAATAAGTTAATTATATTGTAGTAAATTAGTTTGAGTAAGATCGCTTGCCCTACTAGACTACAGATACATCATGGCTGACTTGGTCAAATTTAGGTCTGCTACACTGCAGGTGGGAAAAGAGCTTGGCATGGATGGTGACGTTCTGATCCGGTATGTCACGACGGAATGTGAAAAGTACACCGAGAGAGAAGCAAAGCAATTGGAAGCAGAAAGAGAAGCCAAGAAATTGGAAGCAGAAAGAGAAGCCAAGAAATTGGAAGCAGAAAGAGAAGCCAAGAAATTAGAAGCAGAGAGAGAAGCCAAGAAATTAGAAGCAGAGAGAGAAGCCAAGAAATTAGAATTAGAAGCAGAGAGAGAAGCCAAGAAATTAGAATTAGAAGCGGAGAGAGAAACAAAGAAACTAGAAGCTGAGAGAGAAGCCAAGAAATTAGAATTGGAAGCAGAGAGAGAAGCCAAGAAATTAGAAGCTGAGAGAGAAGAAAGGAGGTTACAAGCAGAGAGAGACCATGAGCTGAAAATGAGACAGCTTGATCTTGAACTTCAGGCTGGGACTATCACCCATGGTAATAGCTCACCTCATTCTGCGAATAGCTCTTTTCAGAACACAGCAAATGGGGCCATGAACTTCCACCTAGATCCATTTGTTGAAAAGGAGGACGCAATAGAGTCGTACCTGGATAGGTATGAAAGGCTAGCCTCTACCTATGGACTGGAAAAGGAAAAATGGAGTCTAAAGTTATCCCAGGGATTGAGAGGTATTGCATATGATGTGTTTCTGAAACTCCCCAAAGAAGATCAGGAAAATTATGAGATACTAAAGCAAGCCTTACTGATCCGGTATGAAAAGAACTCTGAGGCATATAGGAAGAAATTTAGAACTTCTAAACCTCTACCTGGAGAAACATATAACCAGTTCTCAGCTAGGCTAGAAACGTATTTGTTGAAATGGAGTAGTTTAGGTAAGTATCAGAAAACATACGAGGATCTGAAAGAAATGGTTATGTTAGAGCAAGTGAAAGATTCCATGTCTCAAGAAATGCGGAAATTCCTTATGGAACAAGGAGCAGAGAGGCTGGAAGACACTTTGAAATGTGCAGAGAGGTACCAAGCCGCTCAAGCTGAACTAGTAGGAACGAAAAGGAAGCAGGTAGAAGGATATAAGCCACCACCGCAGAATACCCAGTTTGACCAGAAGGATCATCCATACAGAAATAAGCCAAGATTTGATAATAAGGACAAGAACCCTCAGACTCAGGAAAATGAACCCTACAAACAGGGAGCTAAGTGGTGCAAATTTTGTAAGATGAGCAACCACAACACTGATGAATGTGGGAGGAAAAAAACCCCTTCATCATGCTGCATGTTTACAGGTGAGGACTTCTGCTAGGACGGAACTGACTGTGAGTCAGAATAGCCTCCATCACCCACCTACCCAGGAGATAGTGACTGTGAATGGCAAACAAGTCACAGGAATGTATGACACAGGTTTGTCCTATGACGCAGTTGTGTGTGCATCTCTGGTGTGCCCTGAACAAATCACCACAGAAACAGTAGAGATTCAAGGGCCACTAAAAGGAACATCACCCCTTACATTACCCATAGCAAAGATTCATGTCAGTTGTCGCTATGTGGAAGGGGAGATAAATGCAGCTGTGATAGATGATCCCTTTTACCCCCTAATGTTGGGGCGTAAATATGTTTTCTTAGGAGACCCCGTAAAACCTATGGTTATGGCAGGAATCCAGACCAAGGTTGACTCCAGGAACATAGAGAGGGACACCAACGTAAAATTTCATTCAACTGAAATGAAACGGGCTCAAGAAGCAGACAGCACGTTGAAGCCTTGTTTTGGCAAATTATCAAAAACACATAAAGCTCCAAGGAAAGGACATTTCTATATGGAACATGGACTCTTGTACAGGAAAGCTGGAAGAGGGACGAAAAGTCATGGTCAAATTGTTGTACCATCCACCTATAGGAATAAGGTTATAGGCTGGGGACACATATCAACTTTGAGTGAACACCTGGGTAATGGTGCCACAAAACAAAGAATAGCCACCCAGTTCTACTGGCCAGGTATTACGGAAGACATAAATCAGTATGTAAATTCCTGTCCAGAGTGCACCTATGTAGATTCAGAAAGTCGACGGAAGAGTCTTCATCAAAAATCTACAAGCAAACCAGCAATCAGGGGTACTCCCGAGATTTGCACGGGAGGGGAAAGGAAACATCCCACACAGGTTCAATTGCAGTCTGAACCCCATGCGCTGGAAAAAAGGAACAAATCACGTAGCGAAAATCAAACACCTACGGATTTGCGAGGGAAAACCACATCCAACTATCAACGAAAAGAGGGCGGTAAACTTCATGGGAAACCTACCGACCCGGTTTCACCAGCAGTAAGAGCCTGGATGAAAAGCCGAACAGGAAGGAGAGAGATAGTAAAGGATGAATATATTCTTGGAAAACAGAATGTGGGCGCAGATTTTCTTAGTCGTCATCCCACAGAGCTTGAGGAGGATAGAAGGAAGGAAAACTAACCTCGGAATGGTCGATTTGCAATTGTCTTGTACCCAATAGTTAAGCTAGATATCATCCAGCTTAAAATATGGGGGAGCTATGTCGCAAAATTGGTTTCAAGTCATTGCAAATGAGTTCAGTTAGATTTATAAACCCATCTACGATCGAGTGACCGCTTTCAAAATGGCGGCGTATCAGCGAAATGTGTATCGGACAGAGAAAATCGCCAACGATAAAATAAAACGAAGGGAATCCGTATGAAAAGGATTTTACATTTCAGTACAGGGAAGGATGGTGTATAACTGCATATAAGATGGAACGGTAGGAAGTTCTCATTTACGGAGATATATGCGTATTTCGGCTGCCCACAGTTACGCTAAAAGCATGTAAACCACTTCTGTTCTAAATATTAAAATCAACAAATAACAGTTTGGGAATTTACATGGATAGGAAGATAGAGTTTTATCAGCTGTATAAAACTAGATAAGATGGAACAATATGGATATTATATATGCCGAGAATGATAAAGGCAAAATTTCAGTCGACGCACAGATCGGCCGAAATCACTGTTCGGGAAGGATTTTTCAGGTTAGGTTTAGGCTGTGACGTCGGTACTCTCCGATACGTCCGCGCTTTGCGTATAAGTAGCGGATCGGTAAACTGAGAGAGAGACACAACGAAAGAGGTTTGAGCCAGACTGGAGACAGAGTTTCGCCACTATCCATGAATTGTGAGCGGATCGCCAGAAACATTTTTAAGTCCAGTATCTGAAGTCTGAGGGTTCCATGAAATAACTCAAACCAGACTGTCCAGTATCAGAAGCCGGTGTAGTTCATCCGAGGCCATCCCACAAAAGTGCAGGACCCCAAAGAGTGAACTTCAACTGGTCATTGGCATCCCTACTGTCGGGCCTACCAAGTCTGATATCAGCAAAGGACAGTTTCAGCAGTATCAAGTTGGAAAGATAAGTGTCCTGTTTGACACTGACCACCTATACATGTGAAACAGCCAATAGTTCAAAACAATAATTAACCATACAGAAACTCAGTCAACTGATGACAGGTATCCTTAACTTCACAGGACTAATAACAGTGATTTCAGTAACTTTATTATTTAAGATCTTGAAGTCTAAACAGACAATAATAGTAATTGTGTGAATATTTTTATATATATGTGTATACTCTTTTCCAACTAGTAGAAATAGAATATTAGTGTAATTATTAAACTATTTTAACTGTACCTGAGGATTTATTCACTTCTTCCATTTGTGGTTTCAGTGAATGTTCCTTTTATTATCCCCTAGAATATAAGTAATCATAAGATAGTCATAGGGAGGAGACACCTTAAATCCTGGTACTACTTCTTACCAACTGGACCAGGGTTTTTACAGTCTGACTATTTTTATGATAACAATACACCAGTGCTTATTTCTAAGACTGGGGTATTACTTGTAAGGTCAGAACTCTTTACTGGCATACTCTTACATAATATATACTTTTAAATAACCTCCCGCTACAGAACTCACGTACCTAATGATGTGACAGGAAGGATAGGAAGACTTGGGTATATCAGCACAATGCTCAATATGACTTTTGTACTCACCCATGATATAACCTCGATGTCTTCTTTCGTACATACACTTGAGACTAACAGGATCGTGTTGGTTTGGTGTCACCGGTGGTGTTGGTGGACCATTGGAATTTCCAGGCTGACTGGAGCATTCACTTGAGCATTCATCACTAGGAGATGACGTATCACGACCTCCGACTGAAGGTTTAGCACCATGTCCACTTCCTGAAGATGAAGTGTGGCTACCATTTTGGCTGCTGTTCTTTGGAGTTTTTCTACGGCGAGGTTGGTATTTATAGTCTGGGTGGTCTTTTTTGTGCTGCACTCGTAGACGCTCGGCTTCCTCAACAAAAGGTTTTTTCTCAGCTTCGTTTAAAAGTCTGCAACATAATTCAATGTTTAGTTAATACTGTGATGAATACATAAAGTCACGTCAAATTAAGGTCTTTTTTCTTTTTTATATACTGAAAACAAAACGGAAACAAGAGGTTGGCAATCCTAATTTAGATTTTTTATTAAATTGATACTGCATATTAGAAAACATCTGTGTAAGTCAGCTTAAAAACAAAACTGTGCATAAAAACTCAAGCCACTTTACGTTGTTTGATCCTCTCTTGACTTTAACTTTTCCGATCCCCTAGGTTACGAGTTTTCACTCGTTTTCTATTGTGCCACGTGTTGAAATGTACATGTCTTTGTCAATTGCATTGTACCTCCTTACAGTTGATCCTCTCTAACGTCTGCTTCTGTAGATCGGATGTGTACATATTTTATCACATACCCTTGATCACAGAATTACTCTTGACCTTGGCAATCTTTCCCCGTGTAGTTCCTGGAGGTCTCTAAAGAAGCAAAGAAAGAACTTGACTACTGCTGCCATTGTCATGCTGTAAAAGTAGATCAATATGCAGTTTTGAATATAAACCAATCTCCTACAGAAATCCCCGCCGCAAGAGTTTATATGTGTATGTCTCATACAAGGGAACCAGCTGTAGTGATAGTCCCATGTTTAACGATGAGCGATAGAGAAAATGATGATCATAAAGGCACTTTTTAATTCTTCTTATCTCATGTCATTGTGTAATGAACAACCATGCCATAATGTCCTTCATTTTACATATACTGTATATGTCATCAATGTTGCCACGGGCAGTCGCGTTACAGCAGAGACTCTCCAACCAAATGCCTAAGCACACTCGCTTTCAAACACGTGAAAGACGACTTAATCTTGTAGATTGAAATACATCACGTTACGTCACGTCACGTCACGTTACGATCACGCCCGTCTTTTATTAAAAGACAAATCGTTATCCTTATTTTTTCTGAATATATAAGAAGCAGTTTTACAACGAGCTGAAGCTGATGGCCAGATGATGACCCACCGTCAAAGCACATTGTTTGTCTTGAGGACGTTGAAATCTTCCGCGACTTGCAAGGTTGAATGTTTTACAAGACATTTGTGTTTGATTTTCCCGACTTGGCTTTAGCCTGTTGTTCAAATACTTGGTGAAGATTGTGGAATGTTAGACACACCTTCCGGCCATGAAGTAAGACAATTCTAATACAGCTCATACAGAGATGGACAGTAGTAGAAGGCACGTTGTTCACGCCAGATAGCGTCCAATAGAAATAATATAACATGAGAAGATGTCACTTTATTACACCGGCCATTTTGGACTTTTGTTTCAGAAAAATGATAGTCTTGTTCGTATTAGGATATTTTAATTAAGCATACAGTATTTTGAATACATGGTATTTTTTCATCAGCAGTCAAAGTGAAATATGACAAGTGGAAACGTCATATGTTTTACTCTTTTTGTGTAAACAATTAAACTTGCAACATGAATCTGTCATCTTACATTCTAGATTAAAGCAAAGAACGCGGTTGCGAATCTTTCCCACCATCATTTTAAAGTCTACATCGTGTAAAATAATTTGCTTTAGAACGCGTGGGTACAAGAGAACAGATTTTTACGCGGACTTTCTGCAAGGGGACCAACGGCAGCTCCAAGCTCTCCATAAACAGTGAAAAGGAAAACACAAATGATAGCCCACAGTTTCCGCCAAATTTGCAAATCGTGATCAATCCTGTGTACAAGGGATCTAGCGCAACGGTTTCACATTTGCATCTCAGACTTCTGCCCGACACGTGTGACTTCACGGAGAAGTAAGCTCCTCCGTTTTTTTTATTTTAAACAAATGGATACAAATGCACAGTGCGCTCTGCTGTTACAGAAGACTGTCCAGGACTTGTCACTTTGCTTGATACATCTAGCTCGTCTTCTCGGAAAATCGTCTTTTAAACATTTGCTACCACCATCTTGATTGTCACTATTTCTCGTGCTCCAGGAAAATGAGAACATTACTGAGTTCGTGCTAGGGCGATCTTTATAAATTTAAGAAGCAATAGTTTACGATTTATTAGTTACAACATTATAAACAGTATTTTCTTTCTACGTTCTTTTCGTCTACTACTTACAGAGCAAAAAGTCTCGAACAAGGCTATGCTCGTTTACTCTGTGGAGAACTCGGAATGAACCTTTTATATTATCGTGTTGGATTTGTTTGAAGCAGTGTTCCCCATGCAGGGTTCCGCAGAACATTGTTGTTTTGAGTTCCATGATAAGTTCTGTTACAAATAAGTAAATTTTATGAATTACTATAAAATATGTTTGCATGTATGTATCATGTACGTTTGTATATATGAATATATGTACATTTATCCTTGAACTTGTAAATTGGCAAATTTGGGGCTTGAAATGCAAGGTGTGAGAATGAATTGATGTCTGTGAGGCTGAGGTGATTTGAAGCGCGCGTGTGTACTCATTAAAAATGCACCTATTATCGGAACATGTCGGGTATGAAAGCTTAGGTATGCAAAAGATCCCACATCAGGGTGGAGGTCCAACCTTCTCGTGGCATTGTATCACCCGCCAATTAGTTGCGCTGGTCTGACCTACACCAGCTGAGCCTGCTGAGTTGGGAAGTCTTCTGGGGCTGAAAGAAAGCCCAAAAACCTTATTCCTATTTGCCGAAAGGCTAAAGTAGTAAAAAACTCGAATCGCGGGTGTTCGGAAAAAGAAGAAGATGAAGGTTTAAAAAAAAACTTTAATATTTACGAACCACTGAGTTCAGACATCAACGAACTAGAATATCGAACATTTGGCATCATTCTGATAATTTGTAGTTTGGGACATGAACATGCAAAATGTGTGAGTGGATTGATGTACAGCAATCCCCCGGTCTTACGCTGTTCGATTAGCGCTTTTTCTAAACAAACGCTGTTTCTATTTTATGCCACACTTCTGTTATGCGCTATAAAAAATACAATCTTACGCTGAGCACAAAATTCTGTGGGAGGCAGGAAGTTCATTCAGGGTGCTGGGATGGTCAAGAAGCATTGTCATTGCTCCAGCATACGGAAGTATGATCCCAAAATAGAACGCAATCCAGTGGTAGTCCGTAACATTTCTTACTTACTTCGTCGTTCCTCTTCTACCGTGAGGTGTACAGGTTTGGACAAGAGAGCGCCATACTATCCTATCGGCGGTTTTCCTCCTGGCCTGGTTCCATTCTAGTCCTCGGTCCTTCAAAGATTGTCTAATGTTGTCCTCCTAGCGGACTCTGGGTCGTCTTGGAGGTCTGGATCCCTGGCTCTTAGTTTCCCATGCTTGTCGTGGTAGCCGATCTTCTTCCACTCTGCAGACATGGCCAAACCATCTTAGTTGGGACTGTTCTACTTGCATCGGTAAGGGTTGGGTTTTTAGGCCTTGACGTATCAATCCGTAACATACAATACGATTTTAATTGCTACAAGGTGCTTCTTGAAGAAGAAAAAAAGATGACAAAGCAAACCAAACTCGATTAGTTTTTTTTTTTTTTTAATTAAAGTCTCCTCCAATATCTTCAGCCGTCATTGACCAAATAGCCGTACCTTCTACATATGAAGCCAGACACACACAAAAAAAACTTTCTCAACACCTACAAAACCTTCTGCTAACCAGTCGTCTGATGATGAAGTCAGCTCCGCCGTGACAACTGTAGCCACAAGTGACGGAAGTAGCAGAGATTAAAGTCCGATAATATTTTTAAAATATTTTTTTAAAATTACAGTACAAACATAATATTTTGTTTGTGTTCAATATGTTCGATAATAATATGTAGTTAATAAATGTTGTTAACCATTCAGTTTTTGTTTAGTATTACTTTTTAATTAATCTTTATACAGCTTTCTGGACTTTGATAGCAAATTAATTTGTTTTCTATTAATTCTTATTGGAAATAAATTTTCGGTTATCGCTCAATTTTTCAAGAACGAACTAACAGCGCTAAGCGAGGAATTGATTTCGGCTGAGGAAATTTGAAGCCAGAGTATTAAGTAAATATGTAAGTACCAGTGTAGTCTGAATGCCCTTACCGGATACTCACAATCCCACACAAATATACACATTCTTTTGGATTAGCTCCCATGTAGAAAAACAAACATATTGAATTTCGAAGACTTTTCCCAGATATGTCATTGTATTTATGAGAATAAAACATATGATACGCATCTATGCATGTATGTGTGTGATTCGTGAAGAAAAAATAATATATTTGAACAATAATCTTTCCTTAATTAATGGGCATATTCTGCTTGTTGCTGATTCTGTTGTTCCTTGACATATGTCTAGATCATTTTTAAGGTCTTTCTGGTTCCTTTATGGGGTAATGTCTTGACAGTGTTCCCTATCTTTTATTTCTTTTAAGATCTCTTCAGGTAATAACAGCTTATTTTTCTTTTTTCTAATCTTATTGTTAATACGTTTTTACCAACTTTGATTTTTAAGATTTTTATTTTATTTGGATAATTCTATTACTGGCGTTGTCGTCATGAATATTGTATTAGTCATAAATATTGTATTAGTCATAAATATTGTATTAGTCATAAATATTGTATTAGTTATTAGTTTGTCTGTTTTCGTTTGAATTATCGCGCTCTTCAAAGTCTGGAATAACCCCGTGTAGTGTCCAGGAGTTCCTGCGGAAACAGAACAATAGAATAGAGCCGCTGCTGTGCCAGACATACCGTTAGTGGTAACTAAAGTCAAGGTTGTCCATGGAGCTGACGACCTCATCATTCTTGTATTAACTTTCAATTCCCCATGGAGCATAAGCCTTCAACCTTGGTGTGCCAAGTCTTCCTGTCCCCTGCTCAAGGCGGTTCCATGTCTTCTTCACTCTCTTCATGTCTGTGTCAAGTTTTCTTCTCAATGTGTTCTGTGGTCCTCTTCTACCTCTTATACCCTGGCCATTCCAAAGAAAGGACTGCCTTGTAATGCTATCAACAGGTTTTCTCAATATGTGTACTATCCATCTCCAGCGTCTTCTTCTCATTTCCTGTTCAACTGGTGCTTGGCTAGTTCTTGTCATTAGTTCCACATTAGTGATACTGTCATACCATCTCAAACCTTCTATTCTACGCACGTATCTATTTACGAAAGTATGTTGCTTTCTGGTTGTTGTTTTTGTTGTTCTCCACGTTTCAGAGCTATACAATAGTACTGACTTGACAGCTGAATTGAACATTCTGATGTTTTGTGTTGGGCCTGATTTCTTTTGATCTCTATATAATTCCAAATGCATTGAAAGCTCCTCTAGTCTTGTGTATTCTTATTCTGCTTTAATTGCCTGTCCCTCCATCTGTGTCCATATTTCTACCAAGGTATCTGTGTGATTCTCCATTTTGTCATTGTGTTTCTTCCAGCAATAGTGGGTCTTATTGTCGTGTCCTACATTTATTCTCATGATAAAAGATAATGACAGCCTCATCATATGAACAAACTTGATGCAGGCAATAACTGCTGTAAGAGCACATCAAGTACACCATGAGGGGAGGTTGGTGTGCAAGAAGATGGAGGTGGTAACTACAGCCCATGCTCCTGAAAGAGTGGACAAGAGACAAGAGAAAGAAGTGGACAATGTGATAGAAATGGTAGGTTAGAGTTTATGCTGTTAAAATTAGAGGTCAGAAAATGGAAACGTTTATAGTTGAGAAATATTATTACAAGTCCTGACATCACAATAACTACAGAGTTTATTCTGAACATGCCTTTATATTTTAAGTGTGTCACCCTTGGATTTTCCCAGTCGAGCGTGTTCCGTTACCTTAAAATAAAATTTATTAGTGCGGCCAGTGCTTGAGTTTTTTGGGTTTTCCAAAGTGGACAGCTCATTTCTATCTTTCGCACTCAACCCATCCTTCACACACTTACACTTGGTTAGAGTAGGCGAGGTGTCCTTTGACGTCCGCTTATGTACTGCGGATGAAAATACGGGATGCGCAATGTTTGTTATAAGAGTCGTGACTTCCGATGAGTTTCCCGCCATTTCCGAGTACCTATCTGACTGAGAAAGTATCACATATTCTCGCTTTTGAGACACAACAAGCTCTAAATTTTGGTTGGACACAGAGGCGGATCTACTATGACGCTAATGAAACTTAAGCTTCAGAACCCCCAAGTCTAGTTTTATCTATAATATGTTTCTTTCCGATCCCCAACAATTTTTTAATAAGATTGGGCCCCTCCAAGAATTCAAGCGTCAGGGCACCCGAAATGTAGATCCGCCAATGATTGGACATGCTCAGTCACAAGTTACTGTGGAGTGCTCAAGCTGAATGTGAAAACAGTCGTAAATTGTTACGGCTGTTGGTTGTATCACATGCTGTCATTTATGGGGTATTCTAAGTATGCTGTTGATTCCTATACCAAAGCATTACACAGTTGGCATATATTAAAATATTATATTTAGCATAATTTAACAGTATTTTCCTACTGAATATCTTACAGTATCCAGATATGATTAATATAAACAGTACTTTGGTACTTTTCTGCATATTAGAAATACGGATATACAATGTATCCTGACAGTACTTTTTCACACTGTAGCTTAAAATGACTGATAGATGCATATCGTAACTGCGTTGTGTAGGCATATAATAATGTAATGTATGACTGGATAATCTATTGGATATGTTAATATTACTTACTGTTAATATCATATCTTTCTTAACATTACGGGGATATCACATATTTTAAAATTACTGATATACAGCATATCCTTACAGTAATGTGTATTGTTTTCATTAATTATTTACTGCCCGGCTCGTGTATCTTTAAGGTATGTTGAATCAAGGTTCTAACAATGGAGACTCAAGTATTAAACACTAAGACTAGACGGTTGCGCAAGATAAAGCTTTGTAATACAGTTTGCAACGCTGTTTTGTTTTCGCTAAAGGCAGTGGGCATCTATAGGTATGCCTTGAAAATACAAGTTAAAAATAAGTGGTCACGCTGGTAGAGGCAGGCAGTGGTTGGACTGATGAAAACCCTGGCAAATATGATTTATACATTAATAAATCATCTGCTTTCCCTTTGAACTAAGAACCAGACTGGTTAGACTCAAGACTTGAAATTACTGGTATTAAACACACGTGCAAACATGAAGAGAAAAGTCATCTTTTTGCAACAACGATCATCATTATCCTAGATTTATTTATGCATTACCCTTTAGTTCTTTAAGGAACATAGGCCTTTAAGAAATGTATTCCTTTCATGTCTCTCCAGTTATGTTCTCCTTGTTTTTGTTTTTTGTCTCCCTCTATTTTTCTTACCCTGGTGATTGCAGAACAAAGTCTGCCTTGTAAAGCTATCGCTAGGTTTCTTCAATGTGTGTCCTATTCAACACAAGCTTTCTCTTATGACCTCATGCTCCACTGGCACTTGTCTAGTTCTTGTCATCAGTTCGTCTTTGGTCATCTTGTCATATTACTTCACTTCATCGTTATATTCTGTGCAAGCATCCTTTTATGAAAGTCTCTAACCTCTTTGTTTTTTTGTGTTTGTTTTCTATTCTCAATGTTTCACAACAATACAACAGGCCTGCTTTGATATTAGAATTGTAGATCCTTATTTTGGTGGTCGGATTGATTTTATTTTGATTTCCATATATTTTCCAATGCACTGATAGCTCCCGGTACGTTTAGGATTCCTACTTTGATATCACTGTCTGCTCCTCCAATCGTGTTGTCAAGATATTTGTGTGGGTCAACGTCTTTGTAAGATCTTTCACCAAGTGCAATGTAATTCAATTTATATTTTCATACTCCAAAAAACAAAAGATCAATGTGGCGAACGCTTAGCATGTTCAAATGTAATAAGTCCCCAATGAATGAAAAGAAAGAGAACAAACAAGTACCTTCATATGAAGAATAATGATTTCCACCTGTAGTTGTCAGAGCGTCACTACTACGTGCTATGGCACAATTTCCCGTGTCATATTTTGAAATTAATCTACCAGGTTTTCTTTCTCACGTCAATAGCGATGGATGTATGGGTAATTTTCATTTTCAATATTCACATGTTCAAGATAACGATTAATGGTGTGTTCTTTGCGCTAACGTTCCACAATGATAATAACAATATTTAGTTTACGCCCTTTTTCAGAATATTTTTGGCACAGTTGTTAATTAAAGTGCATTATTGTAAGTGATTTGTTTGTCTTTTCTATGCGTGTCTTGCATTGATTCGACATTATTCTGGCAACTCCTGCGACGTGTATGGTACCAAAAGAATCGGCTACTGCAGTTCTTTTGGATATACCGGCTGCGTGGAGAGGTGGAACTTGCTGCATGGGCAACAGCTTCTTCTCCATATAACTGTGTCAAAGCTTGTGGCCTGCAGAGGACACTAGTTTCACTCGATATAAATCCAGTAACCTGGGAGCATGAGGCTGCCGATCGCGCCAAGCGGCGATGCGCCACCTCAAATTGGGCGAAAAGAAGAGAGGAGAAAATGGCAAGCAGAAGAGAGGAGAAAACGTCAAAAGGAACACCAGGAAAATAAGCAGCTGAAGGCTGTCACCTCAGGGGCGCATTGCCATAGTCAGTAATGACTGAAGGGGCTATTATATTATATGCATGTCGTAATGTTTCCTTACCTCCTTCGCAAGTCTTAGAAGTTCTTCCTCTTAAAAAGATTGAACCTCTACATTGCAATGAAAACACCTTTCATTCAAGTATGTAGCCTGGCAAATGTATTGTGGAGCCATGGTGCATATTTTCGAGAAAGCTACAGTGCAATGTATCTCTGATTTCTTCAGATAGCTTTGCAAAGAGAAATCAGACTGACCAACGAGACAGGACACAAGCAGCACAATGATAACATGGTTACACATGAATAAATTAAAGCAGTAGATAAAAATCTAGTCAAATACAAGAAGAACAAGAAGCTCGATATTACATAATCATATTACTCATTATCGAGCCGAGACCTGGTGAGAACCAGCCACTGCAAACTGAAATGTGTTCTAATCAAATAAAAATAACAACTGGACAAACAAATATGTGACCATGGTGGGAAAACATGTAAACAGCAAGACATGGAACGGTATGACCGCCACCGAACCCGTCAAGGCAACAACAACAACAACAAAAATGTATGGAGAGATGAGAGAAACATGGTACACGATGATAATTTAACAGGAAGAGGAATGATATTGTACTGAATAGCAAAACTTTAAATGCAGGTTACAATTAAACCACTATATTATGTGCGTGTATATGAGTATGTATACAGTTAGATGTTATAGTTCAGATAACAGTAGGTCTCTTCTTCTTCTTTGATCCTTAGCCGCCGACCGTCAAAGCAGTCAGTGTCCATCACGCCTAGTGGCGTCTTGTAGGGCAACAACAAATTGATTCCACTTTGCTCGGTCGGTGGCCATCCTTCGTACAGTGCCCCAACTATGGTTCATTCCCTGCATCTCAGCCTCCACAGTCCTCCGCCAGGTTGTTTTTGGTCGGCCTCTCTTTCGTTTTCCTTCAGGGGTCCAAAGCATAGCTGTTCTTGTGATGGCATCGGGGTCTCTTCTGAGGACATGACCAACCAAGCTCCAGCGTCTGCCAGCTATGATGGTGTGCATGTCCTCTTGCTTGCTACGAGTAAGCAGATCTTGGTTAGTGATGCTATTCGGCCAAAAGATTCGGTGAATTTTTCTTAGGCATGTTGTGTGAAAGGAGGACAATTTCGACATTTCCTTCTCTGTAACTCTCCAGCATTCCGCACCATAGAGAAGCACAGAAAGCACACAGCTCTGATATAATCTTAATTTTGTGCTTGTGCTGTATTGGGAGGACTTCCAGATGTTGTTTAGGCTAAAGAAGGCTGTTCTTGCCTTATTCATTCTGATGTTGATGTCTTTGCCTGCCCCGCCGTCTGGTGTTACTATGCTTCCTAGGTATGTGAAGGTATCTGTCTGTACCAATTGCTGATTCCTTACTGATATGGGCTCAGGGTTGCTCACATTGAGCGTCATGACCTCAGACTTCTTTAAATTGATGTTCAAGCCCACCTGCTGGCTAAACTTGTTAAGTCTATCCGTTTTTTCCTGGATGTGTTGATGTGAATGTGCTAGTAGTGTAATGTCAACTGCATATTCCAGATCTTCCAGTGTAGAAAATGTAGTCCATCTTATTCCTCTTGGACTGCCCTCTGTTGTCTGGTGCATCACCCAGTCTATGACTGTTAAAAATAGAGTGGTTGACAAGGGGCATCCCTGTCGTACTCCTGTCTTCACCTCAAAGGTTAGGTTGCTCTGCCCAACACTACACGTAAAGTTGGCATAGAGGCTTTTTATGATTGATACTATGCAGCTTGGAATTCCATAAGCCCTCAGTATTTTCCATAAACTGTCCCTATGTATGCTGTCAAAAGCCTTTTCAAAATCAACGAAATTAATGTAAAGCTGTCTTTGCCATTCTGAGCACTGCTCTATAATGTTCCTGAGAGTGAATATATGATCTACGCATCTTCTATTCTTTCTAAATCCTGCTTGTTCCTTCCTCAGTTTGTGGTCTACTGCCTTTGAAATTAACAGTAGGTGGTGATGGCAAATTTTGGAGGTACAGATGTACTTGAGTTGCTCGTGTTTTTTTTTTTTTACTTTGGATAATTTAGACAGCTTCTATGACCTTACTCAGTTAAGTGCACTTTTTTTCTGTAATGTGTTACTGATTTCATCTGACGTCGTTTTAATTTGTTTCCGTAATGTGTTACTGATTTCATCTGACGTCGTTTTAATTTGTTTCTGTAATGTGTTACTGATTTCATCTGACGTCGTTTTAATTTGTTTCTGTAATGTGTTACTGATTTCATCTGACGTCGTTTTAATTTGTTTCTGTAATGTGTTACTGATTTCATCTGACGTCGTTTTAATTTCTTTCTTTACTTTTCCTGCAGTAATGTTTCCTTTCCATTTATTTATTTATTTATGTTCAGGAAAGAGGGAGGGTCAATCATGTTAACGAAAATTCACCATTACTAGACCTACTTAATCATTATTGTAAAATCTGGCCGAGAAATATAGGAGGTGCCTTGTGCAAGTTGCGCACGTTAAAAATCCCCCAGCAGTTGGAAATAGTAAAGAGTAGGCCATGCGGCCGCAGCTTTGGCAAACATTTAAAAAATTAGGAAACATCACAAAAGTATTTACAGAATGTGCTGAGATCCTCATTGTCTGATCTAAGGGAGGATATCGGAGCACTGCTGGACTTGTCCGTGTGTAATGAAGATAGTCCTGCCAAACCAAGTCAAAATCTGGCCAATATACGAGTTATGTTATATGACGTTTTTCGTTCATGCGCCATTAGTTTGTGTTTGCTTGTGATGGCGGTCATTTAACTGGTACATCCAAGAACAAAGATGACGCTCTGTACGACTGACTGATAAACAAAGAAATTCACACAGAATAAGTTGAAAATACAAAATAAGCTGTTAGGAAGAAAAAAAAAATTTGATGTTGATTTTTGTCTGCATCAAAGAACTTTAGTGGCTCGTAGTAAGGTAGAGACAGAAAGATGCTAGTTATGGTGATGAATTGCAAAGCACTACTTATATTCACTGTCCTACTCATGTAAACGGTCCTACTCATGTGTATGGTCCTACTCACGTGTACGGTCCTACTCGTGTGTATAGTTCTACTCGTGTGTATAGTCATACTCGTGTGTAAAGTCATACTCGTGTGTACAGTCCTACTCGTGTGTACATTCCTACTCATGTGTACAGTCCTACTCATCTGTACGGTCCTACTCATGTGTACAGTCCTACTCATATGTACAGTCCTACTCATCTGTACAGTCCTACTCATTGTCGTAATTTTTATCTGAGAGGGTGCTGATGAATATTGGTCCCTTTAGAGTGTAAAGTGATATTGAAGGCTCTGTGAGAATAAGGATTTAGGTGAATGAGGTAGTAGATTCACAAGCGCTGGGAAGGAGCAAGGACAGTCTCTTATTACGACAATATCTGTTTTCTCACAGACTACTCCTATCTCTCTTCTGCACAAACAATTGTTTGTCAGTTCCAGTCGCTCAACGCGCTCACCGATTTGGTGATTCTGTCGCTCAACGTACATGAATACAACCTACACAGATGGAAATGTTTGGAGTTTTAGGCCAACCGACAACCAACACAATTAATGATTAATACCTTTATTATCATAAAGGACTCACACATAATTGTACATTTACAGTCAAAAAATCAAAGGTTACAGAATACAAATATGATAAGGGAAGAGGGGTTTTTGAGGAGAAATATCCCATCCACCGTTTCCCGTTTATATTTACTAACAGACAAAACCCGGTCCCAAAGACAAGAAAGGGGGGGGGGGGGTGATCAGAGATAAGCAATTTAACCCACTGGTAAGCATTCGTGGACTGATTCTACGCCTAATATCTGTTATTGTAAGTTTAACATTTAACCCATGATAAACCGTAACAGTTTAAGCACCACTTAATAGGCCGTAGACAGCGCTACCTTATCACTGAATAAATTACTAGGAGAAGTCCTCAGAAATAAATTCACTTTCCTAACAGATATATAAAAGCTAACATGAATCTAATATAATAATTATAAGATATGTCAACTCACCCCGAAAAATGACTAGAACATAGGCAAACACATTCTAGTATTGTGTTAAAGTTTGCCTTATCTCATGATGGTCATCTACGGGCCAGGAATATACGAATGTCTTTGTCTATTAAAACCAGTCTACTCTTATAGATCACAAGGGACGCTCCCCCCGGACACCTGGCGTGCGTATTTCTACAGAAGTTCGGCGAAAGACGTAATCTAGAGTAAGACAAAAGAAATCGTGCGAAAGTTCCCCAGGTATAGAAATGCATAACATTATGCTCTATCTTGTCTAAGGGGCGAAAACCCAAAGACTTCCCGCGGGTTGTTATCTTCCCCTGAAACAGATCACACTCGTTACCCAGGCCTCAAAGGGTACCAGCCGCTCGTCATCAAACGTTTTAAAGCGACCAGAGAAATTCCCCTGTTGGGACCACAGAGGGTACCCGCCGCTAACGAACCGTTTCTTTCACAGAAACCGTCTTAGGCTCGTTCTAACACTTAAAGCGGACCCGAGAAATGTTTCTCTGGTCGAACAGGTGCGTTTAGATAACATTACGTCTAGCGTTAGCTGACCGCAGCTGGCCAGCGTAAACAACCTCGGGTGGGGTTGAGAAGGTGAAAAAATGTAGGTAGAATATGAAAGAAACGAAAATACAAAATGTCTCGGAAAACAGAACATATAAAGGAGTAATCAAATTATGGACGAGATGGTAAAATAAATTATCTTTCACGTGACAAGTGCCCCCCCTTTTAAAGTTCGAGGAATACGGACAAAAATGACAGTAATTTATCTTTTCCATCGTCTTTTGTTACCTGTCATTGGAACATCCTATACTCATAAAACCAAATACGTTTCCAATTTCTGTCTGTATGACTAGCTCCGAGTTCATTTCTTTTCTTCCCTCTGTCTAATAGACGTTCAGCGAATGGGATTTTGCGAGGCCACTGAACACTGACATAATCTGTTTCCGTGTGAACATGACCTTCCTTCCCCAATTTGCTTTGTCTGTCCATGGTCCGGAAAATTATCCGCACCTGTTGTGAGTTTCGGCCCCGCCTGAACTCACTGGCCACTGCATAGGTAATCCGCCTGTTATGTGCAGTGTAATCGTTGCTGGACTCGAGCTGTTTAATTTCCGTTATGGGTTTACCTGTCGCGGACTTGAATAACCCTGTATAGCTGCAGTCTATAGGGACTTTTCGCGCGCGTGTAACCCTAGTTGGTAACTAAAGCCGTTCGTTGGCCGAAGAAATGCTAGCATTTTTCTTCTGCCTCTCCACACCTACTCCGCTGTTTCGGCGGGAGCATTGATCAATCTTCAGACCTGTGCCGTCTAAAGGCGGGTCTGGAGCTTTCCTTGCCTTGCCAGTCACAACTCTGGCTTGGTCAACGGAAATGATCAAGTTGTTCTGTAATGGCCTGGCGGAGGCGACTACTTTGCTGTCCATCAGTGGGGTTGAGACCACTGGAATAATGCGATTTGAATGAGAAAACTCTGCTGCCTGAAGCAAAGAGTAATCGATCGCATTCTGGGGTTCTACTAAATCATAACAGATCTCCGTAGCTTCTATCCGTGAAGACAGATAGGTAATATCTGCGAGTTGCAGAGTTTGTTGAGTCGCTTTCCCATTACTAGCATGACGTGAGCCAAGGCTCTCAACGATGGCTCCTTGTACAGTAGTAAGGCAGCTTTTCTCACTGTCTTCTGCCCTGAGAAGTGTGAGAGACTCAAATGGAATACCAGGGATCCCTTCGCCTGGAACCCTGTGTCCACCATAAACGTCAACTTTGCCCTCCCCTGAGGAAGTTACTGGCGTCAGTTGAACTTTGTCCTGCAATGCGAGATCCACTTCCTGGTTGACAGGCCCCGCAGACTGCATGCAAAAGACTGGACGGTTTGAGATCCCGTTTGATCGCGAAGTGCCCGAGAGAAAACTCTCGGTGTGTTTTTCCAAAGTTCCTTGGAACGGTTTGGAAAGTTTAACCCTTTTAGCAAGCGACTTATTCTTGCACCTTTTAAGCTCAGGGTGATAAGAGGAGCGGCGCCTCCTTTCTATGATCGTTGAGTTGGAGGGATACGCCTCTGCATATGGTTTTTCGCTGTCCGGCCGGGAATCTAGCGAAATATAACGTGATAGGGTGTGGCTCCCTTTTCTCGACGTCACGTGTCGGTTAGGTGCTGCTCGGTCTGGAGCGTGAGAGGCTCGGGGTTCGCCGCTTGCCAGACGGGAACAATCCGTATTACAATGCTTGTTAGCACCTCTCTCACCTTTGAGCAGTTTCCATGCCTGGGAACGTTGCGTAATTTTTCCCGTGGCTTTAGGTCTGCTGTCCCGACGTAAATTCTTTCCTTGTTCGGGCTTCGGATCCAAGTCCAAAGGAAAGTCAATTTTCTGGAGTTGGGGTTCGGTTTTAGCAGGCAAGTTTTCTTTCATGGGCGCAAGGTTTGCAGGGGTGTTGACCGTTAAGGGCACAGTAGAAGGGGAAGTAGAGTGACTACATTTAGTATCTGTTTCCACCCTCCGAATTTGGCTATCAAGTTCATTCATTCTGATTTGGTGTAGCCTGCTCCTTTCTTGGCTTTCTCTGTCCCTTTCTTGGCGCTCTATTTCCCATTGCTTGTCCCGTTCTTGTTGCTCCACTTCCAATTTCTTGTCCCGTTCTTGTCTTTGCTTTTCCCTTTGCTTCTCATCTTCTATCACTTCTTCTACATACTGTCGGGTGAATGCTTCACTCTCCCCAGTTTGTTTACAGGACCATGCCAAGATTAAACGGCTGTCAAACCAATTGTCTACCTCGTATTGATCCTGCAGGCTTACTGCAAATTCTAGAAAGGGCTGGATTTCGCTATCCTTGTACTCCATGTACTTAGCTACCTCGAGGGCAATCCTATGCACTTTATCTAGATCGGCCATTATATCAGGGTGAGCAAACACTATAGAAGAATAGAACCTAGAGATCTTAGTTACCTAGTCCACTAGGTGCTGATTAACTTAATAATCAATAAAATCTAGGCTAGCCTGGGAACTTTAAAAAACAAGAAAGTTTGTAGCTACTCTGATTGCGACAAGCAAAACCCCCAAAAACTCCAAAAATGTAAGTGATGTAAACTTATTACTATCACTTCACCCCAGTTCTGTCAGTACTAAGCTATTGAGAGGATTGGTTACTATCGCCCGAATGAACACCCTCCCTTGGTACAAATGCAAGCTAGTAACTGACTATCTGTAGCTTCTTATCTCGGATTAAAGAGCTACTCCTGAAAAAAATATTAACCCTTAAAAAAAAAAATTTCTGACTTTTACAACAATAGTCGTCAGATTTGTCAACCAAAAACTCAGCAGTGATACCATCAACCTTTACCAGCTGTCTCATGTGTAGCATGAACAATAAATGTAACTTAATATTTATGATTGCTGTGGAGAAAAACGCTGTTCCGACTTCCTCCAAAAGAAATAGTTCGATATGTCTAGGGGAAAGAAATTCCTATAATCTGCCGAACGCTAAACTCTAAGAATCAGAATAGAATCTTGTGAGAGATTCCTACCAGACTGCAACCTCATCTGTTGCGATTGCTGCAGATGTAGTTCAAATCCCGGACGAGCCCCCATATATTGTCGTAATTTTTATCTGAGAGGGTGCTGATGAATATTGGTCCCTTTAGAGTGTAAAGTGATATTGAAGGCTCTGTGAGAATAAGGATTTAGGTGAATGAGGTAGTAGATTCACAAGCGCTGGGAAGGAGCAAGGACAGTCTCTTATTACGACAATATCTGTTTTCTCACAGACTACTCCTATCTCTCTTCTGCACAAACAATTGTTTGTCAGTTCCAGTCGCTCAACGCGCTCACCGATTTGGTGATTCTGTCGCTCAACGTACATGAATACAACTTACACAGATGGAAATGTTTGGAGTTTTAGGCCAACCGACAACCAACACAATTAATGATTAATACCTTTATTATCATAAAGGACTCACACATAATTGTACATTTACAGTCAAAAAATCAAAGGTTACAGAATACAAATATGATAAGGGAAGAGGGGTTTTTGAGGAGAAATATCCCATCCACCGTTTCCCGTTTATATTTACTAACAGACAAAACCCGGTCCCAAAGACAAGAAAGGGGGTGGGGGGTGATCAGAGATAGGTAATTTAACCCACTGGTAAGCATTCGTGGACTGATTCTACGCCTAATATCTGTTATTGTAAGTTTAACATTTAACCCATGATAAACCGTAACAGTTTAAGCACCACTTAATAGGCCGTAGACAGCGCTACCTTATCACTGAATAAATTACTAGGAGAAGTCCCCAGAAATAAATTCACTTTCCTAACAGATATATAAAAGCTAACATGAATCTAATATAATAATTATAAGATATGTCAACTCACCCCGAAAAATGACTAGAACATAGGCAAACACATTCTAGTATTGTGTTAAAGTTTGCCTTATCTCATGATGGTCATCTACGGGCCAGGAATATACGAATGTCTTTGTCTATTAAAACCAGTCTACTCTTATAGATCACAAGGGACGCTCCCCCCGGACACCTGGCGTGCGTATTTCTACAGAAGTTCGGCGAAAGACGTAATCTAGAGTAAGACAAAAGAAATCGTGCGAAAGTTCCCCAGGTAGAGAAATGCATAACATTATGCTCTATCTTGTCTAAGGGGCGAAAACCCAAAGACTTACCGCGGGTTGTTATCTTCCCCTGAAACAGATCACACTCGTTACCCAGGCCTCAAAGGGTACCAGCCGCTCGTCATCAAACGTTTTAAAGCGACCAGAGAAATTCCCCTGTTGGGACCACAGAGGGTACCCGCCGCTAACGAACCGTTTCTTTCACAGAAACCGTCTTAGGCTCGTTCTAACACTTAAAGCGGACCCGAGAAATGTTTCTCTGGTCGAACAGTGCGTTTAGATAACATTACGTCCAGCGTAAACAACCTCGGGTGGGGTTGAGAAGGTGAAAAAATGTAGGTAGAATATGAAAGAAACGAAAATACAAAATGTCTCGGAAAACAGAACATATAAAGGAGTAATCAAATTATGGACGAGATGGTAAAATAAATTATCTTTCACGTGACACTCATGTAAACGGTCCTACTCATGTGTACAGTCCTCCTCATGTAAATGGCCCTACTCATGTGTACAGTCCTACTCATCTGTACGGTCCTACTCATGTGTACAGTCCTACTCATGTGTACAGTCCTACTCATGTAAACGGTCCTACTCATGTGTACAGCCCTCCTCATGTGAACTGTTGTAGTGAAATTGACAGAGATACAACGGTAAAATTCCTCCAAGGATAACATTTAAGGATAAAAACATAATGCGTAGGCTGCTGATGTACATGATCGCCTAGACCGCGGGTCATCACCCTCCATAAATTTGACTTGCTAGACCGGAGGGGAACGGAGGATCAAAAAGAAAAAAAATATGACTGGAAAGGCTAAAGAGACGCAATTGGGGGGGGGGGGGGGAATGGATGAAAGTAAAAAAATTCAAGTCCCCCAAATTGACACGAGGTACGGAATTGGACGTTTTGCGATACCAAGCGCTTGATTTGAATTTGAGCGGAAGAACGCAGATGTCTGAAAAAAATTACAAAAATTAAAAAGTAAATTTTTCTTAATATTAATGTTAGGAATATAAAAATTAGCTGGCCAGATGGCCTATTCTGAGCAGTGAACGAATATGGTCTTAATTTTACAGACGGATAGATAATATTGAAAATAATGACAAAAGACAGTGTAGTTCACATCATCGACAGACTGCATTGAATCTAACATATCGTTATTTGCACACAAAAACACGACCTTGGGGACGCAGGTGTTCAAATTTACTTAGCATAGAAGTGAAGGGACATTGGTGGAAGCTGTGTCTAAATATAACTTTTTACAACAAAAATTTGAAGGGGAGAGAACGGTTGGGTCAAAAATCGAGCACAATTTTGTAGAAACACAAGTAGAGACGGACAGACTAACAGATAACCATCCATACGTGACTGAAGCTTGACTGAAATGACTTTAGTGAGGAAATTTGAAATTAAAAATAAACCTCGGCAGTGATTGGCCACAGACAATCATATTATTAGCGCTTAGAGCGCATTTGGGGTCATTCTTCAATAATTGTTCAGTGTTAGACACAGATTTTAAAGTGTGGTGTTTTCCCATATGAAAGACAGTGAGTTAAATTTAGGGACGCCATCCTATAGCCAGCAGCTCAGCTGAGTTTTGCTAGCACTTCTGTGTTAATTATTCATAATCTGGTAAGATTGAAATTATTTCTTTATATATTTTGAATATTGTTTCATGTTCGAGTGATTTGATACTGCCATATCATAATCTAGCCTTACAAACAAGTAGGGATTTTGCTCTAGACCCCCCGCCCAAGTCAGGGTCTAGGGACTAACAATGTACCTAAACACCAGCAAGGATTATGCAAGACAGATCAAGAGTTGAGAATAAGGAAACATATTACCTATCCTCTTTTAGGGTAGAAAACTAATAATTATTTTTCAGAATCTATAGTCTGGGAGGATCTATCGGATGTAAACCCACCATGGTAACTGTGCTGTTTGGTCAGAGAGATCTGACCTGTCTGTATAATGTGGTTGTTGTGTCAGTGTGGTGTCCAGACGTGGGTAGAGAATAGATTTTGACACATGGCCCATACTTTGATTGCAGAGCTGCGAGTTTCTGTCGTCAACGAAGAAGTATCTATTCGGGTGGTGATTTACACAAGTGTATCTGTGCAGTCCTCGTGACAGAGACCACCATTAGTGCCCGCCAGCACGGAGAGGTGGGACCGCCTGATTTCAGCACCAGAGCTACAAATACCAGATGAGTGAGCCTCTGGTCTGCTGGATATTCACCAACCCCATTTAGTTGCAGATACCCCATAAAAATTCCCACCATTTTCTGGACACTGTGTAGTCAATATAGACAGGTGTGATGAGACCACCCCAACAGCACAGACAATAAATATCCTCCTAGTAGCTGACTACCAGAACATTTTAATAAAACTAACTATTCTAGTACTTAAATATGTACACTTTGCATTTAGTATGTAACATTCCATGCATAATTTTCATAAATTTTAAATCCTTCTTTTAAAACAAGTTCTGGTCAAAATAAAACTTGATCCAGAACAAATAAATGTAATATAATTATATCAAAAACTTTACACCCGTGAGTTAGTTCAGTGTATTTTAACACTTGTTAATCTTATTAGTCTTGTTAAATATCTATGGGTATATTTATAACTATCACACCACAGTACACATCATTACCCTAGACACTTCACGTAGCTACATTCAATAAAAAAAATTAAGTGTGAGGTCGTAGTGGTAGCAAGAAAGGCCTTCTGACAATTCTCAATTACATTTTATCTCAGGAGCCTTCACAGCTGGCCTCATACAATTTACACGTAGTACCATCATCATCATACAATACCATCAATCCCACTACAACTGTCCTACTCAGTAAACGGTCCTACTCATTTGTACAGTCCATCTCATTTGTACAGTCCTTCTCCTGTGTACAGTCCCACTCGTGTGTATAGTCCTACTCATGTGTGCAGTCCTACTTTTGTGTACAATCTTACTCGTGTGTAGTCCTACTCGTGTGTACAGTCCTACTCGTGTGTATAGTCCTACTCGTGTGTATAGTCCTACTCGTGTGTATAGTCCTACTCGTGTGTATAGTCCTACTCGTGTGTATAGTCCTACTCACTCTCCAGTGACGTAAATGGGAAATAATCTTTTACACAACAGCAGAAACTCTAGAAAAAAATAAGTGGGGCAAAACTTCCCAAACTTTCCACTTCCTGTATCAGGTTGGTCTACTTCTCTCTCTCTCTCTCTCCTCTCTCTCACTCTCACTCTCTCTCTCCTTTCTCTCTCACACACATACACAATCCCTCCCTAGAAAATTCCTTTCCGCTCCTCACCCTAAAAATGTTGAATGTAGAAATCTTCGCCGTGTTTTCACTTGTGGACGTTAAGGACTCTCGAGATTTGGCTTGCTGAAGTTTTATTTGTCGCTATGTCCACACATCCGGTGGGTTTGTGACAAATACACACGCTAGAAACAGTCATTATTTGTAGACGAACATCATCTGATAGCTGATTCTATCAGCATCTATCAGATAGCGGATTTTCTGTGTCCTCTTGATTCATCAATAAGAAACTAGTTTTGCATGTTATTTCAAATGTGTCATAGAAAGTGCGGCATTTTAAAACGCGGCTTACATTTTAAAATCTGACACAGCGGCTAAGGAAGAGATTAACAACAGAACTGACTGAGAATATCAACAATTTTCTATGCTGTCAAAAGTTTGAGAAACACTGGTACAAAGTATCTCAGAAATATGAATACATTTTTGTTTTTAAAACCAAGAACATTTGATTTACTTTGGACGTAACTTTGAAACATGATGCTTCACAACAGGATAGGGTGATAATCACTGGTAGCAGAGGTCTGGCGATTACCTAAGCCTTACTGTGCTTGTTATTGTCAGCTCATTTGTGGCTCTCGAAATTGTAAAATCAATTGTTCAAGTCTTTGTCTGACACCAGAATGTGAGTAATCATGCACTCGTGCACAGACTTACTCACTTAGATCACGAGATCGAAGAGGAGATTTACTATCTGGAATCGGAAATGCTGCTATAATTTCCTTATATTGCTAGAATTCGTTAAATGTATTATAAATTTCCAGCCAACGCATTTAGCCTATGTCAGCCAGTACCTGCTAATTTTGATCATCCAACGCGGGTTGTATGTTATCTTCATTGTCATACCAGCTACTTGCAATATTTGTGCAGCAGTCATCAATAGAGTCCTGTTTTTGAATTTGATCTGAATTTTAATAAACAGTATTAGGATACCGGATACATTAGTCATGTACACAGCAGAATACTTAAGCTATGAACACAGGTACGTTTTTTAGAAACTGAACACAAGAAGCCAATGATACACTTAAAATCTGTAGAGCACAGTATAAACAAGACAAGTCCACAAAGTTAGTGTTTGTGCTGCGAGCTGTTGGGCTCGACATTAGCTTCCATCACAGAATATTGACCATCTACTTCCGTACACATCTATGTAAAATAAATGAGTAGAAAGAAAGTGACGAAACACAAAGCTACACGTGTAAATTTGTCAAACAGCTTCACTGAGATACAAACAAATGCATTTATATTTCATATGCAGGGTTTTAAACAACTCGCGCAAACAGAAAATGATCATTTTTATTATTTGTAGTGTGACTTAGATAAAATCTTACAAGAGAGATATCTTCTACGGACAACTAACTGGCAGATGGCAAAAGAACAGTTGGGCGACCGCAGCTGAGATTCAAAGTTGTGTGCAAGAGAGACATGAGGGCACCGGACATAAATCCAACAACCTGGTAAGATGAAGCTGCCGATTTCACCAAGTGGCGATGCTATCTATCTACGGCGCCAGTTCTTCTTCTTGTTCTTTGATCCCCATAGGGTGCGAGTAACTAGACTCTTTTACCCTTGGCACGGCCTCTACACAAGGTCCGTGTTACCACACGGCCAGGAAGCCCCCAGACGATGGCGCAGCAACCCGCCGTTCATCTACACCAGCGGTGGCCAAACTACGGCCCGCGGGCCAGATCCGGCCCGCCAACCAGTTTTGAACGGCCCGCCAACCTGTTTTGGCTGGCCTCTTATTGTTGATTGAAGCCACACTCTTCACAATGAAATAACACACAAATGTATCTCTTCTCTTCTTCCGTCCTTAGCCAACGACCGGCAAAGCAGTCAGCAGTGGCCATTACGCCTAGTGGCAAATGTATGTTTGAAATAAATAATTACATGTCATATTACAAATTACAAAACAAATTAAAACAACAGATTCATTATATTTTTTTTACAGTAATTTCAGTCTGAAGACTGGTATACATGTCTTGGCAGATGTGCAGTACAGTAGTTTGCCGTTGCTTTTTGTACGTGGTTCATTATATATGTATACGTAAAAACAAATCTCAGAACGTTATTTTTTAAGGATTTTATAGGTCTGGCCCTCAGGTGTTACTCTTTACAATAATCTGGCCCTCGGCCAATCTTAGCTTGGCCACCACTGATCTACACGGTACCAGACGATTGGGGTTTGTTTTGGGGTTTTTTTCACCCCAGGGAGCATCCTAGACTCGGGACAGGTTACACCAGGCCCCACTTTGGCGTGTGTGTACTGTCCCAAGGTTTGATAACTCTCTACCCTGCAAAGGGGGTATAACTCCGAAGACAAAAGTGTACCGAAGGACGTCATCCAGACAGACACTCAGTTCTGCCCCATTTGTACTGAGAGGCCAGTTCAGATTGGGCGAAAAGAAGCTCTCACAGCAAACTGAAGAGAAAAGAAAACGTGGAAAGAAACATCAGGAAAATAAGCAGGGGCGATTTCCCATAGTCAGTTATGACTGAAGGGGTTATTATTATTAGTGTGGTTTAAAAACATAATAACTTTCGAGACAGTTCAGTGTGACTTCCCAAAGATATCAGGCAAACAGTCAGATATCACTTGACAGCACGAGCACCACGTATTTTGGCCAGTTCAAAATGTTATATACCAAGCCCACATTAGGCGCAGTGATTGATCTATTTGTGGTTACTCGTTCTTCTCCCCCCCCCCCCCCCCCTTTTCCCCTCCTCCCCCAACTCCTGATACCCCAGACTAGATCCGCTCAAAAATTATGACCACTACGCTACACCAGAATTGCCTTAGGGACCACTACGCTACACCAGAATTGCCTTAGGTAAAGTTAAAATATAAAAAAAAAGTTACGGTACTATCTTCCCACTGAGTGACCAATTAGCGTCGTAGTGACAAAATCACTTTTTTCCGTTTTCTATAAATTCACCGCAGATACCATTACTAGACTTAAAAAGATCTACCGTCAGGGCAAGAGGGTGCCGGGGAGGAATACTGATAACCGACATTTGTAAAATCCTGAGAAAACTTAGTCTCAAGCTAGTCAAGGCAGAATCTTATACAAGAACAGAAACTTCGTCTTCCCACGATACTGTTGCTTAATGGTACACTTGTGAAGTGAAAATCCAAACAAATACTGTTGAGATTGTTGGACTACCGATTGATGCAAGAGAGAAGTTATGAAAACTGCACAATTTTAAACCATTCATGCTCTTTTTCATTGGAATCGATCTGATGTAAAGTGCGAAAATAGGACTTATCCAATCTTCCTTTAAGCCATTACATAAGACTGCCAAACACGTTATGGCGCTATTAAAAATAATGCGACTGTGATAAACTACAACTCTGCAGCACTTAATAATGTGCATAACAACCATTGCAGGGAAAAACATTCTGCACAGAGATAATAAGGGGGAAAGAAAACTGGTTAAAGTTTATGTTGAACAGCCACCTTTGATAGCCAAATTGTTTGATTTGTGTGAAGTCAAATAAATTATTTTTAATCTCGTTCGTATAATTTATGCAGCCTGAACTTTCAATGTTGAAGGTTACAGTGAATAACTGTGAACACTGTATTTCCTATCACACGTGTTGATAGCAAAAACATATTTCTATATGTCAGAAGTCAACGTCAGTAACAAGTGTTATCAAATAGGTCACATATAAAGCGAGGTCAGAAATTTACCTTATTTCCGGGCAGAAAGTTCTCAGGGATTCCACAAACTAAGATCAAGCAATCGCTTTCTCGGGGCGCGCCTATAAGTCGATTCGTTATTGCTGTATGGCAAAAGTAATAGTGAACGATGTGCTAGCAATAAATGGCATTCACTGGAAATTATTGCCAGAAAATTATCTCATTTCGCGCAATATCAACATTTAACACCGTCAAGTTAATAAAGTAACCTTTAACAAAGTGAGTTGAG
This sequence comes from Oreohelix idahoensis, assembly GCA_024509875.1. Lineage (NCBI taxonomy): Eukaryota > Metazoa > Mollusca > Gastropoda > Stylommatophora > Oreohelicidae > Oreohelix > Oreohelix idahoensis. The sequence continues at coordinate 323,017 of JAMPIV010005926.1, forward strand.
CTTGGCACACAGAATAAAGTATTTGAAGAGAAGAAGTGAGGTATTCCTTGCCTGCCATTGTTTGTGTGTGTGCGTGTGTGGTTGAGTGTGTGTATGTGTGTGTATGTGTGTGTGTGTGTGTGTGTGTGCGTGCGAGTTGATTGTGTATAGTCCAGTGTATGACAGATGTTACTTTCTTGTCAACCAGGGTGTACTGAATGTACGCTAGCGTGTGCCAGTTGTCACGAATGTATGTCTGAAGCCATTAGATTGGGATGCCATATTTGCTAATAAACTGGCATATATATTGACTACTGCAGATCTGAATAAGTCGAGGAAGTTGAGGGGAACTGCTGTAAAACGTGGAGTACGATGGATGGGTGTGAAAAAAAAATCGAAAAAAGGTAATTCGTCTTACGAGGACAAAAGACAAAGAAAATAGCCAACGTTACGACCACAAGGCCTTCGTCAGGGAAAGGAAAGAAAGTAAAGGCTAGATAGATTAATATGAAACAAACATAAAGGTATGTTTTCAGGCACTCGTAAGAAATAAAGAAGTAGGACACGAGACAACAGAAAAACAACAGACATGAGTGGCTTACCCAGGATTTGAACACTGGACCTTCCGTGCGACAACCCCGCCTAGCTATGCAAACAAATCACACTATCCTCCCTGCCATCTACGCATCACCAAAAATGATGCTTTGACGACAGGTCAATAGTGCGAACCGAGAGACATAACACCGGAAGTCCACCATGGGCAGTACGGCCTATTAATGACGCAATCACTTCTGTTGTTTCCCTATCAGACAGCATAGGCCAGTCCACACAAGACAAAGAGACCTTAATACTGTTATATGTTATAAAGGCTAGATAGGACACATAAGAACCTAAATAAATATAAAAATTAAACCATGGTACTTCCCTGAAGGAAATTTCCCGCAATTGGACTGGCGTGCCCGGAAAAGGAAATGACTGTCACCACCGGATGTATACAATACATACTACGAAACTAAAAAACGAAACTGAACAATAAACTACCCAAACGTAATATTAGTGGGGACTGGAAATAGAAGAGGACAGAATGAGTTGGAGACTGATTTATCCCGCTTCATCGACTTTGTCAACCACCTCCCTCATCTCCACAGTATCTGTCAACTTTCTTGACATTACTAATAATATCACGCCTTCCGGCCTTAATACCTCAGTATACTACAAGCCGACAGATGCCCATAGCTACCTTCTGTATACCTCTTCTCATCCTCGGGCCTGTCGTGACTCCCTTCCATTCGCACAACTTCTCCGCCTCCGCCGTTTGTGCCTAGACGATGATGACTTCCACTTCCGAGCCAATGAGATGTTGGATTTCTTCCGTAGCAGACTTTATCCGGAACATGTTCTCACCTCTGCCCTCCAACGTGTGCTCCCCATCTTCCGTCAGGAGGCCCTCAAACCTCACTATAAACCCACTTCGGATAGAATCAAATTGATCTTGACCTATCACCCTCACAGTACTGCAGTCAAACAGATCCTTTTCCGCCATCTCCCTATCCTCCAAGCAGAGTCTGTGACCCAGGAAGTTTTCGGTGAAGCACCTTTGGTGGCATATAGGCGCGACAAGAACTTGAAGGATCTTCTTGTTCGCAGACGTCTTCCAAAGGAGAATGCCACTCAGTTTGGCACACTACCCTGTGGTCGGACACGATGCGGCCCCAGATGAAATTCCGGTCAGTTCTCATGCTCATCTTGGCCCATACGTAAATACGACACTGTTTATGATCTAGATCACACCAGCCAGAAGCAGCGGACAGTCTTCATTAGATCAAACGAAAAGAACCCTCATTTTTCAGGGCAGAGTGTGTCTGTTGCACATTTAGATGATTTCAGTTAACATAGATTATTCTCTTGACTCCACTATTATTAATAATAATTGCTTTATCAGTAACGTTAGTCTCATCTTTTTCCAACAAAGCTGCAATTTTTTCCCCCATTGCGCGTTCCGGCCGGGGAACTACTATTAAGCGCCTGTTGAAACAACGCGCATTTCTTCACAGCGTAATTATTGGGAGGGGTAGGGGTAAGGGTATTTTTATTGCTGCCTCTGTTGCTTTTCGGTGACAATTTACGGAATTTTTTTCCCATTTATATTAATCAGTTCGGGTAAGTACGAATACGTGTTTCATAATATATTTACATATTAGCCAGTGTAGCCTCATTGCATATCATAGATGATGCTTCTATGCTTTCGTGCCATTGTTTCCGTACGTCTGAGCCACATTGGGAATGAGTGAAATGACCCAGAAGAATCTAGTGACGTCATCAGGGCATGTAGCAGAAAGAGTACATCATAATTATTTCCGTCATATTTTGGCGGGTGAGGAAAGTCCAAACAAGAAAAAGTAGGTAGTCACGTGTTCAGTGCCTGGCGACACTCTGAGGTGTGTACATTACGTGGAAACTCTTGAGCTGTAAGGTGACAAGTGCTGCTTCATTATAAACAGGTGTCCATAACATGCTGCATCAGATTATACAAGTATTATATTTCGTGTAAACATTGGCGGCTCTGGACTAGTTAACAGTCCGCCCTCGGTGAACCAGGCGGTGCCTTTCCGCTTCCTTAAAATAAAAATTTTGAGGATCCTGATGAATTCAATTTCTTCTGTAATTCACTTTTTTTTTAAAAAACATTGTCTCCACACTCAACTTGGAGCCTCGTTCACCCTGCCAAAGCCATGAGCCGCCTTTACACGAACACCCAGCGGTTATAAATGGCATTCTTGTGTGGTTTTCCCCCAAAAATGTGAAGTCTATCGTCTTACACAAACAGTTTCACACTTTCCCTACATTTTGTCTCTTCCATTTCATCGCAGCAATTTTAACGACCTACAGATGATGGCATATCAGTTTCCGGAGCTGCGGGAAAAGTACGGCACAATTTAAATAACGCTGTTTCAGAACGGAATAAGATGGGACAATAGAACGTGAAATTTAATATTCTCTTTTATCTCTATTCGTTATATTAAGTTGTCTTACTCCTTAGTCTGAAATAATACAATGCTAATGACCGTAGGCTTTGTGCCAATTCACCTGATGCACCAATAATGTTTCAACAGCAAGAGAGGAGACTGCCAGAAAACGTCAAAGAGAGAAAGAGATAAGAGAGAGAGAGAGAGAGAGAGAGAGAGAGAGAGAGAGAGAGAGAGAGAGAGAGAGAGAGAGAGAGAGAGAGAGAGAGAGAGAGAAATAGAGAGAGAGAGAAACGGTTATAAGAGAAAATGCAGAGATTGACTTCCAAACTAAAAAGATAATGATAATAAAAGAAGCCCGGGTCAAAGAATTATTCTAATATCTGTTTCTACTGCCACAATTGAGCATCAAAAGCGACAACAACAACTATCTCACAAAATCAATGCACCAAATTATCCAGGAAGCGTCTTGTCTAATAAGCGATGCCGCGCTCAGAGCAATTACCTTCACATTATCAATACGACAGACAGAAAGGCAATTTGAATGAGTCCATTCCGCGGCAGAATCACTTTGGCATCACACATCTAATCATCGACGCGGGTACTACATGGAATATTACGTACATACGAGTAAGTAACCAATCAAATAATGGCTGGTCTGAAGTAAAGTGTACTCTTTCTGCAAGCATGTAAAATAATGTACGGTGGGAAAAGCACAAAAGCGCAACAAAATTTCCTATAAACCGTTTATTACTCTGTCTGTGAATTATTATCAATGTAGGTAACTAAATCGGCCGACATGTCAATTATTATTTGGGCGAAATGGGACATATGTCCCCTCAAATTCTGTTTAACCTCTTAAATTTAATAATTGTGATCAATTATTACCTACATAAATATTTATTGTACATTGCACTGCAAATTGCACATATCCATTTGACAACCAGTGGAATACACTCCATTCATTATCCGCTGCTAATTATAAATCTAAAACAGAGATCCTTATTCATACTTACTAGCAATGCATTTCGAGAGGAACTCGACTATTATAAACGGGGGACAATTCCGAAATCTTGCCCCCAAAAACTGGTATGAATATTTCTAACACATCCACCGTGAAAAGATGGGAAACACGTGCGTTTATTTCAATGGGTTTACAATGTAAGGTCACGGTGTAAGGTCACAATGTAAGGTCACGGTGTAAGGTCACAATGTAACTGAAAAGTTAGTTGGAATTTGTTCGTTTCCTTTTTTTACGTTTTACTTAGAAAATTAGAAGGTTTTAGTATGTCTTTTATGTGCATGCCATTCCTGAAAAAACTCTATGGAGACACAAATAGTCTCAAGCTGACCCTGCTGTCTTTGAAAATATTCAAGTAGACGTCTGAGAGTGTACGAAGAAGATGAAATGTATGTACATCTGTCAGTGTTTCTATGGACTGCTATCTAACAAAATTAGCTCAATAAAGCTGATACTTTATCTAATGAATATGACGTCATAAGCTACTATTTATAGTGGGTGGATGTGATGCTCTGGTAAATGTTATAGTCATTTTTATTAGAATATAATTTTTGTAAACCATTGTACAGTTTCCCATCATTGGACACCTTCTCGGAGCTGGTTCAGATACAGTACTGAGCTAATTCTCTTAGTTCTAATTTGGTTTGTCGGTCGGTTCTAACTTATTTTATCTGTCGTTCCTGACTAACTATTCATCTTTTATGTTGGGAAAAAAAATCCTGAAAATCCGAAGTAACATACCAGCAGTATGTGGCTTCCAACGAGAGATTCAGCGACCATTCGAGACGACCCTTTTGCAGACTCGCCATTCAAGAGAGACGAGACAACGTTACAACGCTGACATTATACAAGTTATTAGCAAGTATGCATATTTAAACAGGATTAAAAGAGTATGACAAGACCACCAATGTGAAAAGAACCACACAAATATCAGTGGAAAACAGGGCCTGGAAATGGCGTTGAAACTGGTAAGACACGCAGTGAGGAAACCAGCATATAGCAGTACAAGGCAGTCCTTGTTTTCCTATCTCTTAGGTAACAGAAATAAAGAGAAACAGAAACGCTTACGGACAACTGAATTGACGACATACTTAATAAAAGATATGTAGGTAAGGAAAGAACTTGGACGGATGGCAAATACAAGGATGGCTTAGCGTGAATTAGTAAAAGGTTTATTTTCACAGGCCACCAGTAGTTCCCTGAGGTATCTCAGGGGACAGCAACAACAACAAAATTACTGCTTCCTCGGGCGAGTCGTACACGACGACTGGTATGAGGTTGTGCATGAGGCTGGCAACCTCATCATGTCAAATAAATTCCTACGGAAACCATCACAGCAACAACATAAAAATGTTATGATTCCAAGCTTCCTATAAGTGGACGAGCTGTAGTTGTGACTCCATGCTCTATGAGAAGCGGAAAGGAAAATGGTATTGTTTCATAGGGAGATAAAGGATGATAATGATGATGATGATACGTAACTAACACGACGCTACCAAACAGATATCACAAAATAATGCAAGTACGCTACGCTTGTGCCATTTCGCCATTTGACAATGTTTACATAAAACGAATCTCAGTTCTCTTCCACCTGTGAGTTCATCATGTTTCTATGCTCATGACCCATATTTTACAATGTAGAAACTTATTAAACGCGATAGTTGCGACTGCTTCATGCGACCTTGGGTATTTTACAAACATTTCTCCATAGGTTTGTCTACAAACACTCACAGGGCCGGGAAAGGGGCCAGTTGTTAGGGAAATTATACAGCCTGACTTTCATGTGTTTGTTGTGTTTTGATTCTTTTTTTTTAAGTTTGGCCAAACAGCACAAGCTGGTTTTGATGACCCCGAGATAGGCCATTCTCGTTAGTGTTTCCTCCATAATTAATGTACACAGTCAGCATTCTAAACATGAAATGTTTCAGTGTAGATCCAAGCAGAAAGAAGGCAAAATGTTATTTATTACTGACTTGACTTTGACTTTCTGGTTCCACACTGATGATGTGAAGCGTATAGGAGTGCTGAAGTTTGTGTACTTGAGTCAAGGGACACCCAGCATTGGCTGCTATTAGCCCGTGTTGTTGTAAAATTCCTGTGATGTTGTCTATCCATCTGTCTGTGGGTTGTCCCCGTACTCTAAAACTATATCATCTACAGTTGTAGGCGCGTAGTGGTATTTTATCGGGCCCCATTCTCATAAGATGGTCAAACCACTTACATTTTCTCTCTCTTTGTATACTAGATTGAAGATTGGTTATTAAATTTATTTTCTTTAACATATTTAACAAATACTTGTCGTACATTTAACCAATATGTGTAAGCCTGCTATTAGTTTTCGATGTTTGTCTTATTCGATATGAATCTCTGTACATTTTGTTTCGTATTTAAAAATAAAATAATAATTTGTAGTGCTGGCGTCAACTGCGACGTGTCAATGAAAGTTTTTTTAAATGGCTGTTCAAATAAATTAAAACTGCAGACATCTTTGAACCTCAGCTGCGGTAGCCCGTCTGTTCTTTTGCCATCTGCCAGTTGTCTGTAGGCGATATCTTTAGGGATGCGACCATCTTTCATGCGGGGAATATGTCCAAGCCGTATCCCTGCGCTGTCTTAGCAGTACATACATGCTTTAAAGGCATGCACGTGACAAGACCTCGTCATTTGTCACTTTGTCCTTCCACGAAATACCGAGGATGTGGCGCAGACAAAGTACATGAAAGATACTGAGCCTTCGTTCTTGCTTAGCATAGGTTGTCCATGTCTTGCTGTCATATAGAAGCGTGCTGGTGACGCAGGCGTTATATACCGCAGCTTTGAACTTGTAAAGTTGTTGATGATAGACGCCAGGTATATGAAGTGGTGCACCACTGCCACTTCATAGTTATCTATTGATAACTGACGTAACATCTGCATCCTGACCCAGCACATTTATTTTCTTTAGATTTATTGTGAGGTCAAAGTCATTGCATGTTTGAGAGAAGCGATTCATCAAGCTCTGGAGCTCCTGTTGACTTTTGTGACGATTGAATCGTCGTTGTCGAACAACAAGTCTCTTAAAGTGAACCTTCTAATTTTCCTGTTTGCCTTCAGCCTTGCGAGGTTAAAAAGTCAGCCATCTGACCTAGTGTGAAGGCATATTCCTTCAATTGCATCTCCGAATGCATGTTTCTAGAGCAAGGGAAAGACCACGAAGAGGGTCGGAGCCAGGACGCAGCCTTGTCTGACGCCACTGCGTATGTCAAAATGCTGTGATGTGTTTCCAGCATACTAGACTGTTCCCTTCGTGTCTTCATGGAATGACTCATTTCCAGCAATTTAGTGGTACAGTCTATTTTCAGGAGGATTTTACGAAAATAATCCCAACATTATTTGGTAAAATTAAAGTTATAACTTTTCAGACTTCGGTCAATATGTTCATCTTTCTTTTTGCTCGTATAAATTACGTATAAATTTTGCTCGTATAAAGTCATGATCGCCTATTAGAGAATGACACTGCAATCGATGAATCATCGACTGCTGGAATTTGGCATCAAACGTAAGACCAGCTGGGGTGGACGTATGAGAGGACGCATCCGGCGTGTATACAACCAGTGCGCGACAGGAACAATTAGCATTTACACCTTTCGACATTTGCTGAGGGAGACTGAGCACCTATGGGTTTGCCCGGAGTGCAATGACGGTGATTCTGATTAACATTAACATAAATTACGGAGAGAGAGAGAGAGAGAGAGAGAGAGAGAGAGAGAGAGAGAGAGAGAGAGAGAGAGAGAGAGAGACTTAACTGCGCATGTCAGTTTAAAATCATCATTATTTCCTTTTTCTCTTCTTACGGAGCATGTAGTCACCATTACATCTCGTCACACTGCCTGAAACCTCGATCATACCATTCATGTGCTATTGCAGCAGTTGTTTCGGTAGCCATGCGTTTCACATGATGAGACTGCTAGTCTGTGACGAAATCAGTCGTGCTTTTTTATAACTCTCATTCACTCCGGTAGTATCGCTTCATTTCTTTATTTCTCTCTTTCATCGTCCTTTTATTTCGCATAATTTTTGCCCTTTCATTCATTATTTTACCCTCTATGCTGGATCAGTAGGGTGAAGTCTCTAACACTCCACTCCCCTACGGAAGTATTTGCTATGGGACTGTCTTTATCTTGTTTACCTCAGACTTATTTACGTTCCGCCAGTCGAACTGGGGTATTATCGTAACAATACCCAGTCATTATCACCGGTCAGCGAGCGAGATTCTTATCATGAAAAGACGGTCTCGCCCGATCCACATCTATAGAAGCCAATATTGTCTGTCTGAGATAGCCGTCTGAGGTGGGCGGATTACACAGATGGTAGATGCGTTTATCGTTTCACGGGACATTCCCTGTGTGTGATTATCACGATAATCTGTCTGGAGAGATAATATTGGCGATAGGTAGCATCTGGACATCAAATGAGTTCACAGATGGTGTTTATGAGTTGTGCACAAGATGCCGGTGGAAGTCTGACGCAACGATATGAAGAGGTCACGCGTGGATATTAAATTTAATATTTTGAAACACGTGAGGGTATTTTTTGAATTTGAAACACCCCTACCCACGTAGTGCTGAACGAGATTCGATTGGATTGGTTGATTTGAGAGGTCGGAATATACAACGCATCTCATTGGAAAATTTGGAGGAAACACAGCTGGATATTTGAACTGAGAATGAGAGATAAAATCTAGCGAACTCAGAGACACAGAACAGACAACTTCGCAACTTCATACGAGCAACTCCCAAAAAAGCCAGAAGAGAAGGATCGGACCTAGAATTCCATTATTAACAGTGACAGATCGAGTATTGGGCAACTTTGGCTTTACAAGTAAACCCGCATTTTTAATACAAGACTGGAAACTTAAAAGGACCAGGACAGATCTAAGTATTTGGGAAACTTTAAAACTTAAAAAAGTAAGCCCACAGTTATAAATGCGAAGACTGGAGTCCTAAGGAATTGGATCACCGTCATAAGAGAAACTTTCCCCACACCAAGAGTTTCACCCGTCATAAGAGGAATTATATATTCACCAGTTTAAACAGGGATTCGAAATTTCTAGCCAAAAGTGATTCGATAGCATATGCACCGAAATTGCTCGTGTCCATTCAAAAATCTGTGCAAGGAGATTGTGTATACCCAAAATTTTTGGGTAAGTGTAAACAATTTATTTACTAATGTAAATTTTACAGGTTTCTTGCAAAGTGGTTATATACGAGGCTGGCAATCTCAACATATGAAAACCACTACTGCAAAAGCTGGTGATTTTTTTTTGACAAGTCGGGCGGAAACCCGACAGCAGAGGTGACTCCAGGACTCCGACTGGAGCAGTAATGAGTGATGATTACATCATGTGTGCCTTAAGTGTAGCATATCATTTTTGAGATGTATGAAACTCGCTAATGTTAGTTCAGGCACAAACCATATTCTCACTGTCCAGACACATTTTACCCGTTAATCCTCAGAGTAATATTGGTGAATTTTAACCATCTTCTCTGAGTTACGTTGTGCGTGCTCGAGAATTAACATTGGCGGGTGGACAACGAGAAGATGCGCCTGTTAAGCTTCCAAACAAATGTACTTAGCAGAGGGCATTTGTTTTTCTATTTTTCTAAAGTTTCGTGGTTACAAGCCATCAGACGATTTGTAGTACTAACGCCGCTAGTGTGAGAGAAAAGCATTCACCCTAACCGCCTACAGTAGAAAAGAGTATGGAGAAGGCTTTCGTCATCACAGAAGTGATGAACAACAGCTGCAGGACTCCCTTATAACAGTTAAGTGCTTGTAAAAAGGCACCAGCAAAACGGACTTTTGATATATCCTCACCCTAGATCTCAGTGATGAGAAAATTTGATTCCAATATGAAATCACCAGCATTTTATTTATTTTAAACTGTTAATACTAATTGATTATTAAATTTGTTACCTGTTGTTTTAAAACTAAACAATCATAGTCGATTCAGTTTTTTTTATAGGTATGAAAGCAAACGTGTGATTCTTTAATATATATAAATACCTAGACATATATTTACCTATAAATAGAGATATACCTTATAAGAGGGATTTCGTTTGATTACACCAACTGGAGGCTTGAACGGGCTAAACCATTGCTTAAATCTTTCACAAAAGGCGACGGACCAGATATAATGCGTTAACAATTGTTCAGCCCAATGCGACATTGTTCGTGACTTCTGGAAATATCTTGTAAATGCTCCTTTAAGGTAGAAGTGTCATTAATCTTTGTGACAGGTTGTGAAGATAGACTACATGGATCCGTCCGCTTGACTCCCACCGTTGCCCCTCAACCTTGTTTACCACCTTTGTTTTCCTCAATTAGTATGCACGTTTGTTACGCATAATCCATGCCTTCTCGATAGCTGTCTAACTCATAGGTTTAGCCACGCCTATTTCTTTTTTCTGTCTTACAGGCACTAGTGAGTGTTTACAAACAGACCTATTAGCTAGTCAACGACCGGACAGGTAACAGCCAGCGAGTAAGAGCCGTTAACTGAATTATCACCCGAGCGATTGGGCAATCGTCGAATAGTGACAGATCAGACAGAACGCGTGTAGGAAGAGAAGGGGTCGTCTATTTGTAGAATCAAGGGCGATAAGACAAAAGTCGTACCTTTGATAGTTATATTTCTCAGGGGGAATTAAGCGAATGCAAAGGGGGCGGGGGGGGGGGGGGAGGGGGTGGGGGGGGGGGGGGGGGGGGGGGGGGGGCGATAACCACAGTTACCGACCACATCCGTTTGTTCGTGTTCCCAGGGAACGTAATTAGCTACATAGAGAGACGAGATCAAAAGACGGGCTGCTCGCTAGCAAACGTGTTGCTGTCGGCATCGGTGAGGAAGAAATCTCTGATTCGGAAATCGAACCGTAGATAGTTGCACTGATATAGCGAAGGCTTGATTTTTGGCACCAATGAGCGAAATAACGCTATTTCAGTATAAAGAATCCGTACTCCAAAAGTCAGTATCAGTCGTAGCAGGAAAATTTTTTTGAAACCATCTAGCTCGATATCTTAGAGCCATTGTACAAAGAGGATTACTTAGATTTTCGTGGAGAGAGTTTCATTTTTCTAGTTTGGCGGTAATAATATATATATTAGCATTTAAGTGATTTAATGTGTTAAAAGTTCTTCATTATATTTCACTGGGATTTTTGTGTTAATTGACAAGCATATTAAATAACCAATAGCTAATTTTTCCAGCTGTAACGTAAATTTAAATACTCGCTATCACCAAGAAAGAGGTGTTTTAATTGACTAGTGAATGCATTAGGCGATTGACTACTGACGGAATCCATATTTATTTCTAATTCATTAAGTGTAGTTTTGTAAATGATTAGCGCTTATTTCATGTGTTAAAAATGATAAGATAAGCTAGACACTTGTGGTTTCTAATCTAATTTAATAACTGAGTGGATAAGAGATTTTACCTTTACGTGGGTTAGGATAGAATACTGATATTATGGTTAAATGTTTTGTATTTTCTTCCTAAATCTAGTACGGATCACAAACCAAACCTACCAGCGGCCTTAATCTGAGAAAAGGGGTCTAAGTCTAAGTCAAATAGTACCAAAAACATTCTTATGTAATATCGGGTCTTCGAGGTTGACCTGTTCGGCCCTCTTGTTCCACCCCGAGAGAGAGAGAGAGAGAGAGAGAGAGAGAGAGATAGAGAGAGAGAGAGAGAGAGAGAGAGAGAGAGAGTACAAACATATGACAATAAGAATAACGATAACTGGCTATATAGATACCCAGATTTCTTTTCATTGTCATTACATTCAGCCCGCTGTGGCGAAATATCAAACCTAACACTACCCGACTACTGACCACTGTGTTGTGGCGAGGATTTATCCAGAAAGATTTACCCACCTGACATTCTTTTTAACTATCGGAATTACTAGCTGCTGTACACTGTGAACACTAGATCTCGGTAATTATTTTCCTACCTGAACTAATTGATGTGACACAAAATTATCCAATTATCACCACCAAAGTAAGCGTTCCCCATTAGGAGGATTAATCAGTCGTGGAGGAACTGAGGCTTATTTCGGTGAAACCCAACACTGGATTTGTTATAAGTATCATGGAGATATGTTCAAGATGTTGTTAAAACAACGAGTAGGTAAGCGAGATTGAATGTGGCCACAGACTGACAGAAGTATGAATCAGAGGAGTGAATAATTTTTATTTGAATACTCATTGTACGCACCTCTTGATCTGTTCGCAAATACTGTTATCTTTTTTCAAGGATAGATTAACTAGGAACTCTGTTCTTTACAGTACCATCTATTCCTAAACCATAGCGCAAATCTCAACAGAGGGGATTGCACTTATGGGTTTATTTTGTTAAATTTCTGTAACCTATGATTTGTCTATTGATATTTATGTTGGATGTCGTGAAGAGTTTTTTTTAAATATGATAATAAACTTTAAACAAAATTTAATGTTGGTCAGCTCAGCTCAATATCCATACCCCATTTACTATAGTTTCACGTTTGTGCGTCTGGTTGTCGTCACTTATCTGTGTGTGTGTATGTGAGTGGTTAATAGTATATATGTTAATATATACGGGAAGGAGAATTGTCTGATAACTAATTACCCTTGTAAAGATAGGCTGGACTAGAGTATCTTCTCAATCCAGGGACAGATTCTACCTTTAAACTATTCACTCGTGAAAAATCTATTTCTTTACCTTATCTCTCACTGAGTTACCACTTCTTCAGTTCTATTCAGACGGGACCAGAATCTATCTTAAATACCTATCCAAATCTACGACAATCTTCTATCTACATCTCTGCCAAGAGTAATCTTGCGCGCAGTTTTGGTCACTGTTGGACCACTACTGCAAAGCAGAGGAGGCAATCCGTGACATAGCCATGCACAATCCTGTATTAGTCGTCTCTTTAGATAAACGCTCTTATAAAACAGAAAATGTCGACAAACTATCTGTCGTAGATTTAGATAGGTTTGAAAAAATATATTTATGGTCCCGCCTAAGTAGAGTGGATGGTGATAGTACGTGAGAAGTAAAGGTGTGAGAATAGGTTTCACGAGTAAATAGTTTAAGGAGAAGATCTGTCTCTGGAATGAGTAGTTTCTCTAGTCCAGCCTATCTATACGACTATCTTTTAGTATAAGACAATCTTGCACTTCCCTATATCTAGAAGTATAAGTTTAACTAAACACACACACAAGTATGTGACAACAAGACACACAAACGTGAAAAACTATGGTAAATTGGGAATGGGTCTGACCACAAAGTTAAGTTCTTTTTGTTGTTTATTATCATTAAACTTTACAACATCGAATATCTAAGAAAGATCAAATAAAATCAGAATTTATACGTAGAAAAATAACAGAATACGTGTGCCCTCCCCTCATGGAGAAGAAAAGAACCCAACAAGTTAATAACCCCAAAGGTTAAAGGTTAGCACTATGTTACAGCATAGACAGTAAAGAAACGAACAAAGTTCCTACTAAATGCTATCCAGTAAGTAAACAATATTTAAGCAAAATCAAAGATGATACCGTTTCAGTAACTAAGAAATTATTCACTCTCTCTGTCTGACATACAGTGGCCACTCAATCACGCTTACCTAATATGGGTGATATATCCCGTGGAAATACGAGTATCCTGAATATAAACTTTCAGTGTTTTATATCATCCAAATTTGGCCCCAGTCCTTCTTCTATAACAAATAAGATTTCTATGAGGGGGACGCCAAAGTTGGTGGTTGATTCCTGGATGGAAAAATGTCACATCGTGTGGTGGGTTTGATGTTAATACAGTTTGTTGTTAAGAAATCTTAGTGTACTGAATGAGGTCAGCTGTGAAGGTCCCTGAATATAATAAATATTAGAGTAAATTTCCAGGGCACCTTTCTACTACCACCACTATGATCTCATTCAGACTTATTCTAGATAAGACTGTAAGATGACTACGTTTGGTGTCTAGGGTTATGAAATGTTAGTGTAAGGTTGCATTAACCAACTACACATATAAACACTTACACAATTATTTTATTATCTAATACAACACAACAGTACCACGACAATCACATACGAACTACACTTTAAAAGACTATCTTTAGTAAGTCAGTGGTTGAAAGTTTGGTAAAGTTAATGTTTTTTTCAATTTATTGTCCTGGATCTAATTTATTTTGAATCAGGACTGTCAATCAAAAGTGAAATCATAGAAATTAATTACATCAATCAATTTATACAATGGATCTTCTGTCCATAATACACATATTATTTTTATATAAGGGTGTAGTGTATTTTCTAACTGAGGTGACTTCTAGTATACACTGGTAGATTATTTATTATCATCATCTCTGCATGTTGTTTGTACGTTTCTGTGGACACTGATGGAATGTTTATATCACTATTCCCAGTCTCTCATTTTTATTATAATGTTAGTTGAGCGATCAGGTGCCGAACATGCACCTATCTTTGTAATATGATGTAGGAATCTTCCTGCACTTCGCTGAACGACAACCTTCAGCTCCCACTTCTTCAAGAATGATGGTGGTCTACAGTTGTCTCCGCAAAAGGCAAGACTGTGGCATGAATATATCGGCCCACTGTAGTCTGGCACTAGTTATTGACAGCAACCAAAAACCTCTGAAATCAGAAGGATATGTCTCCTTCGTAATCAACAGCCTACAATAATATTCAACAACCAGTACAGGCACATTACAAACAAACATGTAAGATCAGCTCTTTACGACAATCCCTTTCACCGGTTTCTTTTGATGTGACCAGGTATACCAGTATTCCTCTCCCCTAATAGTTACAACGCCTCTGCAATTCCAGCAATAATCTGTTTTCCATACAATAGGATAGGTATTATGCTCCTGATGATAATCATATATAATTTAGTTGGTCTACACCTCTCTGATAGTCTTTCATATGCTGGATCAATCTCTAGACTCTGTTTTGAGTCTGCCATAGACTCACTTACTTACAGTCGTATGTTAGTATCTCACATTCAAATTTTATTTTAAATAAAATGTTAAGAAAATCAATCTTACCACAGATGCAAGGAAATAACACAAGTAAACGATGACTAGGCAATAGAATATGGCACATTTTCGATCTGCCCTATGTCCAGGCTTTTCCTATGTTAGAAAATTCTCCGCCTGCTCTCATCGATCTTGCTTTACACATAATTTTCTTGAAATGGCAGTGAACAGTCCCCGTTTCGTGCCAATATCTACTGCTTTGTCCAATGGGACCATGTTTACATTTATTTTTGAATCTATCGTTTCAAATAACAACTCCCAATATGTTTCCAAGGCAAATATATTTTTAGTTTTAGGTCAACCAATCATACTTCGCCTTCCTTTAAAATCCAACCAATCAAATATCCCGTACCTTTTAACCTCATTTACCCAAAGTCGTTTTTTCAAAATATGCCATAAAAAATTATAAGCAGGCATGATCTTTCCTGACAGTCTGGTCGGATCCACTATAGTATTATGGCTATAATTAGTTAATTAATGGACTATTTGCGTACCTACTACCATATTCTTTGTCAGCACGTCCTAAGGTACACGAATATATAATTTATATGGGACTAGTTGGCTTGGTTCAGAAGTACACAGTTTTTTTTCTATGTTAGTTTTTTTATTTTTAGTCTACTACCCATTCATTTCTTTTCCATGTGCTGTCCTCTCTATTTACGTGATAATTACGTCCTTTGAAATAAGAGCTAAGGTTGTTTTTGTGACACGAGTTATCTACATGTTCTAACTTTTTCCTCGTATTTTGGGAATCGCCCTAGGCACGGCTTTTGCGCGTTGGTTTTATTTTTAGAAACGATGTTAGTCGCGATTAGCATTTGAGGCCATTTATCACCCTCTCTCTCCCCCTTTTACTATATATTCTATCACCGGGGCAATTATTGTTTGAACCTTGGGAAAAAGTGTTAGGTTTTATCCAAGGTCAAATTTGAAAAATACAGTACCCTCCATTCGGCTATAAGGCTTAGCAAAACCCGTATATTAACTGGCGTGGGCGAACAAGACGCTGGACTCAATTTTTATTTTCTATCTTATTTTGACTTTACGCACTATCTTGTTATATTATAATTTAGATATTGTATTTAGAATTCCGTCACACATCGAATAGCCAATGTAGAAGAAAAAAACCCGCGATCTGTGTTCACAGTAAACAGTAGAAAGTACTTTCAGTCTTTTAAACATCTGGTTGCTAAAAACTGTTACAATTTATAACTGATGATGGTAAATCCTATCGGCTGGCTCTGTGGTGATTGCCGATTTCGAAACAGCGTAACTTGCTGGATAAATCCGTTGATACAACTGTCAAAAGTCAGATGGAAATGTTATTGGTATTACGCCCCAGTGGGCTGATAAAATTTGAAAAAAATTTCTGGGTATTTGTAAGTCCAGTTAACTTTACTATTTAAAATGTTTATGTGTCTCTTTGGCAACTCCTGTTCACAACTGAACTTGGGGACGCGTAATGCCAAGAAGAGGACAACATTAATCAATCAGTAGAATCAAGAAAAGGACAAAAATAGACCACAATAGACCAAAATAGACCACAATAGAACAAAATAGACCGCTGGTCGCCGTTTGATCAGGTCTGCTAGAATAGAGAAACATTATGAAAAAAATGCTACTATTATATCTCTACATATATATACACGGAAGATGACGAGACGATCTCTCATCCTCTCCGTCAGTCCTGATTAACGTTAAGAGGCACACGGTGTCTATAGCCTATCCTATCGCGCGTCGCTTAGCGAGTACAGGTTTGGTTGAGGCATGCAGCCTTTCCCCCTCCTGTTCTGGTCAGCGATCAGCGCACAATGTTAATTATTATTAAATTATCCCTATGCGCACTTAACAAATATCGCCTGTCATTAATGGCTATTAGATGGTCGGCGTCTGGTATAACTAACAGTCACTTACTAAAATTACACAAAATAGAATAAACGTGAATTATATGGTCCACCATCAGTCACGTCTATCATATTAATTCAGTCAGCTAAACCGTATCTTCTTGTGTGATAAAGCGGGTGATGGAATTTACATTAAACTGCACAACTGGTAAAAGAATCTACGCTTTATTTATTCACTTAAACACAAATTTCTATTACCATAAAATGGGAATGAAATCCCCATATTGTTATCTGCTCTCTAGAGGGTGTTAATTTTCACACTATAGGGCATAGCAGAAAAATCAGGAAACTATGTTTCCCCAGATAAAAGGTTTTACGGTCTCTCTGTCGGCCGTTGCAAATCGACAACAGGGACTTAACCCGTGTAACGGGCTTCTTTAGATTTCATCCGCTTCTGGAGATTACAGAGTTATCTCTCCCTGTATGTACGAACATCAAAGGATCCCTCGGGAAAATATTTTGCCCGATCGTCTCACTTCAAAGGCCCGGTGTTTTTCCACGTGCATCTGTCTGATAT
This sequence comes from Oreohelix idahoensis, assembly GCA_024509875.1. NCBI lineage: Eukaryota > Metazoa > Mollusca > Gastropoda > Stylommatophora > Oreohelicidae > Oreohelix > Oreohelix idahoensis. The sequence continues at coordinate 340,470 of JAMPIV010005926.1, forward strand.
CTGATGATTGACAGATCAGCTCGCGTGAGAAACTCAGGTAAACAGACCGGGTCCGCTCCCTGTTATGACTGGCAGGTCGCGGAAGTTGGTAAACAATTTAGTTTGATTACGTCTCAGGGAAAAGAGGCGTGGATTAAAAATGAGTAAACGCAGGCTGTAAGTTGCATGGTTGTGCTAGCGAATCATAGACCGTTAACGGGATTTCAGGGCTGTCAGATATTGTAGGCTATATTTCCATTATACGTCACACTATCTAAGATATTTCCTTATGAAAACTAGCACGTGCATACACTGTTTTAACTTGTCGATGTATAAATGTAACTGATGCACACGTAATTAACAGTTGCTGTCAGAAAAACAAACATATTAATATTGGCATTTCAGATCCCTCTGTTTATTGTTAATCCTCCCAGCTGACTAGACCTACCCTGCTAAGTAAAACTGTGTAGTCAAGAAACACGTAGAAGCTACGGAAGCTAATATCATCGTTATCATCATTACAATTCTCAACATCTTCATTATTCGTCCTAGACTTTTGTTTCATGTAGAACACACGTGCCTACAGCTCTTACTCCACACTGAACAGTTTTTTCTCTGTTTACAGGGCTTCGCTTGCTTTAGCTTCCTATACTACCCTTTTTTCAAGGTTCACTTGGCATACCCCAGTTATGTTCCTCCATTGTGTGTTCCAATTCAGTGCATACCAGATGATAGTGGTTAATTGTTTCATCATTGTATGCTTTATTCTTCACCAATTTCTCTCTTTACTTTCTATATCGAGCTTTCCGATGTTTGTGTTTATTCCTTTAGGTCTATGTTTGCTTCTCCGTCAGGTCATAAGCTATGGAGAGTAAGGGTAACATATAGAACGTAGGATACGACAGAAAGAAACACCTGTTGGTGAATGATAGCAGGTGGTTCTCTTGGTGACCTGCCACGTTACGGAGTAGTTAAAATCATAAAATTATATTTTATTGACAAGAAATCAACGAAGTTATACAAAACAAAATCGTTGATTTCACGGCCACCTAAAGTTTGTATCTTTGATAAAACCAGGATGAAATAGTCGTTTTGATGTTTCGACAAAGTGGAGGCGGATCAGATTTCAGTGCTGGAGGGAGGGGCGGGCGGGCACGACCGCATACACACGCACGCGCACCAGCTACTGGAGAAAGACACTTGGTAAAGTTCTATTTGGGACAACATATAAATTTCAGCAGTTTAACGGTAAACAGTGTTAGGCAAGGATGAACATCACAAGAACCAGGACGTTTTGAAGGGACATGATAACCTACGCCACTCGACAGGGAGTTTCAGGCAGAAGAAGTGAAGTGCATTCTTGTCTGGGGGTTAACGTTGTTCTAATTATTTTCATTAATATTTTTCTTTAGTTTTTTTTCTTCTTAAGCACTCTAGATTTTTTCCTCTCTCGTCTTTTTGGTCACTGAGGGAGAAATATTAGTCAACACATTCATAATTTCTATTACGGTACTTCGATGAAGCTGTCCTTTTTCACTGTATGTGATCACGTTTCCTTTTTCATTGTATGTGATCACCTTTCCTTTTTCATTGTATGTGATCACTTTTCCTTTTTCATTGTATGTGATCACCTTTCCTTTGTAGTCAGCATAACGTGCAGCCAGTCGTTTGAACCTTTTATTGGACTTCAAACGCTATGCAAAGCATGGCCGTCTGCAGTCAGGTAAGAATACAGTTGACCCGAAACATTGCCGTGTAAAATCTACGGCAAACATCGCAACTGATGTGTGGCCGGCCGTATAAAAATGAAAGGGGGGGGGGGGGGGGGGAAGCAAGGCTGCAGAGCGATCTTTCATAAGACAGAGAATAAATGTGAACTCTCTAAACCTCATCTACCTGCTCTAGTGCGCCGCTCGAGCATGAGCGTATCCATACTTTTGTGCGCGTTTGTTTTTCTCAGTGACAGTTTGTACAGATAACATGAACGCTATGGCATGTATAGTTGGCCTAGTCTCAGTCTGCTACATTAGCACGTAGATTTGGTCTTGTCTCAGTCTGCTATATTGGCACGTAGATTTAATCTTGTCTCAGTCTGCTATATTGGCACGTAGATGTTGTCTTGTCTCAGTCTGCTATATTGGCACGTAGATTTGATCTTGTCTCAGTCTGCTATATTGACACGTAGATTTGATCTTGTCTCAGTCTGCTATATTGGCACGTAGATTTGATCTTGTCTCAGTCTGCTATATTGGCACGTAGATTTGATCTTTTCTCAGTCTGCTATATTGGCACGTAGATTTGATCTTGTCTCAGTCTGCTATATTGGCACGTAGATTTGATCTTGTCTCAGTCTGCTATATTGGAACGTAGATTTGATCTTGTCTCAGTCTGCTATATTGGCACGTCGATTTGATCTTGTCTCAGTCTGCTATATTGGCACGTAGATTTGATCTTGTCTCAGTCTGCTATATTAGCACGTGGATTTGATCTTGTCTCAGTCTGCTATATTGGCACGTAGATTTGATCTTGTCTCAGTCTGCTATATTGGCACGTAGATTTGATCTTGTCTCAGTCTGCTATATTGGCACGTAGATTTGATCTTGTCTCAGTCTGCTATATTGGCACGTAGATTTGATCTTGTCTCAGTCTGCTATATTGGCACGTAGATTTGATCTTGTCTCAGTCTGCTATATTGGCACGTAGATTTGATCTTATCTCAGTCTGCTATATTCTCTTCTTCTTCTTCTTCCGTCCTTAGCCACCGACCGTCAAAGCAGTCAGTGGCCATTACGCCTAGTGGCGTCTTAGGGCAACAGCAGATAGGTTTTCTTTGCCATTATTTCCCATCACGCCTAATGGCGTCTTTAGGGCAACGGCAAATCAACCCATTTGCTGTTGTTTCCGTAATCGGAGTGACTGGCAAACGGGTGATCAGCCCGTTGTGAGTCTGCTATATTGGCACGTAGATTTGATCTTGTCTCAGTCTGCTATATTGGCACGTAGATTTGATCTTGTCTCAGTGTGCTATATTGGCACGTAGATTTGATCTTGTCTCAGTCTGCTATATTGGCACGTAGATTTGATCTTGTCTCAGTCTGCATTGTTCATCAAGGATGGCCAGTCAAGTCTTATATATCATTATTATTTTTCTTTAAGGAGCATGAAGCTGGTCCCCTTGCAGTAAGACTTCACCAAGCAGTCACGTGGTCTTATAGTGGTGGTTTCTGTGGTAATTTGTTTGACATGATAAGGGTACTAGCCCCATGCACAACCCAATATTGTACTGTGGGTGCACTATGCCTATTCTGTCTATATCTCTTCACAGACCACGGGAACGACACGCAATTTGTGTATACAGGGGCAGCACGTTTTATTTTGATTGGGCTTAACATCTCATTAATACGGAACTGGTAACTAAGTATAATCCATATGGGGTTGACACGGGTATCTGGTGCACACGACAAACACCGGTTTTCAAGTGCATGGCCCAAAAACCAAACCAAATGGACGACAAGATCCAGACAAGTGCCAGTGGAACACACGGCGAAAACAAGACTCTGGCGATGGAAAACATGTTGATAGCATTACAAGGCAGTCCTTGTTCTGGAATCCCCAGGGAAAGGGAGACAGATGTGAAAATGATGAGGAAGACGCAGAAAGACCTTGACCTGTTTGTTAAAGGCCTATGCTCCTTGGGGAGCTAAAGGTTATTGACTTATTGAGAAAATGTCTTCTGTGGGGAAAATAACGCAGCGAGAGGTTATTGTACAAAATGAATGTGTGTTCAGACATTTAGAAACGTCAGCAAATAATAAAGATCCAGCTGTATCGGTTGTTGCAAGACATTACTCATTTAGGGAATACGCTTGAAGGTTGGACATTCAAGTGGTTTTTCCACGGCGACCCATTTCCAATTGTCTCTTGTGACAATTACGTTTGTTTCCCACTCGTCACTATATATATATGATATATATATATACACACATATATATATATATATATATATATATATATATATATATATATATATATATATATATATATATATATACACACACAGACACTTGTTTTCGTATTTTAAAAAAAAAATACTTGGTATCTTTCTACCAGATAATAGTGAAGCCTTACGGCGGTGTGTGGGGGGGGGGGAGGGGGGGGGGGGGGGGGGGGGGGGGGGGGGGGGGGGGGGGGGGGGGGGGGGGGGGGGGGGGGGGGCATTAAGTTGTTAAGAGAGGAATTACTTTTCAACAAAAACAACACAGAAGTGAGGACAACTATTGTCTACCAATGTTAACTGTTCAAGCACTTTTCAATTATTAGTTCGGAGCTACTTGGCCACCAGTGGCGTATTCTCTATGTGTGCTGTGCGTGCTGCGCACAACTATGCCCGAAGGAAAATACAAATTTAATTTATTATTCTGTAAAATATTTCTCTTCTAAAGTTCTGCTTTCGGACCGCACGCATCAGGATAACGGATTTTCCCGCATAGAATCTACGAGTATATCAAGTTTCAGTTTCCCAGACGCGTTTTATAGTGCAGTTTTTATTGGTTGGTGTCATGAAATATTCTAATCCACATATATAAATTATTAGGTAAATATGAAGCCTAACAAATAAAATTAATAAAGAGAAGAGCAATGGTAAAATGACAGTGCTGTCACAAGGAATGTACTCGAAATCCCCCTTGTTTTCTGCTTCGTCTGCAAATTGTAACGCTTTCACGTTGATAGTAAAAGCTTACTGTATTATACCCGCTTTCTTCAATGAAACGTGTGCTGTATTTCTTGGAAAAACATTAAGAGGCAGACTGCGTAATGACCTAAATTTTAAATTCCATTCATGTCTTTTTCTACATTACGTTACCAAAACGAACGAACAGATGGACAAAAGGATAGCGAGAAGGGAGAGGCAGAAAGCCGAACATTAAACACGCGTCGCGCGATACACAATTACTACTATCACGCGTGTAAGTCTACAAGCACTAACTTTTTCAGACGGACAGTGATAAAATACACTACCCTTTCCCAGAGTTAGGTTTATAAATCATAACAAACTCTTATTAGAAAAGACAACATTAGATGGGTTTACGTTTGAACACATAACAGTACCCAGACAGCACATCTTCGAAACAGGAGGTAGAAGAAATTGCATATTTTGAACGCAGCCACGTAGCTCCTTTAAATTAGTATTTTTGGGTTCCTTAGGGCTTGCTGACAAATAATATGTAAAACGTTACGCAAATAGTCCAGGAATTAATAAATTATACCCAAAATAAAATATTGGGGGTGCCTGACAGCATAAAATCATTTCTGCTCATAAGATTTTTTTTTAACGTGTTTGAAAAAAATTTACGTTACAGAAATAGCCTACCATGTAAACTTCAAATTGATTGGAGCGCAACAAATGAAAGCCTAACCACGATTGGTCGGGCTATAAATACTATCTTGGTTGTTAGGGGAGACGGGAAAAGATAACATTTTTTCAAACACTTGTCGAAACGTGGCTCATTGGCCAGTCTCGCTGATATACACACTTGGGAGCGTTAGTTCGAAACCACTTGTTTAAATACACTTGATAAAGCATCAGTGCGTTGAAGCCAGCTTATATTTGGCTCAATAAAAGCCTGGAAGATAAGCAGATGGAAATTTGTGCCAGTTTGTGCCAGAATTCATTGCTAATCAACGTATCTGTGTTATTCGTATGAATTGTGGGACAGTGGTCTTGATGGTACTGAGCAGCATCTGGTCAGAGATTTGCTGAATCCAGAGTCGGACAGCATACTCCTTGGTCTTTTTAGCTATCAGTGAGGTGTCTCCTGAGCCCAGAGGAGAATTCGAGCAGAGGAGTCCTTTCCTGCCGCCATCACTCAAGATAAGCAGAGTTGGCCAGCTGAGCTCAACATTACGTCCCCTCATCTTGAACTGATTTTTTAAAATTAACATTAAGAGGGGAATTTACTTGTCTTAAAATCAGGAACTGTGAACATCTCCAATACTAGTCCCTAAAGACAAACTATTGAAGTCATGATGACAAATACCAACAGAGCTTGAACAAAACAAAACCAGTATTACCTCATTTTACTACTACACAACTGACACACATAGAACATTTGTAATAATATATGTCACTACAATATTCATATTAAATACATTCTGTACATAACTTGTAATTTAAATTGCTTGTGATTCCTGGTTCCCTTGTCGTTGAATCAGGACACATATTCATTCATGCCAGTAATGAATACATATTGTTATTTGAAAGTTTATCAGTGACTCTTTTAAGATATCTTTGTAGAGTGTTATATGTATGTGAGTGTCACAGTGTTGTCAAGAGTAGTGGATTAAATTAAATTGTTTATCTGTCTGTTGTTGTGACTTACACTTCACCATACTCATACCCTAGACACATAACGTAGCATCACACGATTCCAGAATAATTCTGACTGAGATATATAGATATGTGGTAGCAAGTAAGGTTATCTATAATACACTACTCTTAATAGATATAGATACCTTCACAGCTGATCTCAGTCAGTACACTAAGTTCCCTATAAGTATTTATAACATCCCACTTCACCACAGTTGGTTACAATAAAGTGACAAATGTCGAGGTGTTGTCACGTGCTGGCCTTCAAAGTATGTATACACTGCTTAGACAGCGCAGACTTCGCTGGCTTGGCCATGTTCGCCGGATGGAAGATGGTCGCATCCCAAAAGATATCTTCTACGGACAATTAGCAGATGGCAAGAGAACAGTTGGGCGACCACAGCTGAGGTTCAAAGATGTGTGCAGGAGAGATATGAGGGCACTGGACATGGATCCAGCAACATGGGAGGATGAAGCTGCCGATCGCACTAAGTGGCGATGCTATTTACGGCGCCACCTCAGATTGAGCGAAAAGAGGCTCACACAACAAGCAGAGAAGAGGAGAAAACGTCGAAAGGAGCACCAGGAAAATAAGCAGCTGAGGGCTGTCACCTCAGGGGCGCATTCCCATAGTCAGTTATGACTGAAGGGGCTATTATTATTATTATTATATTATATTACAATCACCCGAAGTTTCTCGGGTAATTCCGTCACAATGCGTGCGGCACCTTTCGGATTCACGTCTGAATATTGGTTTGTGTGAAATGGGGTCATGGCCAGATACGTCAATACAATACGAAGATGCGTGCGGTGGTCTTGCAGCTCTCGGGTTGTAAAAATCGGCTGTGTCCGTCCAGTGTTTTTTGTGATTAATTTTTGTTAGTTGCCGGGAATGCAGATTATTACAGTGACAGTGAGTTTCAAGTTGTAAGTTAATTAGTATTTCGGAGATAATTGACAAATACCCCTAATAACTATCGTTGCGTAATTAAATATAGTTGGTTTTTAAATTAAGAGGGGAGGAAGTTAAATAGTAGGCGAACATATACATTTTAAGTAGCAGCACGCCTAGCTCGCATTAACAGGATACGCCACTGTTGGCCACATTCTTAATCTAATTAGTAAAGCAGTACAACCACATGCTAGTTTTCTTCTGCTGGCATAGAACACAGGTTACCGTCGTTGTTTGCTATTACAGAAATGTTTGGTGGCGAAGGCAGTGCCGAAAGCATGTTACAGTACCAGGTAACAGAGTGTGCAAGTGACAGATTGAATACAGCGCTTGCTTTTTGAGGCAAAGGTGCTGGGTTCAAAACTAATCTGAAGGTTCCATAGCAGATACGGCTGCAGGTGAAAAGATGTGTTGAGAGACTTGACGTGTACTAGATGTGTTGAGAGACTTGACGTGTACTAGATGTGTTGAGAGACTTGACGTGTACTAGATGTGTTGAGAGACTTGACGTGTACTAGATGTGTTGATAGAGACTTGACGTGTACTAGATGTGTTGAGAGACTTGACGTGTACTAGATGTGTTGAGAGACTTGACGTGTACTAGATGTGTTGATAGAGACTTGACGTGTACTAGATGTGTTGAGAGACTTGACGTGTACTAGATGTGTTGAGAGACTTGACGTGTACTAGATGTGTTGAGAGACTTGACGTGTACTAGATGTATTGAGAGACTTGACGTGTACTAGATGTGTTGAGAGACTTCCCGTGTACTAGATGTGTTGAGAGACTTGACATGTACTAGATGTGTTGAGAGACTTGACGTGTACTAGATGTGTTAAGAGACTTGACGTGTACTAGATGTGTTGAGAGACTTGACGTGTACTAGATGTGTTGAGAGACTTGACGTGTACTAGATGTGTTGAGAGACTTGACGTGTACTAGATGTGTTGAGAGACTTGACGTGTACTAGATGTGTTGAGAGACTTGGCGTGTACTAGATGTGTTGAGAGACTTGACGTGTACTAGATGTGTTGAGAGACTTGACGTGTACTAGATGTGTTGAGAGACTTGACGTGTACTAGATGTGTTGAGAGACTTGACGTGTACTAGATGTGTTGAGAGACTTGGCGTGTACTAGATGTGTTGAGAGACTTGAGTGTACTAGATGTGTTGAGAGACTTGACGTGTACTAGATGTCAGCTTCATGGCGGGGGAAGGGTGACCAGTTCTCTTATTTGCAGCCTATGCTAAATCATAAGCGGGTTTCGAACCCGATCCATTTGATTCGAGAAGCAAGCACTCTAACCGCATTTCCACGGGTTGAAAATAGAAGGGGGGGGGGGGATTATTTCTATGCTACACAGTATCTGCTACAGAACATTTTGTTTTAAACCAGGTAACTGCCTATCTAATGACACCTTTGATGAACTGAAACATCCGTTGCTCAGAGCTGACTTACAATTTCCAGCAGGACGGACCAACATTTTTAATTCGCTTGAATTGCTGAAAGGTCAGCAACCACTACAGCGTAGACAGTTAATCAGCACTCCAAGTACACGCAAAACACGTGGTCAGCAGGAAAACATGCACATGCATTCAGAGATTCGAACCTGCGACTTCACAGGCTACCCGTTTGTAGAGTGAAGCCTTTACAGCAGGGTTTCTTAACCTGTTTTGTTCCATGGACCCCTTTCAGTGTCTGATGAAGGCTATGAACCACTTCTTGAGGGATAAAATACATAAAAGCATAATAATTTTTAAAAATGTACATTTGACATTTTAGATTATGTACACGAACCCCTGTACACGAACCCCTGTACACGAACCCCTAAAATTCATTCATGGACCCCCAAGAAGGCCGTGGATCATGGATTATGAAACCCCCTACTTTACGGTGTCTACGTGGAAGGTCAAAGTGACAAAAGTCGAGGGGCTGTCACGTGCTAGCCTTCATAGCATGTATACATTGCATAGACACCGCAGGTTACGCTGGTTTGGCCACGTCGGCCCATAGAAGATGGTCGCATCCCCAAAGGGTTTTATACGGACAACTTGCAGAGGGTTAAAGGACAGCCGGGTGACCACAGCTGAAGTTCAAGGATGTATGCAAGAGAGACATGAAGGCTCTGGACATAAATCGAGCAACCTGGGAGGACGGAGCTGTCAGTCACACCAAGTGGAGATGCTCCCTACGGCGTCACCTGACTGGGTGAAAAGAAGCGTTGAAATACAAGCAGAAGAGAAAAGAACACGTGAAAGTAACACCAGGGAAAAAAAAGGCAGCTGAGAGCTATTACATCAATGGCGCATCATCTCCGTAGTTGTTTATGACTGGAGGCTAAAAGGTCAAGGTAGTCCAATAGCAGATACTGCCATAGGGGAGTGAAGTGTTAGAGACTTCACTATACAAGGTCCAGCATCGAGAGGTGGGGTGAACAGTTCCCTTCCTCGTTGTCTTTTTTGTCCCTAACTCAATAGTAAAGTCAGGTACCTATTTACAGCTGGTTAGACTGGAGCATGTCGATACCGTGGATCGAACCCGACACCTTTGCCGCGAGAGCCTAGCGCTTCTAACCACTCTGTGCAATAAATCCTAGGCCTATAGAGAACTCTCTATCAAACAATACAAACGACGTGTTCCAAAATTGTTGTTAACTAGATACTAGACGTGATCAGAGCTTTCTTAACGAAGATTATTCTGGACCACTTTAAGCTGAGCATCTATTAGTGCTTTTGTTTCACCTCAGAGTGCTAGTTTGTATTTGTGAAGACGGGAATAAACATTTGAGACGTTGGTTACTTATATATTAGTGAAGCTGATAACGTAAACAAGGCAAGCTGATTACTTTTGATTATGAAGCTGATGTCTGTTCTTACATGTCAGCAAGTAGATGTTTTCTAACCACCTAGATACTTTCTTTGGTGGAACCAAAAAAAAGGGATAAATGGTCCTTTGTCATGTATCAAATTTACAACATAAGACTGTTTCAGAAAAAAAGGAATATCAGCGTTGACATTGCATTAATTCTGGCTAAGTTCTGTGCATTGACAAGTTAATATCTTCAATTTAATTACTGTATGCCAACAGTGTAAGGAACAAAATAAGAGCTTCATTTATCAACTTTCAACTTCTGGCATGTTGTGTTTTTTTTTTCTTGCACTGATCTTCAATCAGTTTGTAGACAAAGTTATTTAGTTCAAGTTTGTAGACAAAGTTATTTAGTTCAAGTTTGTAGACAAAGTTATTTAGTTCAAGTTTGTAGACAAAGTTATTTAGTTCAAGTTTGTAGACAAAGTTATTTAGTTCAAGTTTGTAGACAAAGTTATTTAGTTCAAGTTTGTAGACAAAGTTATTTAGTTCAAGTTTGTAGACAAAGTTATTTAGTTCAAGTTTGTAGACAAAGTTATTTAGTTCAAGTTTGTAGACAAAGTTATTTAGTTCAAGTTTGTAGACAAAGTTATTTAGTTCAAGTTTGTAGACAAAGTTATTTAGTTCACGTTTGTAGACAAAGTTATTTAGTTCACGTTTGTAGACAAAGTTATTTAGTTCAGTGGTTTTTGACACTTAAAACCATTCCCAATTATCTTACAGCTAAAGAAAACCACTACAACACTGCTTGAAAATAGAGCTGAGAAGTGTACACAACAAACTAGACTTGACTCGTAGCTCAAATATAATAACTAAAATACTAGAGAAACTAACAGCCTACAGTAGATGAGAGACACAAAGAGAACCAACGAACGAACGAACGAACTTTATTTTTCAAAGGGTTGAGAATTGGGCACGCAGGCCCGTCTGACATTCTGCAAGAGAAAGAGAAGGAGAGAGAGAGAAAGAGAGAGAGAGAGAGAGAGGGGGGGGGGGGGATGAGAGAAAGGGCAGTACAGCCCTGTGAAAGGAAGCACATATCTGTTTCCACTGGGTTGTCTCGCTTTTGTAATCAGTTCCACATCCGTGACCTATGTACCATTTCAATCCTTCTATTCTACGGATAATCCATTTATCAAAGTCTATAACTTCTCAGTTGTTGTTTTTGTTGTTGTCCATGTTTCAGAACCATACAATAGTATTGGATTGATACTGGTAACTGTCTTAACTGGGCTATTTTGGGCCTTTCTGCAAACCAGGTATGGACCCCGAAACATTGGCCCCTCTTTTTCCTCTTCTGGGACTTAACATTGAATAATTTAATTTTTTTTAATGACGAACGTATTTGATATTGATGACAGTGAAAATGTTGCTGGATGTGATTTTTATAATGATTACTTACCTCCATAACTTTCCCAATGTTTTGCTGAGTTCTGCGTTGTGTAAATGAGGATACTGATCTGCTAGCTTTCTCCTGGCGGCTTGGGCCCAGACCATGAAGGCATTCATTGGCCGTTTGATGTGTGGCTTTCTTTTTTCTCCAGTCTGATTTCTGGCAGGGGTTGTCACTAATGACCAGTCATATCCTTCTAAAACATGAGACACGGCTTCCTGAATCTGCTGCGAGAAGCGAATGTCCTCCGTGCCAGCTTCAGGTGCATTGAACTGGTTATTCTTAGCTACGGAACGGTTACCTGTATTTCCTTGTTGTGGGGGAAGTGTACATGGTATTTCAATGGTCTTCTTAGCTTCGGTAGGTTCTCTGGGGAACGGCGGCTGGGATAAGTGATTAGTCGTCGCCCTGGGAGATGATGAGCTGCTGAGATGGGGAGAACGACTTCGGTCTCTGTCATTCATCGTTGCTGAGTTAACTGTCTAGTTAAATGTTAACAGATTGTCTAAGAAACGAATGTCTTCTGGTGAAACTGTATTCTCTTTGATACGCTTCAATACACGTAACTTAATTGTTTTAAACAAAACAACTGGAATGTTACCCAAATCATGTACTTGATTCTAGTTGGCTACATCAACATTAAAAATATAAGCAACACACGTATTCAGTACGAAACCCCAATTGTTATTTGGATACTGTCATTGAAAACCAGTTTTATCAAAGCCAGAACTTCAGCAATTCATCCAGAGGAAAACTGTCAAAATGTCCAGAAACTGGTTCTTTCGCCGAGGGCTATGGATAGAGAAAAAAAAAAGAAGCAAAAGTTACTTGACAATACTAGCACCAACATGTCACTTGACAACATCTAAAGCAAAATGAATATATATATATATATATATATATATATATATATATATATATATATATATATATATATATATATATATATATATATATATATATATATATATATATATATATATATATATATATATATATATATATATATAACAAATACAACGCCAAAAGTAACAAATAAAACTTTGCAACACCAAAAGTAACAAACACACTACTTCTAATGACCGGTACGAAATAACTTAAGGATGATTACTGGACAACCCCAGCAATTTAATTATTAGCAAAGAGTTGATATCCGCAAACTTGGCCATTTAAGTGAAGGGATGATACAAGGACTGAATTTATAATTTTGCTCCTTTATTTTAATATTTCTAAAAATACGTTATAATGGAATATTATACTATAATGTTTTTAACTGGGACCCGTTAATTGTACTGGTCTCTCCATTTGCAGCTGTCTATCCACTCATATTCCCCTCTTAAGTTTTGAACTGTGTTTACACTTCACACTGGCTTTATATACCACACCAATGTCGAATTTAAGTTGATGATTGTTGGCTTACAAACCGCTGCAGTAGACGCGTCTAGCCTAGAACACTTCTATTCATCCCGTACGCACTAACAAGACCGTCGGCATTATTTTCCCATTTGCGCTTACCTCCTTAACTCTTTTACTGTTGCGTTGAGGGAAAAACTGAGGTAAGGGTATGGGCATATGACCCATAGAATTATGTTAACCACTTTTTCCCCTCCGCTTTATTATTTGAGGATTCATAATAATCAAAATGTAAAGCCGCAGGCAGAATGCCATGAGTCAATTGAATACTTGAGAAACGTTACTGCATTCATGGACCACGACGCTGGCAAATGAAAAGGTTTCATTCAAAAGACTTCATTATTATAGCTCCCCCCAAACGCTCATTACACAACAGGAGCTGGTGCATACCTCAACAGCAGCTCAAGATGACATGTCATTACTGGTGTTGGGTTTGTGCACGGTGGTAACTTTAAACTTTACTGTCCAGAAATACGAGATGAACACAAGAAATATGCAAAGTTTATCCGTTCATCACCTATCCACCCATCATTTATTTAACTCATCAGTTTGTTCTAGTCCTCGTTTATTTGATTCGTCAGTTTACTCAACTATTCTATTTTTTTAAAGGTGGTGTGGTGGGGAGGAGGAATTAATCAGTGTGTTGCACTTTACATGACTCCTTATTTGATTGTTCTTAATCAGTTTCCTACATTCATCATTTTGATATTCTCAATAGATTGTTCTGTTTATAACATTTTATTTTCATCATTCTGTTCTATTCGTTAGTTTGTTAGTAGTCGTCGGTTTTCTACATTCACCTTTCTGTTTTTCTAAGTGGTTTCTCAAATTCATAACTTTGTTGTGCATTTATCAGGTGGTTCAACTTTTTAGTCTGATCTGAAACATCCAAGACAACTGAGAAGGACCACCAGCTCTTGTGGCAGAAGTAGGAACACCATGCGACACATGTAGAAAGGCAAAGTCCCTGAACCAGATAATATCACCGTAGAAAAATTGAGACTGTGAGAGAATTAGGGGTAGATGTTATAACAAAATGTTTTGAATGACATCTAAAACGGTGGATACACCTACCTGACGATCTACTCAAACTGCTATTTAAAAATAGGCAAACGTAGTCGCATTGCAGATAGTGTGAAGTGTTAGAGATCTCATTTATTTTGGGTCTCAAATTTATGAGGTGGCGTGACAAGAATATACAATTTGGTAAACTAGCGCATGACACGAGAAGTACTTTGCCTTGAGAAGTACTTGCTCTAACAAATCCGACGTCTTATCGCAAAGGTAGGTCTGCGAACCTTCTAAAGATTCTGGAATAACACAAACCGAGGATAAGACATGTCTTTGTTAGGGCGTGTTACTCATGAATGCGATAGATTTAGATCATCAATAATATCCATGACCTCCCCCTCCATCATGTCTTTCTTGCGTTTTCGTGTGTCCCTCAAAAACTTTCTGACTGGATGTGATGTTGCGTATATCTTTTTGTCTATGCCAAACATCGATTGTCTTTGCTGTCTCTTGTCATGTGTAATGCGAAACCTACCCACATTCATATTGTTCTTTAATACTGAGATTGCTAGCTTATTCTTAGCTCTTCTATGATTCCTGTGTTGCCGTGTTTTAATCCGGTATTCACTTGTCACTCTTGGTAGCTTCTTGTTGCTTCAACTTCAAATCTTATGATGAACTGTCTTTTTCTTACCCGTCATCCGTATTGTTCATTTATCTTCTTCTTCTTTGATCCTTAACCGCCGACTGTCAAAGCAGTCAGTGGCCATCACGCCTGGTGGCGTCTTGTAGGGCAACAACAAATTGATTCCACTTTGCTCGGTCGGTGGCCATCCTTCGTACAGTGCCCCAACTCTGGTTCATTCTTTGCATCTCAGCCTCCACAGTCCTCCGCCAAGTTGTTATTGGTCGGCCTCTCTTTCGTTTTCCTTCAGGGGTCCATAGCATAGCTGTTCTTGTGATGGCATCGGGGTCTCTTCTGAGGACATGGCCAACCCAGCTCCAGCGTCTGCCAGCTATGATGGTGTGCATGTCCTTTTGTTTGCTCCGAGTAAGCAGATCTTGGTTGGTGATGGTATTCGGCCAAAAGATTCGGAAAATTTTTCTTAGGCATGTTCATTTATAGACAACACTTGTTATACAGCAATGCTACAGGTCTAACTTTGATGTCACGTTATAGGAGGTGATCTGCAATATGATGTATCATTGTCAGTGCCACGTTCTTCGCAAATTCTTTATCTTTCTCTTTTTTCTGTTGGGGGGGCCCCCCCCCCCCCCCCCCTTAAAAAAAAATTTTTTTGCATACCCGGGAACCACTTACATCAGCTCTGGATTACGACGAGTTAACAAATGACAATATAAAGTAGTAACCAGTGAAGCCCATGAACAAGTCATTATCTAGATTCCTTGCATATGTCAGGAGAACAAGAAGAGCAGCTCAACACTTGAAATTATTTGACGTAGTCACTACCAGAGTCAAGAGTTCACACATTAACATTGCCGTGAGTTTTATATATGAACGCACTGAAACTGATGTACGAGCTTATTCAGTGGCTAACACAAACCGAGGATAAGACATGTCTTTGTTAGGGCGTAAAAAACCATGATTGCTGCCTTCATAATCTTCCTGATGACGACCCTATAAAACCTGTATCAAACAGAAAACATGATTGCTGCCTTCATAATCTTCCTGGTGACAACTCTATAAAACCTGTGTCAAACAGAAAACATGATTGCTGCCTTCATAATCTTCCTGGTGACAACCCTATAAAACCTGTGTCAAACAGAAAACATGATTGCTGCCTTCATAATCTTCCTGGTGACAACCCTATAAAACCTGTGTCAAACAGAAAACATGATTGCTGCCTTCATAATCTTCCTGGTGACAACCCTATAAAACCTGTGTCAAACAGAAAACATGATTGCTGCCTTCATAATCTTCCTGGTGACAACCCTATAAAACGTGTGTCAAACAGAAAACACGATTGCTGCCTTCATAATCTTCCTGGTGACAACCCTATAAAATCTGTGTCAAACAGAAAACATGATTGCTGCCTTCATAATCTTCCTGGTGACAACCCTATAAAACCTGTGTCAAACAGAAAACATGATTGCTGCCTTCATAATCTTCCTGGTAACAACCCTATAAAACCTGTGTCAAACAGAAAACACGATTGCTGCCTTCATAATCTTCCTGGTGACAACCCTATAAAACCTGTGTCAAACAGAAAACATGATTGCTGCCTTCATAATCTTCCTGGTGACAACTCTATAAAACCTGTGTCAAACAGAAAACATGATTGCTGCCTTCATAATCTTCCTGGTGACAACCCTATAAAACCTGTGTCAAACAGAAAACACGATTGCTGCCTTCATAATCTTCCTGGTGACAACCCTATAAAACCTGTGTCAAACAGAAAACACGATTGCTGCCTTCATAATCTTCCTGGTGACAACCCTATAAAACCTGTGTCAAACAGAAAACATGATTGCTGCCTTCATAATCTTCCTGGTGACAACCCTATAAAACCTGTGTCAAACAGAAAACATGATTGCTGCCTTCATAATCTTCCTGGTGACAACCCTATAAAACCTGTGTCAAACAGAAAACATGATTGCTGCCTTCATAATCTTCCTGGTGACAACCCTATAAAACCTGTGTCAAACAGAAAACATGATTGCTGCCTTCATAATCTTCCTGGTGACAACCCTATAAAACCTGTGTCAAACAGAAAACATGATTGCTGCCTTCATAATCTTCCTTGTGACAACCCTATAAAACCTGTGTCAAACAGAAAACATGATTGCTGCCTTCATAATCTTCCTGGTGACAACCCTATAAAACCTGTGTCAAACAGAAAACATGATTGCTGCCTTCATAATCTTCCTGGTGACAACCCTATAAAACCTGTATCAAACAGAAAACATGATTGCTGCCTTCATAATCTTCCTGGTAACAACCCTATAAAACCTGTGTCAATCATAATCTTCCTGGTGACAACCCTATAAAACCTGTGTCAATCATAATCTTCCTGGTAACAACCCTATAAAACCTGTGTCAATCATAATCTTCCTGGTGACAACCCTATAAAACCTGTGTCAATCATAATCTTCCTGGTGACAACCCTATAAAACCTGTGTCAATCATAATCTTCCTGGTGACAACCCTATAAAACCTGTGTCAAACAGAAAACATGATTGCTGCCTTCATAATCTTCCTGGTGACAACCCTATAAAACCTGTGTCAATCATAATCTTCCTGGTAACAACCCTATAAAACCTGTATCAATCATAATCTTCCTGGTGACAACCCTATAAAACCTGTATCAATCATAATCTTCCTGGTAACAACCCTATAAAACCTGTATCAATCATAATCTTCCTGGTGACAACCCTATAAAACCTGTATCAATCATAATCTTCCTGGTAACAACCCTATAAAACCTGTATCAATCATAATCTTCCTGGTGACAACCCTATAAAACCTGTATGAATCATAATCTTCCTGGTGACAACCCTATAAAACCTGTATCAATCATAATCTTCCTGGTGACAACCCTATAAAACCTGTGTCAATCATAATCTTCCTGGTGACAACCCTATAAAACCTGTATGAATCATAATCTTCCTGGTGACAACCCTATAAAACCTGTATCAATCATAATCTTTCTGGTGACAACCCTATAAAACCTGTATCAATCATAATCTTCCTGGTGACAACCCTATAAAACCTGTATCAATCATAATCTTCCTGGTGACAACCCTATAAAACCTGTATGAATCATAATCTTCCTGGTGACAACCCTATAAAACCTGTATCAATCATAATCTTCCTGGTGACAACCCTATAAAACCTGTATCAATCATAATCTTCCTGGTAACAACCCTATAAAACCTGTATCAATCATAATCTTCCTGGTGACAACCCTATAAAACCTGCATGAATCATAATCTTCCTGGTAACAACCCTATAAAACCTGTATCAATCATAATCTTCCTGGTAACAACCCTATAAAACCTGTATCAATCATAATCTTCCTGGTGACAACCCTATAAAACCTGCATGAATCATAATCTTCCTGGTAACAACCCTATAAAACCTGTATCAATCATAATCTTCCTGGTAACAACCCTATAAAACCTGTATCAATCATAATCTTCCTGGTGACAACCCTATAAAACCTGCATGAATCATAATCTTCCTGGTAACAACCCTATAAAACCTGTATCAATCATAATCTTCCTGGTAACAACCCTATAAAACCTGTATCAATCATAATCTTGCTGGTGACAACCCTATAAAACATGTATCAAACATAATCTTGCTGGTGACAACCCTATAAAACCTGTATCAAACATAATTTTCCTGGTGACAACCCTATAAAACCTGTATCAAACATAATCTTCCTGGTAACAACCCTATAAAACCTGTATCAAACATAATCTTCCTGGTAACAACCCTATAAAACCTGTATCAAACATAATCTTCCTGGTGACAACCCTATAAAACATGTATCAAACATAATCTTGCTGGTGACAACCCTATAAAACATGTATCAAACATAATCTTCCTGGTGACAACCCTATAAAACCTGTATCAAACATAATCTTCCTGGTAACAACCCTATAAAACCTGTATCAAACATAATCTTCCTGGTGACAACCCTATAAAACCTGTATCAAACATAATCTTCCTGGTGACAACCCTATAAAACATGTATCAAACATAATCTTGCTGGTGACAACCCTATAAAACATGTATCAAGCATAATCTTCCTGGTGACAACCCTATAAAACCTGTATCAAACATAATCTTCCTGGTAACAACCCTATAAAACCTGTATCAAACATAATCTTCCTGGTGACAACCCTATAAAACCTGTATCAAACATAATCTTCCTGGTGACAACCCTATAAAACATGTATCAAACATAATCTTCCTGGTGACAACCCTATAAAACATGTATCAAACATAATCTTGCTGGTGACAACCCTATAAAACATGTATCAAACATAATCTTCCTGGTGACAACCCTATAAAACATGTATCAAACATAATCTTCCTGGTGACAACCCTATAAAACATGTATCAAACATAATCTTGCTGGTGACAACCCTATAAAACATGTATCAAACATAATCTTGCTGGTGACAACCCTATAAAACATGTATCAAACATAATCTTCCTGGTGACAACCCTATAAAACCTGTATCAAACATAATCTTCCTGGTGACAACCCTATAAAACATGTATCAAACATAATCTTGCTGGTGACAACCCTATAAAACATGTATCAAACATAATCTTGCTGGTGACAACCCTATAAAACATGTATCAAACATAATCTTGCTGGTGACAACCCTATAAAACATGTATCAAACATAATCTTGCTGGTGACAACCCTATAAAACATGTATCAAACATAATCTTCCTGGTGACAACCCTATAAAACCTGTATCAAACATAATCTTCCTGGTGACAACCCTATAAAACATGTATCAAACATAATCTTGCTGGTGACAACCCTATAAAACATGTATCATCAAACATAATCTTGCTGGTGACAACCCTATAAAACATGTATCAAACATAATCTTGCTGGTGACAACCCTATAAAACATGTATCAAACATAATCTTCCTGGTGACAACCCTATAAAACATGTATCAAACATAATCTTGCTGGTGACAACCCTATAAAACATGTATCAAACATAATCTTGCTGGTGACAACCCTATAAAACATGTATCAAACATAATCTTCCTGGTGACAACCCTATAAAACCTGTATCAAACATAATCTTCCTGGTGACAACCCTATAAAACATGTATCAAACATAATCTTGCTGGTGACAACCCTATAAAACATGTATCAAACATAATCTTGCTGGTGACAACCCTATAAAAACTGTATCAAACATAATCTTGCTGGTGACAACCCTATAAAACATGTATCAAACATAATCTTGCTGGTGACAACCCTATAAAACATGTATCAAACATAATCTTCCTGGTGACAACCCTATAAAACCTGTATCAAACATAATCTTCCTGGTGACAACCCTATAAAACATGTATCAAACATAATCTTGCTGGTGACAACCCTATAAAACATGTATCAAACATAATCTTGCTGGTGACAACCCTATAAAACATGTATCAAACATAATCTTGCTGGTGACAACCCTATAAAACATGTATCAAACATAATCTTGCTGGTGACAACCCTATAAAACATGTATCAAACATAATCTTGCTGGTGACAACCCTATAAAACATGTATCAAACATAATCTTGCTGGTGACAACCCTATAAAACCTGTATCAAACATAATCTTCCTGGTGACAACCCTATAAAACATGTATCAAACATAATCTTGCTGGTGACAACCCTATAAAACATGTATCAAACATAATCTTGCTGGTGACAACCCTATAAAACATGTATCAAACATAATCTTGCTGGTGACAACCCTATAAAACATGTATCAAACAGAAAACATGCTCTAGCAGGCGGTTAATGAAGTCCTGGTATTATTCTTCCTCTTCATTGTTGTGTCGTCTGCTTACAGCCAAGCTGCGATATTTGCGCCTTTCGGCCGACACATCCGACTTCAGCACAGCATTTTTGGGACCGGGTTAGCCTTCCCTCTTCGATCCCTACTCACTCAGCCAGACTGCAGTGATGCAGCCTGTTTCCAGGACCACCGCTTGGAGGTGGAGTAGGGTCTTGGTCAGCTCTGGTTCGCTGACCCTAACGCAAGCAGTCTAGCTATGGGTCGCTTACTGCATTCTCTCACTGTTGACGCGTCTTAGGTCCCCGGTATTATTCTATCTCTATACCTTCAGGTCGCCTTCTTTACCAACCCCCTTAACTAGCAGACACGAAAAAGATAGAGATGGTATGGTGGCATATCTGCAGACGCCAACAAACGTGAACTGTTTTACATTTCATGTTTTATACACGCATGTCTTATTGTCCTTCCCCCCCCCCCCCCCCTTTTTTTTCCCCTGTCTCCCACTTTTTTTTGTTTCTATCTCCTACCCCACACCCCCCCCCCCTTTTTTTTCTCTTCCCCTCTTTTTTTGCAATTGTTTTACTAACACCTAGACTCCATCTCTCATCTGCCACAAAGCTCTCTCCAGAGAGATAATGTGAGTAAACTTGAGATAAGACTGGAGTCGGCTCACAGTCAAATGGCTAATTAAGTTAACACGTTTAGACGGGCACTTCCCTGGCTGTAAGCGTTATGTACATTTATTACAAAATAATATGTCTGAATTAATGAAAGAACATGGCAGAGGAAACAAAAGAATTTGCAAAAAAAATAAAACATAGGTAAGTAAAGTAGAAGAAAGTAATTAGACTGCACGTTTAAGGGAGAAACAACAATATTTGATCATCTTATCTGGTGTCAGTTGTAACAACAGTTCAAACTTACGTAACTTGGTAATGGAACATAGACACATCAGCTAGCCTAACAAAATAAACTATCAACAAAATTTAGGTTGAAAACGACAATGAAGTTCTTAAACTTCTGATGTTGTTTATTATTATTTTTATCATTATTATTACTCGCACTATCAAAAGCCTTCACATAGGCGGATAAGTAACAGAACTAGAAGAATGCTAGCTAATTTCACTGTAATACTTGACTACAATCTACGCGTGTGTGAGACAAAATAGAGCACGCATTTGTCCAGTTCCAAAGTACTACACAAATTATTATTGTCCAGTAAAAAGTAAAAAAATCAACACACCCGAACAATAATCCAAAGAAAGGAAAGTGCCTTGGACACAGCGGGGAACTGTGTTTCGTCGAGTCAGGTTCAAACACAAAATGCCAAACACTGGTTATTTCATCTGGGACAAAAACAACTCACTATTTGCTGGGATATCAAAAACGGTATTGTAACAAGGACGGTGGTTTAAATAAGATCAGGATACCACAGAAGTGACTTTCTTACATCAAGGACCCAAACAACCATGACAAGCCCGTACGTCTTCAGAGCTTCAGCCGTAAAGTGGTATTGAGTTGAGGCGGGCCCTTCCCACTGCTTGCCTTAACTTGCGCCAATGGCGTGAGGGCGCACGCGTGTAATTCACGGAGAGGATGGGCCTAACTGGATTGAGATGTCGGTCGTGTTTAAGAAACCGACAGGCGACTGATGAATGCGTGAATGCTTTTAGCTGCCGCTACCGCGGTAAAACTGTACACGTAAGCCTGGGAAAAATAATGTTTGTAATTTTTGACAATTCAATTTGAGAATATCGCCTTCTTTTATTGGTTTAAGGCAAAATCTTTCACAGAAACTTCACATTCCGGTTCATGAGCATATAGACACACCATCGTAATGCAAATAAAAGAAAGCACAATACACATAGTAATAGCATATTGAACCATTCATCATGAAAGTTAATAATGAATGTAAACTCTTCACTTACAACAGATAGACATACAACAGCTAAAGTACTTTATTGACTATTCTTTAGATATCAGTAAAGAAAAAATTGCGATGGCACATTACCTTTTTAATCTACTTCTTCTTCTTCTTTAGTACCTTGCCAATTGTCTCCATAACTTCCAGCTCCCAGTTATTGACTTGTGTATGCCACCATGTCACTGCTTATCAACTCTGTTATTGACTTATGTCACTGCTTATCAACTCTGTTATTGACTTTTGTATGCCACCATGTCACTGCTTATCAACTCTGTTATTGACTTATGTCACTGCTTATCAACTCTGTTATTGACTTTTGTATGCCACCATGTCACTGCTTATCAACTCTGTTATTGACTTATGTCACTGCTTATCAACTCTGTTATTGACTTTTGTATGCCACCATGTCACTGCTTATCAACTCTGTTATTGACTTGTGTATGCCACCATGTCACTGCTTATCAACTCTGTTATTGACTTGTGTATGCCACCATGTCACTGCTTATCAACTCTGTTATTGACTTATGTCACTGCTTATCAACTCTGTTATTGACTTTTGTATGCCACCATGTCACTGCTTATCAACTCTGTTATTGACTTATGTCACTGCTTATCAACTCTGTTATTGACTTTTGTATGCCACCATGTCACTGCTTATCAACTCTGTTATTGACTTGTGTATGCCCCTATGTCCCCGCTTATTTACTCTGTTATTGACTTGTGTATGCCACCATGTCACTGCTTATCAACTCTGTTATTGACTTATGTCACTGCTTATCAACTCTGTTATTGACTTTTGTATGCCACCATGTCACTGCTTATCAACTCTGTTATTGACTTATGTCACTGCTTATCAACTCTGTTATTGACTTTTGTATGCCACCATGTCACTGCTTATCAACTCTGTTATTGACTTGTGTATGCCACCATGTCACTGCTTATCAACTCTGTTATTGACTTGTGTATGCCACCATGTCACTGCTTATCAACTCTGTTATTGACTTGTGTATGCCACCATGTCACTGCTTATCAACTCTGTTATTGACTTTTGTATGCCACCATGTCACTGCTTATCAACTCTGTTATTGACTTTTGTATGCCACCATGTCACTGCTTATCAACTCTGTTATTGACTTGTGTATGCCACCATGTCACTGCTTATCAACTCTGTTATTGACTTGTGTATGCCACCATGTCACACTGTCCTGTATCTTTTCTGTTTGTCACCCTCTATTTCTTGTTCCTTCACTCTTTTCTCTTGTCACAATAACAGAGTGGTTAGAGCGCTGGCCTCTCTCAGCAAAGGTGCTGGGTTCTATTCACGATATCGACACGCTCCAGTCTACCCAGATGTAAATGGGTAGGCCCCTACCTGACTGAGCTCTTGAGTTAGGGAAAGAAAAGGCAGAGAGGAAGGGAACTGGTCACCACCTGTGGATGGTGAATCTAAATATAGTGGTCTCACTTCACTCCCCTACGGCAGTACCTGATATGACACTACCTTTACCTTTACTCTTGTCACGTGGTGCTCACAGACAGCACATTGCTGCCTTCTAAATGTGAGTAATACGCTTGTTCCGCGCATCACCTCTTTCAGGACATCCTCATTAGGTCTTTTAGTGGTCCGTCATATTCTTCTCATTCTACTATAAAGCCATAGCTCAAAGGCCCATATGAATTTTCTTCCTTGTTTACTGATTAACCATGACTCACATGTGTTATAGCATCTTCTCTTCCTTTCTTCCTTTCATTCTTAGTTCTTTCTTTTCTTCTATACCTGAATGTATTTTGAGTAGTCACAACGCTCATAATAGTCCAAGTTAGTTCATTTTGGCTAGTTTTCATGATGTATGACACAATAAACACAATTATCGAATAGCTGGCAAAAATTAATACCATCAGCCTCGAAATCAAACGTAGACGTTTCCTACTACGCGTGGAAGAAGACAAAGCGATCAACACAAATAATGGAATGGACAGGACACGAAATGGCGAGAGATAAGAGCCAGGAGATCGAGAAGACGGACATACTTACTTACTTACTTAGTCGTTCCCCTTCTACCGTGAGGTGTAGAGGACATTTGGAGCAGAATTCCAAAATGACAGATACACAAAACAAGAGATTAGAGAGATACCAAGAGCGAGGTCAACGTCTCCGCCTCATGAGGCTCCACGCAAATCAGGAACTGGTGATGATGACTTTTTTGTATCCACAATTCTATTTATCCAGTTTCTTCTGAGTAATTTGTTCTCTTCTTGCACTCAGCCGTTGCATATTGATTTTGCTGTGTGGTTGATTTCCATTCTTCATGTAAGTATGAAACCACCTGCTCCTTAAGTTACTAACAGCACGTGAGAATTTAGAAAAATTTCAATCTGCGAGCCTACCGTTCAGAACGAGTTACAAGCGCAACAGATTCAAGAAATCATTTGCTTCTATCGCATTGTTGTGCTGCTTTTTACTGTTGATACTCCCCTGTCCCGCTATGTTCTGCTCATAATGCGTGCCGGCCTTCATGAAAACTAATCCCAAACTAAGACTGTGAATTTCATACAAATATTATGTTAGGATACATACAGACTCAGATATTCTCAAGATCTTTAATTGTTTGTGGATTTTCAGCTTCACATACGAGCACTTGAGAGATTATTATATGAGTGCAGTTTTAACTCGTATATATAACGGTATTGAATCAGTTTAACAAATTAACGGTACACAGGAAACTACCGTTAATTTGTAAAACTGATTCAATACCGTTGTATTTTTAAATATGTATATATATTTCCTTGCCTGTTTTACATCAGCCCCCTAATTTATTTACTTATAGTTATAACAATGTGCGCTGCAAGAAAAACATTCTATCCCCAAAGACTAGCTTGCAGAACAAAACTATATCTTTTTTCAAAAATTCCAAGCGATCTAGGTCTTGGCGCATAGACAAGTCTTTCGTCGTTGCTGTTCTCTGACAACAGTCTCTTGTCGGATATCACTTCCCAGGTGGTTTTGGTCGAGTCTTCTATTGTCTGTCTAGCTCCTTCAAGGTCATGGTCTTAGTAGTCTACCTATTTTATCACTCTTAAAGTCTATTATTGTACACACAGTCCCAGTTTAATCCAGGGGTTGGCAAACATTTTTTTTTTTTTTTAGGGGGGGGGGGAGGGGGTTGGGGGTTGGGGGGGGGGGGGGGGGGGGGGCTCTCTTGGCCCCCTCCTGAGCCCCACTTCGCTTTGTGCCCCCCCCCCCCCCCAAACACACACAATCGCTATTAGCTGGAGAAAGGTACTTTACCATCTTAATGTGGCACACTAGAAATATGACATGGCCCTTGCTGAGAGCCACTGACTATACTCTACTAGCTGTTTAGCTTTCTGTTATTGTCCATGATTGTACACACTGTGACGGTATTGCCTCCCCTGATTTGCAGTAGTGGTACAACAGTGGCCAAAACTCAAGAGTATCTAATATGGGCTTCAATGAGAGTCTATCTTTACACAAGATTACTCTTGGCAGAGATGTAGATAGAAGGGTAATACCGCTTCTATCACATGGTAGTACTCACAAGATAGTCAGAATAAGCGAAAACAATACTGCTTTGGCTGAATATATTAACTCTGTAATTCTGTCGACGCTTTTGTGAAGGATTTAAGCACTTATTAATTTCAGCTCGTTCAAGCCCCCACCCCTGATTTACTCAGTGGAATTCTATTATTCTAGTATAGCTCTGTTTAGAGTGTGTGTAGTAAGGTGACTGAGAACGAACGAACGAACGAACTTTATTTTCAAAGGGTTGAGAATTGGGCACGCAGGCCCGTCTGACATTCTGCCCTTCCTTTCTCCCGTCTTTTATACTGATTTCATACAAACATGCAGTAACTTTAAAATGATTAAATCGAAGTTAAATTTGTATAATTACAAATAACAAAATTTAATAATCACTTAAGTTTTAACAGTTGAAAAATAATTTGAATAGTTATGGATCAAGAAAAGTTATCATCACGGTCGTTTTGTATTGTGAAATGTTACAAGAAGTTCAAGTGGCAGCATAGATTTGGACTTAACTGCCAATGACGGTTCTGCTCCTTCTTATGGGTTGGTTCTTTTCACACTGCTCACGCTCGTCCCTGATCAAGGTTGTAGGATGTAGCTCGTTTCCAAGAAATGTCAAGGAGAGTCTACCACGTGGGTCTTTCGTCTTAAAGATTAGGCCACTGTTCCCTTCTTGTTCCAGATATAGTACTTTCTGCTGGTACCACCAATAACTATGGTAAAAGAATAGAACGAAACGCTCTTCTGGGTATGGCGTTTTCCACCCCATAGTTATGGGTTCCTTTCTTCTCATACCACTATCCCATTAACTCAGAATTTACCCTCGCTGAGAAATAAATGTAATCCCTCGGGGTAAAACTTTCTTTACATTTAAATAGAATAGTTTTCATAGTTACTTTATATTTAAATGAAAAGGTTAATAATACAGATAGAGTCTGTTTACATATACATCTCCACTGATTGAAAAGCGTTCACAATATGAATTGAATATGTTTTCATTTATGTTTACACAGATTGAAAAGTTTGAAACTTCCATTAACTTTAAAATGAATATTTTCACATAGACATTTACACTGGTTTAAAGCTTGAAAACTTACATTAATTTTAAAGTGAATATGTTTATATGGACATTTACACTGCTTTGAAAATGTAAGGATTATACTTAGAATGTACATTATTTCTTTCATTTTTCCCTCCCTGCTCCATATGGAACTACTTTATACTTTTAGTTCTCTTTACTACACTAGCAATAAAGCAATCACCAGCCCGTGCAGTGGTGGTTCATGAATCACCATTCTATACGCTGAGGTTGTAAGCCTCAAATGACTTTGACATCCACTAGCGAGTTTTCCATATTAACATTCAGACCACTGAATGCTGCGCTCCCGATAGCCAACATGGTTAGGTCGCTGCCACTCCTTGCAACGCAGGGAGAAATTGATAACAACAAGACATGTCTACTTATCCCTGAGAATGGTGTAAGAAGGAAAATACATAATACCTGCTACACATAGCAGAAAAAGAAAGAAAGAAAGTGCGACAAATGAAAGCACGCAATAAAATCGGTACCACAAATGAAAGCACACAATATAATCAGTACCACAAATGTACCGATACTGCCGGAGTACATCTCTATGTCTGAAGAATGGGAGAAGATCGGCTACCACGATACGCATGGGAAACAAAGAGCCAGGGATCCAGACCCCCAAGACGACCCAGAGTCCGCTGGGAGGACAACATTAGACAATCTTTGAAGGACCGAGGACTAGAAGGGAACCATGCCAGGAGGAAGACAGCCGATGGGATATTCTGGCTCTCTCTATTCCAAACCTCTTCACCTTACGGTAGAAGGGGAACGACTAAGTAAGTAAGTATGGTAATATATGCATACATTATATGTTAGTTCACATATTAGTAATAAAATATGAAATGTAAATCACAACTTACGTCAATCCTGGCTCACACACCTTTTGCTCAGATGAATAAAAGAGACTTGAATCGGCCTCTTACACGCGTCTTGGTTGTCGTTAATTTAATAAGTTCCCTCTCTGACTTCGTGTGGGGTCGTTCAGTTTCCTCAGTCCCGGTCTCCTTATTTAATATGAAATAGATTTCCTGGGCTATAAAGGTCGGTCCGAAATTCTCAAATAAAAGGTGTCCGGTATGTTTAAGAAGGAATTCTGAATTCTAATTCTTCAGTCTAGCAAGGTCTGGTATCTTGGCGAGCGATTTCTCAAGCGAAATAGCTTGAGAAAATGGTCACATTATATTCACTGCCTTCCCACGCGTCCGTTATGCGCGCCTCAAAGGATCAGCCAATCTGATTTGAATCTTTTGCATGACTCATCTAGTGCATAATTTCAAACATTAATTTTCTAAAAATGAGCGGTAAACATCCGGTTGCCCTGTGTACCAACTTACAAACACGTCGATAAACTCATATGAAAACGTGTTCCCAATGTAACAATCATTACTTTATCAGAAAGTAATCTCTTACCTGTGTCTGTCCATCAGTTGTCTCCCCGTATTCCAAGCTTTGGTGATGAGCGTACCCGCGTCTTATCAGTGATTAAGCACTGCGCTGAGGCGATTTACGTGTTAATCTGTCTGCTGATATCGCTGCGCCCCCGATAGCCAACATGGTTAGGTCGCTGCCACTCCTTGCAACGCAGGGAGAAATTGATAACAACAAGACATGTCTACTTATCCCTGAGAAGGGTGTAAGAAGGAAAATACATAATATCTGCTACACATAGCAGAAAAAGAAAGAAAGTGCGACAAATGAAAGCACACAATAAAATCAGTACCACAAATGTACCGATACTGCCGGAGTGAAACAAAGATCGAGGATGATCGCCCCATTTTGAGACACACAGTCTTTGGTTTACAATATATTGAACTTTCCACAGCTTAGGCCCCCGGGACTGTTTATAATTTGTTGTTGACTTTCTCCCATGCCATGCTGTTGAACAGTTTAAGTATTTTCTGTCATAGGTGTCCCCTATCTCTTGTCTCGTCAATGTTGTCCGTTGTCGTGACAACGTATTCCAACTGTCCTCTTCTTAAAACATGCTCAATAAAAATGGCTGCCTCTTTTGATACGCGTAATAAATTGCTGCTATGAACAATGGCCCCCACTATCAAGACATTCGCCATCAGGGGGTCTTATCTGAACATGGAATTCTTGACATTCTGGTACAAACACTCAGACAGACTTCCAGTCAGAGATCTTATCATTTCATTGACAGCATCGGCTCTATTTAACAGCCAACAACTCTTTTCCTCACCTACAGTCTTAAACATATATGGCCCCCGGAGGCCATCGTTCATGTACTGTGTTTCTGTGTTGGTTTTTTTTCTTTTTATAATTTTTTTTTCACTTATCCCTTTTTGTTTGTTTGTTTGGTGTGTGTGTGTGTATTAAAAAAAAGTATTTATTCTTTTATCTCCTTTCTTTTATTATTTGGGGGAAAAGGGGGCGGGGGGCGCCGATATATATTGTTTGTTTTAATTTCAAAGTTTCATCTTCCGTAAGATTTTATTGCTTTGAGTGGGTATTTAAATATATATACTTGCTTCAAAACTGTTGTATTTACTTTGATGCTGCAGTTTTGAGAATTTCATTTTAGCTGTTTTAAAGATTATGGCTTTTATTGTCACCTTCTGTTACAGTCATAATGTCTGTTGCTTCCTATAGCTTATTTTCACTGTTCACTATAAAGATTGCATCGTCAGCATATCAAAAGTTGTTTACATTGCGTTCACCGAACATTGATATTCCATACATCGCATTATTTCTTTCACTGTTCATACAGAACGGATCAGGTAAGCTATATCACCAGCTGTCCTCGATAACTCTGCTTTTTTTCCACAACTTATTAGTTGTTTGTTACCATTGCAAGTTCTTAAAGACTCTCAGGCCATTGAAGTCGACGTTTAAACTCCTTAACGTATTGAAAATGTCCTCACGTTTCGCGTTATGGAAAAACAATCTTGTAGACAATGAAGCACAAAAGTCTACAGACGTGTGACGTGTTTTTACGTCTACGGCTTTAATCATTAATTTTGTCATTGAAATCTTTCGTTTTTTTAAGTGTCCCTTTGTTTTCTTTAAACTAGCGCTGTTTGTCAACTGTTTATGATTTACTTTATGTCTCACTATTCTCGTTGTAAATGTTAATAATATTTTGATCACATGGCTAGTGCTGCAGTAGTGGTTTGCAATAGATATCTTGTAGTTTTTGGGGTGACCAAGACCTTGTTTTAGTAACGGGAGCTGTATTTTACTTGTGTCTTATTAAGACTTCCCCATTATCTAGTTTATTTCCTAACATCATGGTACAGGTGTGACAAACCACAGGCATGAGTTTCTAGTAAATAAAGAAAGCCGTGTCCACTGATTCAAGAATTCACTTGTCATTTATTTTGCAAACTTTCTTACAACCTCAGTTTCCTCATTTATTTTATTATCTAGTCAGGCTATTTTCCTTTTTTCTTCCTCAAATATTCTGGTCCTTTACACTTGTCTTGGAGACATAATTTTGATCTTTCGTTACCATGGAATTTCTATTTTTATTCTGCCCAATATTCTATACTATTCTGGGTGTCCTATTAATGGCGTTGTTCTTTATTTCACGCACCCATTGGCTGCTATGTTCATGTGACTGTTAACTCTTTCATGTGCTTATAGAAATACTTAGGCTTGTTATATAACGCTGTTGGCGAACCTTACACCATTAGCTCAGGTATAGATTTATCTTTGCTGTCATATATTTGTTTACTGATGCTCAATTTAATTGGTCACATTCCTCATTTTCTTCGTTGTTCTTTATTCTCTTGTCTATCAGTTTGAAATTTCCGTCTTTCGTTTACTTCTTTTGAGGGCTTGTTATTGCTGGTATAATTTTCTTTGATACTTGAGAACATTACTCACCATTTATGGCGTGAGTATGTGTTGTGTGTATTTAACAAAATTATTATTAATGATATGGAATGCATTTTTTGTGGTGATATTACATTTTCAGTCCCTCATTAGCTACCTGAAATTGTATGCTTCTGTGCTCAAGATGTCTTTAACTTTCATGACTGTCGCCTGAGGACGACGGAGTACCATCTGTAGCGTATGATGCTCCCTGTGTGACCAGGTGGTTACTTCGAAATTTCAATTAAACATCATCAGTTTATTCTAAAGATGTTGCTTCAATTCGTTGCTATGCATAAGAATATTTCGATGTGGATTTTGTGTCTTTAATCAGGCTTTATACCAAATTTGGGACCTAAGACGCGTCAAAAGTGGAATGCAGTCAGCGACCCATAGCTGACTGCTTGCGTCAGGGTCAGCGAACCAGAGCTGACCAAGACCCTACTCCACCTCCAAGTGGTGGTCCTGGCAACAGGCTGCATCACTGCAGTCTGGCTGAGAGAGTAGGGATCGAAGTTGGAAGGCAAACCCGGTCCTAAAAAATGCCGTGCCGAAGTCGGATGTGTCGGGCCGAAAGGCGCAGATATCGCAGCCTTGCTGTAAACGGCGACACAACGCAATCAACGCCCTTTTCAGGACGAACGCAGAAGAAGAAGATACCAAATTTGCAAACAGACTTTTCCACGAATCTTTGATTAAAATGTCCTACCAAAAAGCAACGGGAATGTTATACGACTGGACAGTTAAAGTTACCTCTCGTCCATGTAGCTAATGGTTACGACTCAGAGCGTTAGAGGTATTTTATTGTAGAGGTATATTATTAGAGGTACTTTCAATCAGAGCTTGCTTCCGTCTCCCCACCCACTATTGCATCACACCGTCTTAGATGATAAACATCACTATTGGTCCACGGCTCTTTTCTTCAGTATTCACATCTAGCCGCTATATCCACAACATTTGGGGGAAATAAAGTAAACCCTAACAGACTAGAGGAGTTCTTACAACGGTATTAAAGCCGACATATGTCAATTCTGGCAATTTAATGCTACTGACTTGGGATTAAAAACAAATAAACACACTTGCGCGCTCTTGCCCACATACACACAC
This sequence comes from Oreohelix idahoensis, assembly GCA_024509875.1. NCBI lineage: Eukaryota > Metazoa > Mollusca > Gastropoda > Stylommatophora > Oreohelicidae > Oreohelix > Oreohelix idahoensis. Next base: position 372,469 of record JAMPIV010005926.1, read on the forward strand.
ATGTACGAGTACATACATATAAGAATCTTTATTCTCCTTTAAATACATCGACATGTACTGATTTGATGTAATAAATACAACATACCAAATAGGAGAATCATTAGAATTTACAACGGTGTGGAATGCGTCTCAAGTAGTTCAATATTGGTGTTGTGTGTGTATTTTACATCGAATATGTTACAAATATTAATCTAGAAACAAGTCGAGTACGTAGTAAATTCATAACAAAAGTTTTCGACAGTTGTAACGACGGACGTAGTCTTCAATAAGGCGAAACGAGAAGCACAGCACAAAAGTACTGTCTACCATGCCGCTATCATACATACATACACACATACATACATTCATACATACATACATACATACATACATACATACATACATACATACATACATACATACATACATACATACATACATACATACATACATACACACACATACATACATACATACATACATACATACATACATACATACATACATACATACATACATACATACATACATACATACATACATACATACATACATACATTCATACATACATACATACATACATACATACATACATACATACATACATACATACATACATACATACATACATACATACATACATACATACATACATACATACATACATACATACATACATACATACATACATACACACATACATACATACATACATACATACATACATACATACATATCAGAATCTTTATTCTCCATAAAATACATTAATATGTACAGACATGATATAATAGATACAACATGGCAAATAGGAGAATCATTAGAATTTACATAAAGTGTTGAAGACGTCTCAAGTAGTTATATGTGGGTGTTTTTACATCGAACCTTCGTTTTACACATACATAAAAAAATTTTAAGCTTTCTAAAAGACATTGGCATATAATGATATGGTATACCCTGCCAAAAATGAGAATTATTGAAATTTACAAAATGTGTGAGGAATACCATTCAAGTAGAGCAATATGGTTGTTTTTACATGGAGGTTTTATCAGAATTTTGTTTGCCATAAAAAAAAAAAAACTTTGACCGCTAGTGGAGTGAGATATTAAATATAGCATCAAATGCAATAGTCGTATGGTATAGTATACAGAGGAGCACAATTGAGTTTAGACTGTGTGGAAAACATCCCAGCAATTCAAAATGGGTGTTTTTTACATCGAAGTTTCCATATTCTGTAAGAACCTATAATTGCACTAATACTGACATATTTACATAAAACCTTTGCTTCAAATTTCCGCAACCCTAGCGACATTAATCCACTCACACACTTTGCATGCACATGACCCAAACTACCAATTATCAGTACGATTACATGCGTACGGTAGCCTAGTTCGTTAATTTCTGCAGTCAATGGATAGTACTTATCAAATTTATGTTGGTAACATTTATCTAAATGGGCATCATATGGTATTGCTGCCTCCACTATAAAAGCTGTTTTGTTCTGTCGATTGATTATTGTTAAATCAGGTTTTACGGCATGAGTCTTAAATGAGGCGTTGCTGCTGCCGAAAAGTGATGGTTTAACTATTATCTCTTTGTTTATTGTTATGTCACCTTTATTATTGTATATGCAGATTTCAGCTTCTCATAAATAATGTCTACAGCTCTATTGTGCCTTTGTTGGTATAATGTTTGAAATTTGGTACATCCATTCAATAAATGTGACACTGTTTCGTATGGGTGGTTACATATTTTGCACATTTTCGTGTATGTCTGTGGGTAGTATAGATGTAAAAGACTTTCGCATTCCAGCAACTGTAACCTCGATCTCACAGCAAATGAAAGTATTTTATCACTTAATTTAAAATTAGATAGAAAACTAGATGACAATGAGTGGTTTACACATTTCATTTCGCACACTATTCTCCCTTGTGACGATTTACTTTTTAGTTCACTTAGAATTAGGTTAAGTTTATGTGATTTAAATCCAGAATAAAAAGCATTTGCTGACTTGTATGTTAGACTTACATCTTCATCTACGTCTAATTGTACACTGTAATGGCCACTGTCATCCACTTTCACACTCACTCCTTCACGCGCGCATTCTTCATTCAGTTCTACCCAAAATGATCTTGGCCAATTCACCTTCGATCTTTTAGCTAGATGGTTTGTTTCGTTTAACTCGTAGCTTGCAAAGTTATTCCTATCTTCACCTACTTGGTCTATTTTACGTTTTTTCATATGTCTATCTAACGAGTTTATTGCTGCAGTTTTTACAAGATTATCATCACAATTGAGCATACTGATAAGGAATGAAGTATGTCGAGAGTGGTATAATATGAAGGGGTTTGGTATGCCAAGGCCACCCTTCGACCTGGGACAAAAGAAATAGCTCCTTGTGGATGATTCATTTAGCACTAACCATGTTCTAACGTGTTGTACAATTTCATCTTCAATTTCTTTAAGTTGTTTTTCTGTAAAGTGTATGTTAGAAAAATAAAACATGAGAGGACCGAAACACATCGGGTTAATTAATGAGATCTTTGCTGATGTTGGTAGTGGGGCACAGCTTAATTTTGTTAAATTTGACCTAAATTCTAATATAAGGCTGCTTGCTTGAAACTGGTCCGATGTATTATCAATTGTAATGTCATGTCCTAGGTATCTGTAGGAACGCCCTCGATCAGAAGAGGGGATTTCATGACCTTGGATATTAATGTCCGCCTTACAAGTTTTGACCCAATTGTTTAAAAAAATTCGTCTGCCAAACAAGAAAGGTAGACAACAAAGACGGTATTAATCTACAATATTTGAGTAAAAAGATATAGAGGGAAACACGGCTGTGGGGATAATTTGTGTTGGCAGCCAAAACATACAAGACATTTACAACCTTGAAGACGAGAAAAGCAGAGGAGGACATAAAGTATTAGAAGAAGAAAAAGAATAATTGGAGGAAGAGTAAAGGGTGAAAAACATTCAGTAGAAAAACAGGGAGAAAGATAAAAAGGAGGAAGAAGAAGAACAGACGAAAGAGAACTAGAAACAGGTGATTATTATGATGGAAATGGCAATGATGAGGAGAAGGAGGGGAAAAAAGAGAAGACAAAAACAAGAACAATAAAATGAATACAGGAACGTAGAGAGAAGAAGAGAAGTGAAAACGAAGAGTAAAACTGGAGGCAGACAAGTCAAATATTAAAATACAAGTAGGAGGAAGAAGAGTGTAAGAGGAAGACGAATACTTAACACTCATTAGCATAATAGTGTTAACTTGAATCCACTAGATGCTGACGAGGTAAGACCGTATTAGCATCTTCTTCTCTCATCGATAGGTCTTCAAATTTGCCTTGACTTCATGCTTCTGTCGGGCCATGACTTTGAACTCGAGAGAGCTCTGAGTGGAGGAAGGGAATCAGCATCTCTTTGATCCCGTCTGCAGACTTGTTAGCCTAGAGACGCGGACTTTGCTAAATGACTTGTCATTTGAGGTTCTTGAAAGATCTTTCGCCCTCAGCGTTTAAATAGCTCCCCGCCTTTTCCGGCCTAAAGCAACTCTTAGCAGGAACACTTTGATAACCAGGAGTCTCTACAATGTAATATTTCCTAGGTTACCAGAATATTATGTTTACATGTACTTAAAACAGCATAGTTTAGTTAAACATTTCTATCTCTTTAACTATTCGTGGAGTTATTTACAGGTTTTCACCAAAACCGAAAGACCTTCATTGAAAACAAACTAACAAACAAATAGTTAATTGTACTTGCATTGTCAAATTCCCTCTCTTTTGTGCGGTAGTTGTGGCTGGGCTGACAGATCACCTTGTTTCATGCGTTTCTTTGATCACATGTGCGGGCCAAGGTCAGATACACTCAAATCGCCACGTGTCATGGTTGTTTTCGAGTTATTAACTTCATTATTCTACCAATTTTACCCAAAAAAAAATGACTAGAATCTGACATTAATGTCTATCTATAGAGTAGGAACTTGACCGATCTTCCCAGAACCCAAAAGTCAAACACCATCAACCTAATCATTTTGAAAACAAAAGAGGGCAAAAAAAAAAAAAGAAGTACGAAGAATCAAGTAAAACGATAAAAAAAAAAAAAAAAAAAAAAAAACAGTAATAATATAAAATGGGCGCTACTTATGTTTATGGAAATATTCATATTTTCGACTTTAAATTTTTCAAAATTGTTAATTCAGTTTTGTTGTTGTTGCGACAAAAATCTCCGCAGGTAACCACAGTTTTAAATACAGTACTCTACCTGGGTCATAACACATCGTAGACCCAGAATATACTTGAAAGAATATATACTGTTCAAAAAAATAAACGCATAGCTACTGAAGGCACACACATAGCCATAATTTTGACATTCAATAACTTTTTAAATTTAATTAGTTAATTGTTCAAATTGCACACATGAATACCTTAGGGTTCAACCAATCAATTCACAGTTGTTTTGCATCTGGGTCACGAGAGTTTTTGGGCGTACGGGCTTTCCCGTTAGTATGGTGTGTGGCCTCCTCTTGCATCGATCAGCGACTGGCATCTCCTGGGCATGGATGCGATCAGACGTCTGATGTGGGCCTGTGGGATGGCTGCCCACTCTTCCTGGAGTGCCTGGAACAGATCACGACGATTGGCTGGAGCAACGTCTCGGCGACAAACACGTCTATGCAGCTCATCCCACAGGTGCTCAATCGGACTCATGTCTGGAGACAGGGATGGCCAGGGAAGGGTGAGAATGTTGTTGGCAGTCAGGAACTGCGTGGTCAACCGTGCACAATGGGGTCTGGCGTTGTCCTGTTGAAACACAGACCTTTGGGCAGCCAAAAGTCGAAGGACATGGGGTCGAAGAATTTCACTGACGTATCGTTGCGCATTCAAGCCTCCTTCAATGTGCACCAATTGACTCCTTCCGTTGTAACTGATCATTCCCCACACCATTGTACCTCCACCACCGTGCGGCAGAGCTTCATCAACGCAATTTTGGGCAAAATGTTCATTTCGCCTACGGTAGACCCTACGCCGTCTATCATGACGTTGCAACAAAAAGAAAGATTCGTCACTAAACCAGACACGTCTCCACTGATTGTCAGCTGCCCAAGGACGATGCTGGTTGGCCCAAAGAAGTCGATTTTGGCGATGGCGGCCCGTAAGGACAGGTCCTCGGTGAGGCCGTTGTGCCCAAAGTCCAGCGTCATGCAGTCTATTCCGGACAGTTTGATCAGAAACATGACGTCCTGCAGGCAATGACTGGGCAGTTGAGGAAGCTGTTGTAAATCTGTCTCTGAGGTGACGAAGCCGAATAAAGCGATCCTCCGCTGCTGTTGTCACTCTGGGTCGTCCACTGCGATGCCGGTCTTCAACTGAGCCAGTGGCTTGGAACCGGTGCCAAAGTCGACTGATGGTACTCTGGTGCACGTTTAGATGCCTGGCAACCTGACTTTGACTTTCGCCTGCATGCAGTCGGCCAATAGCAATGTTCCTTAAATTTATCGATAGAGACGCCATAAATGTCTGCTTGAAAATGAACTGAATTTTTTGTGTGTAGCGTTATCCTTTTATAGGGTTTCTGTTGCGTAGTCAGTGAATAGTGTTCACCCCAAATTTTTTTGCTTTCACGTGCGCGCAACATGAGCTGTGGTCAAAAATTGCGTCATAAACACTATTAAACACTGCGTTGTAACGATTACAAAAACGAACGCAATTCAGGTCAACACGTGCATTTGACACTGTAAAGAACATTTGAGGCTGGTTTTTATATACCCTAGCACCAAATTTTACTTACAAACTCATAAAAACGCTCCCTCGGATAGCTATGCGTTTCTTTTTTTGACCAGTATACATGTACTTGGTGAGACGGAAGCTGACGAAGCACTAAGATGGATAGGCATAGCATATTGTGTAAGCTGTAGTGATGAAAGTCAATAAACATCTTGTCGTCTATTTGATCGCTATTAAATATTAAGTCAACAAAACGAGAAGATCGCTCGACTGTGACAATGTAAAAGAAACTTACTTGAAGTTCCTTTATACATCGTGAAGTTCTTCGTTGGAACAAAACTCTTTATACGATCATTATACATTTATAAACTAACGAATCTTTTGTGGTATACCTCCACATCTGTTAAAAGTGTTACTATATTAAAAACTCTATTTTGTGAAAGTTAGATTAAGGTTAAATTTATATTTTTAAAGATTTTATTTATTTTTTTTGTATTTGTTTTCATTAAGATTAGTTCTCAGTCTCTACTATTTTCGTCTGGTTGTACCCGCTGAAGGTCTTCATGAAGAGTTCGCCTTCCCCCCCAATATAAAAACCTCATGTTAGCCGTCTTGGACTACATGCCTGAGGGGTCAGTAGACATATTCTTTCCGTTTCTCTTGAGAGAATCCCTGACAACTACAAGGCAGACTAACTTTAGCCCTCCTTATTTTCTAAAACATTAACTACTATGTTGAGAAAGCCCAAAACCAAACTTGTAATATTGTTACCACGTTTCTTATTGTGACCTTCACAGATACAGTGATTTATTCCAACAAGTGTAGCTTATTTCTGGCAGCGTACAAAGGAAAACCAACAATTATTGAAATTCAAAAACCAAATGTATAGCAAAATGTTAACATACCACAAAAAAAAAAGGGGGGGGGGGGGGTGGGGGGGGGGGGGGGGGGGGGGGGGGGGGGGGGGGGGGGGGGAACGGGGGAGAATAATGAAACTAAAAAAAACATGTATTCTAGTCTGACTATTAATAATAATGACAATTGTCGTGGAATATTCTAATCCACATATATAAATTATCAAGTAAATATAAAGCCTAATAAATACATATAATAAATAAAGGAAGAAGAATGGTAAAGAACAGTGCTGTCACAATGACAGTACTCGAAATCCCCCTTCTTTTCTACTTCGTCGGCAAATTGTAACGCTTTCACGTTGATATTAAAGGCCTTCTGCAACATACACGCGTTTCCCAAACACACAATAAAATGTGCTGCCTTTCTAAGAAAAACCTTGAAATATGCAAGTTGACCTAAATTTTAAATTCCATTCATGTCTTTTTCTACACTATGTTACCAAAAACCAAAAGACAGATGGACTAAAGGATAGCGAGAAGGGAGAGGCAGAAAGCCGAACACTAAACACGCGGCGCGCGATACACAAATGCTGCCATCACGCGTGTAAGACTACATGCACTAACTTTTTTTCGGACGGAGAGTGATAAATTCACTACCCTTCCCAGAGTTAGGTTTTAAAATCACAAAAAACGCTTATTAGGAAAGATAACAATAGATGGGTTTACGTTTGAAAACATTACAGTACCCAGACAGCACATCTTCGAAACAGGAGGTAGAAGTAATTGCATATTTTGAACGCAGCCACGTAGCTCCTTTAAATTTGGATATTTGGGTTCCTTAGGGCTTGCTGACAAAGAATATGTAAAACGTTACGCAAATAGTCCAGGAATTAATAAATTATAATCAAAATAAAATAGTGGGGATGCCTGACAACATAAAATCATTTCTGCTCATAAAATTTTTTTATAACGTGTTTGAAAAAAACCTTACGTTACAGAAATAGCCTACCATGTAAACTCCAAATTGATTGGAGCGCAACAAATGAAAGACTAACCACGATTGGTCGGGCTATAAATACTATCTTGGTTGTTAGGGAGACGTAGGAAGGTAACATTTTTTCAAACACTTGTCGAAACGTGGCTCGATTGGCCAGACTCGCTGATATAATCACTTAGGAGCGTTAGTTCGAAACCACTTGTTTAAATAAGCTTGATAAAGCATCAGTGCGTTGAAGCCAGCTCATATTTTTGCTAAATAAAAGCCTGGAACATAAGCAGATGGGAATTTGTGCCAGAATTCATTGCTAATCAACGTATCTGTGTTTATTCTATGAATTGTGGTAAGCTTAAACCATTCAGTATCTTTTAATGAAAATTGAATGTGAATTGTTAATTTATGCCTGTATATATATGTGTAGTTCAGTGGCAAACAGGAGATAAAGCCTATAATGCTCCAGCCTGAACAGAGGGTGTCGGAGGAAAGTAAAACGGCATGGAATGGCCAAATAGTACACTGACACCTGGATGATTGACTAGAAAGAAATAATGCTGGAAGTGCAAAGGCGTGGTAACCATTAAGGAGGTAAATACTGGTATAAAGTATTTCAGATGAAGCTGACAGTTGGCCTAACGCTCTGAACTCAATGTTTGTGATGTATTGTGCTCAGTGTAAAAAGAGAGTATAAGTTAGTTATGAAGTAGAAGGTACATCCTTCTTGTTTACAGGGACTGTGGTCTTGATGGTATTGAGCAGCACCTGGTCAGAGCTTTGCTGAATCCAGAGTCGGACAGCATACTCCTTGGTCCATTTAGCTATCAGTGAGGTGTCTCCAGAGCCGAGGGGAGATTCGAGCAGAGGAGTCCTTTCCTGCCGCCATCACGCAAGATAAGCTGATTTGGCCAGCTGAGCTCAACATTATGTCCCCTCATCTTGAAATGACTTTGTAAAAATAACATTCAGAGGGGAATTTAATTGTCTTAATATCAGGAACTGAGAACATCTCCAATACTAGTCCCAAAAGACAAACTATTGAAGTCATGATGACAAATACCAACAGAGCTTGAACAAAACAAAACCAGTATTACCTCATATTACTACTACACAACTGACACACATAGGATATTTTTAATAATATATGTCACTACAATATTCATATTGATAAAGTCTGTACATATACTTGTAATTAAAATTGATTGTGATCCCTGGTTCCTTTGTATTTGAATCAGGACACATATACCTTTATAACAACAATGAATACATATTGTTATTTGAAAAGTTATCAGTGACTCCTTAAGATATTCTCATAGAGTGTTATATGTATGTGAGTGTCACAGTGTTGTCAAGAGTAGTGGATTAAATTAAATTGTTTATCTGTCTGTTGTTGTGACTTACACTTCATCATACACATACCCTAGACACATAACGTAGTCATCACACTATTCCAGAATAATTCTGACTGAGATATATAGATATGTGGTAGCAAGTAAGGTTATCTATAATACACTACTCTTAATAGATATAGATACCTTCACAGCTGATCTCAGTCAGTACACTAAGTCCCCTATAAATATTTATAACATCCCACTTCACCACAACAATGGATCTAAATATATTTTCTTTTTATGGGGGAGTGAAGATGAGACGATCTAACGATCAACAGCAGAAACGAAACTTTCGCCTAAAAGATCATTAATCACACAGGTCAAGGTGGACGGTGTTCGGATTAACCAGTTTAGAATGGCGAAGGCTTTTGTTCCAAGTAGTTGGGCCAAGAACAAGGTCATTCGATCACCGAGTGTCATGTTTATCCGTGCTTGTTGCAGGTTGTTATTGTTCTTCTTTCACCTGACACATTAGTTCTAGTGGTTCAGGCTGAACAATTGTGTACATGTACACTCTCGGCCCATGTGAGTTTTCAATGGGATTGTTGAGTGAATGAAATGTGTATTCGAGTGGATAAAATGTGTATGTGTGACAAGTGTTTGGGTGAATTAAATGCGCACAAGAGTGAATTAAATGTGAGAGCGAATGAAATATGTGTGTGAGTGAAACGTGTATACGTGAATGACGTGTGTCTAAGTGAATAAATTTATGTGAGGGGCACGCAGAGAGAGAGAGAGAGAGAGAGGGACAAAGAGAGAGAGGGGGACAGACGGACAGACAGAGAGAAAGAAATACGCGTGATAATAAAATACGATGTGTGTCAGTGAAAGACATGTGCGGGTGTGAATGAAATGAATGCATTCCTAAATGAACTCTATGGGAGCCGCGCTGGTGTAATGGCTTCGGCGTTGTACTGGCGACCAGGTGTTCATGGTTCAAACCCGGGCGTCGGCGTTTGAAGAAATGTTTACGGCCGGAAATTTGACTGAATAGCCTGAACGGCTCCTGTGATAAACCCTCTGTGGATGGGAAGGAGCGAAGCTCCTGACCGGGTTGGAAGGAAAGTCCTCAGGTTCCCCAGCCTCGCAATGACATGTCATTGGGCCGAAGGGCTGAAAGCCCAAGTGCTGCTGGTTAAGAAAAAAAAAAAAAAAAAAAAAAAAAAAAAAAAAATGAACTCTATAAAATTACAATTGTGCTTGAGGAATAGCTTGAGCATTTGGTGCTCAGGGATTTATGTGTGTGGTTTATGTTTGTGCTAAACATGAAATATAGGCGATTGCTACAACCAATAAAAACTGCACTATAAAACGCGTCTGTGAAACTGAAACTAGATGTACTCGTAGATTCTATGCGGGAAAATCCGTTATCCTGATGCGTGCGGTCCGAAAGCAGAACTTAGAGGAGAAATATTTTATAGAATAATAAATTAAATTTTTATTTTCCTTCGCGCATAGGTGTGCGCAGCTCGCACAGCACACATAGAGAATACGCCACTGATTTGAATATGTGTGGGGCAAACATAATATATGGTTTGAGGGCCAGAGGTAATATGAGAATCTAAATAGGTGTTAGAGATGAATGATCATAGCAGGGAGTGAGGGAGTGAACGAACATACCAGGCAGGGTGAGTTTGAGGGTGGGTGTCTATGTGAGTGTGTGTAGCTGTGTTTGAAGGTGAAAGTATGTATGCGTGTGTGTTTGAGCTCGGCTATGACTGCGTATGTTGCAGTGCGGGAAAGTTTACTGAGTGCGAAAGAGACCTCGGCAGATTGCAAAATATGAGGGCATGAACTGGAGAAATTGTCCCTGTAAAGTTAAGTTCATTATATATGACAAGATGATAAATGTGGAAGTGATGACAAGATGACTAGTGTGGAAGTGATGACAAGATGACCAATGTGGAAATGATGACAATATGACTAATGTGGACATGATGACAAAATGACTAATGTGGACATGATGGCAAAATGACTAATGTGAACATGATGGCAAGATGGCTAATGTGGACAAGATGACTAAAGTGTAAATGAAGACAAGATGACTAGTGTGGAAAAGATGACTAATGTGGAAGTGATGACAAGATGACTAATGTGGACATGATGACGAGATGACTAAAGTGGAAATGATGACAAGATGACTAAAGTGGAGATGATGACAAGTTGACTAATGTGGACATGATGTCAAAATGACTAATGTGAACATGATGGCAAGCTGGCTAATGTGGACATGATGACGAGATGACTAAAGTGGAAATGATGACAAGATGACTAATGTGGAAATGATGACAAGATGACTAGACTAACGACAGTAGAACACGAGATGAGAAGAAGACGCTGGAGATGGATAGGGCACACACTGAGATAACCTCCTGTTGATAACACTACCAGGCAGTCCTTGTTCTGGAATCCCCAGGGTAAGAGAGGTAGAGGAAACCAAAGAACTGGAGACAGACAGACATGAATGGGATGAAGAACATATAGAAAGACCTTAAGCTGATGGCACGTGACAGGAAGACTTAGCATAAGTTTGTTGAAGGCCTATGCTCCTGTGGAGGCTGAATGGTGAAAGAAGAAGAAGAAAGTGAATTTGAATGGCGGAAGTACTGACCAAATAATTATTGCGTATAATGCTCCGTAGGAGAGTGCACAAAATCATAAGACGCGGGCAAAGCGATTCCAGACAAGAATCGTGCAGCCTACTTTAACAGCCATATATTATCAAGAGTATCGGTCTTATCTTCTACTTCTGGTCAAAATTTGTCGCTTTACGCCGGCTGTCCTCTTTGATTTTGCTTACGAGACGAGATAGCGTTGGCTAAACACGGACGGGAGGGGCGAGCCGCCGTTATCTATGCTCTGTCAGCGAGGATGGGTGGCCTCTCCTGCCTGTTCCTCCCAGCACGGCGCCAAGTGCTTCCTGTTTTGTGCCGCCATCTTGATAGTATGATCTCGTTCGTAGGAAGTGAGGCATAAAATGAAAGTGGGGAGAACAGAAAGTACGGATTTTTTTAAAAATTCCCTAATCCCTCACATTTATATGTATATCAGGAGGAAAAGACAACACCGGTTGTCTGAAATCTGTTGTTGATGACACTGATGCGGATAAGTTGACACACAGCTAGACAGAGTTAAACAAGCGTCTGCTACTAGGCAGACGACGCGGTGTCGACTTGTATGTTTTCATTCAGAGCGCTATTTTTTTGTCCCTCCACAAAAATACCTCAAGTAGCCATGCCTCAAAGAATAATCTTACACAGACATCATCTTCACCGTTGCCAGTTGCCGGCATCTATAATACGTCTGCTTGAAAAAGATAATAGAATCAACAAGTTAATTACTCACACCTCTTTGCTTTTTATTCCCTCTCTCTCCTCTTGCCCGAGAACGGAGGGGAGATATAATTTCAAATCTATTACGCATTATCATGTTTCTTAAAAATTTCATTGACGCCGTCTGTTCATTATCATCAGCGGATCCTTCTAGCACTGAAGCCAGATCTGCTACTGAAGATTTGAGATGGGAGTTGAATGGGCTTACATTTTTTAGAGCTCACACTATGTAGTTGAATGGCTGTCTATGGCGCTCCTACCAACATTAACAATTCGTTCTTTTCATTTTGTCTAATCTAATGACGATAACGGCTTTATGCATAATTTAATATCATTCATTTATTATTCATTAGTTCCCCACGGAGCATTGGCCTTCAGAAATGTGTGTCAGGCACTCTTGTACTGTGCCATTAGTTCACTGTATTATTAGTTCACTGTATTATTAGTTCACTGTGCCATTAGTTCACTGTATTATTAGTTCACTGTATTATTAGCTCACTGTATTATTAGCTCACTTTATTATTACTTCACTGTATTATTAGTTCACTGTATTATCAGCTCACTGTGTTATTACTTCACTGTATTATTAGTTCACTATATTATTAGTTCACTGTATTATTAGCTCACTGTATTATTAGTTCACTGTATTATTAGTTCACTGTATTATTAGCTCACTGTATTATTAGCTCACTGTATTATTAGTTCACTGTATTATTAGTTCACTGTATTATTAGTTCACTGTATTATTAGTTCACTGTATGTTAGTTCCCTATATTATTAGTTCATTGTATTATAAGTTCATTGTATTATTAGTTTTAGTACGCCTCTGCTTCTCATGTGTTTAAGCCTCCCCCTTTAATGTTATTTATTGTTTTATTCTTGTCTTGTGTATTTTTGACCAAGCTGGACATTATCATCAAGCCCGTATTATGAATATGTCGGTAGCTTCTACAGAGAAATATGGGCCTCTGAGCGATGACGTCAGTAGATAAGCCACTGCATTAAACCGTTATCTTGTGTTTGTATGTCCGTCCTACTTTCGTTTGTAAACACGTTATCAAAACTGTGTACTTGTATAATATGGCACGCTAGAGGCCTGGGTCTCTGACATTAATCAAATAACCACTCATTAGTCATTTATGTCCGTCATGATCCAAAACACGTTTGTCTCGCTACCAGCGTTTAATGAAAATATTGCCGAATGTAATTAAACCTCACTGGAAATTTAGAGCTTACACTTGTGGTACATGAAATATTCTATTAGTGTCAGGAGTCTGTGGTCGTAGACATGATCCAACATCTTCTAAGCTAATAAGAGCACAACAAGGGAAAAGTGAGATCCTGCTGTGGAAGAAACAGTAGGAAATGCCTCACCGATTGCATGCCTCGGGTCCACGTTAGTCTTCGGTGCATGTTTCAGTCCGAAATCTGTTACTATTGACTAGTAGGGTGAAAGTTGTGTTCCCGCTGTGGACGACACGAATCGGCAGGTATCTACCGTGTCTTCATCGAATAAAATATGTGGCACGACAAGCCTCAGCGCATGTTTCTTTGTGTATTTAATTAAATAGACGGGAACATTTTGAAGGGAAAAAAGCGAGCAATTTTTTCAACCATTATCCATATACATGGAAGTGTTGGTTATATCATTGCTCCCTCTTTTAGTGCTATACATTTCTAAATATGAGTACTTTTTGTACTTTACCAGTTCTTAATGATGGTGCTTTGCTACAATGGTGTTGCATGGAAAATTAGGAGCTTACGTGCCGAATTTTTTTTTTCTTTAATCCTGTTTGTTAAATTGTAGCTTTTGTTTTTGTGATAAGTTGCTTTAATCATGTGTGTAGTACTTGTGGGGACTTGGTGCCAATTAAATTTTCTACATTCAGTTCTATTTCGTAGAAACTTTTTATATTGTGTCTGTGTTGGTCATACTTTTGCATTCCAGCGAGAAGTATTTAATAATATTAGGTTTATTACACTCTTTAAAGGCGGGTTCCTCTATTCTAAAGTATCAGGTTTCAAAATTTGAGCTGGAGTAGTTTTTTTTTAAATTTTAAATTTTATTTACTAGTATTTTCTGAAGAAGAAACTTTGCTCCCCTATTTATTTAAAATGCTTACTTGGCAATCGCGTAAGCAACAGTAAACCAAACATTACAACATTATAGAATATTGGGGATAGAATGCATTGACTATTTGACGTATGTGTATTTGCCGGAAGCTTCCCGTCAGCCACAGCAGGACCACTAGGTCTGCTGTAAAGGAAGAACTCTACGCTGTAACCAGCACGCCAACTGGTTTCTTGCTGTCCGTAGGAGATAATCTCTGAAACACAAACACAGTTTTTCATCCCTAGCCTCTTAGTCACACCAGTACTTAGTTAATCAACAAGTACTCAGTCAGACACAGCTGTGCTTGCTTGGTCTGTATATTGGAGTGTCTTAGTTCTCTCATCTGCCAGGCTTATTGCCGACTATACGATAGAATACTGTGGCTGAAAAGATGTCCAGTTTTTAAGTATTAACAAACTTAATATCAATCTTATCCAGCAACAATCAGCACACATTCCGATCAGAATATATTTACTGTCCTGATAGCAAAAGCCGATTAAGTGTCATCATCCTGAAAAAAAAAAAAACCCACTTGTTATGGAAAATAGACCAAACTTGAGTGACAGCCCGGAACATCCGTTGCCTAGCACAGTCAGTGTACAAGCAATGGAAACAGGTTTTAGAGGTTTCTGCATACGTTCACTACCGCATGTATTCACTTTCTTAAACTGCTCATCTTCCACACAACCATGAGCTTACACCAGGGGTTCTTAACTATTCTTGAGGCATGGACCCGTCTGACTGTCCGCTGAAGGCAGCGCCGTATTATTCATTAGACTCATTAGACACGGGCCTAGGGCCCTAGGCTTAAAGGGGCCGTCGCGAAAAAAAAAAGCAGCGGCGAAATATTTTTTCGATAACATGTCCGGGCATTTAAACAATTTTTCAAAATTTATTGCGCTTAATTTCTTTCCGTTCTAAAATAAATAGTTAAAGTTTGGTAATAATCAAATAGTTTAAAAAAAAAAAAAAAAAAAAAAAAAAAAAAAGCAATTGGTTGTAACACACCTAGTGCTGTTCAAAACGTTCAAGTTGGCAACAGTGTCCCAAATATTAGTTGTTGACGGTTCTGATAAGTCCCAAAGTCTGCATTTGTGCAAATGTTTTTGTTTTTTTCGTTTAAAATTACGGTATTTATTATAATTGTAAATTTGTATTATGACAACAAACCTAATATTTTTATTTTATCCTTATTGTAGTTTGCAGTTTAGTCTCTTTAAATGGAAATTTTGAGATAATAGGTAGTGAATGTGTTAAAAACGCAATCTTGAATAATTATTGTGGTTGAAATGTACTCTGTAACCCCCAGATCTCAGGGGGAAAAATTTTTTTAAATTTTTTTATTAATTTTATTTTTGATAAATATAAGTATATGAAAACATAAAATTTGTTTTCGACATTCGAACCTGGTGCGTCACAGAATACATGAGATTCTTTGTTTTATTTAAGATAATTTAGGAAAGTGTCGCGAGTATGGAAGATTGAGAATGTCTGAGTGTAGACAGACTATGAATGATGTAATGTGAAGGTAGAGAGATAAAGTCACTAATGAAATTATGGACAGAGATATCACGTCTGGAGAATAGTGAGGCTATTTCTCCACAATACTCCGACAAAGTTTTAAGAGGGTCAATCTCCCACCCGTCCTCCGATGCTACTTAGAATAATCAAATGCAGTAAGGACATACAGCACAACATCAAGTGACAGTTAGAAGAGAAGAGATTCTGACCACAGGATATATATATATATATATATATATATATATATATATATATATATATATATATATATATATATATATATATATATATTTAAAAAACATCACTACATAAATAAAAGAAAAATAAATAATGCCTTCGCGATCTCGGAAAGCAATCGCTTCACAACCACAGATAAAATAACACACCACCACACTCAATCACTCTAGCAGATGTCTCCGTCTCACACCCATACCAACACACAACTACGTCCTCGCTACCAAGTTTATCAAGCTAACAGGGGCCCCCAGTCTTCGGTGACGAAAACGGAATCTCCAGTCTTGAACACAATAATCCTGGCATGTAAGTAATCCGCAACAAGGAAAACCTAACGCAGTTCCGCTGGATTTTAATATCCAAATGATGTGGAAATAAGCTCCCCGTGGAAACAGTTGTTAAAATAATCGAAGCGCGACCCACTTTCCAAGGTACGGGTGAAGGAGACGATGCTAGTGCGAATACCTATGCACTAATAATAAATCCAATCAGCAGGATGCTAGAGACAACTGCTGGAAAAGATTACAACGAAGATAGCTCAGGGCTCCCAGGGGGTGCGCCTTTATCTGGTGGTTAAAGATGACTCAAACTTCCGGCAGGTGATTATTATCCACAGTGACGATACCTGTAGAATACTCCACGCTACTCCGGGTTTACTGGCTGTTAATGGATCGGACAGTGTTGCAAACACAAGTCGATGGCAAATGTGGCGGCCTGTCTGGCTGGAGGTTTATTTCCCGCTAAAGGCTGTGAGTATTGACTCCACGGTGACAGGACTTCAATGGGCCTGACAATATTTCCCGTAGGTTTGTGGGCAAAGGCAACTACCTGTTAGCCCAGACGATAAACCAATATGTGGCGATACGTATCTGCCGTAGATATTTTGACAATGCAAGGTGCTCCCAATGGGGGTACAGAGCACGGGTACAGGCTGTTGACCACTCTCTGAAAAAAAAATTGCAAACATGTCAAACAATAATCTTAGCCATTGTACATCTATCTCTAATGTTTACAAACAAACTTCCCGTTGTATTCTTTCTCTACATCACCTCACACCACCCTTCTCTCATTCAATACAAAAATCACACCACACCATCTTTTTCCCTGTCTTGCTGTATTTTATCCGCAGGTAAACCCAGCCATGCGTGAACGCGTTCTGCGCGAGCCTAGGCGCTAAAAATATTCCCCCTCACGCGTCCCCAACAAAATGTGTTAACAGGCGAAACAACCGTTAAGGATTCAGCAAGTTAAATATAAACTCATAATAATAGTGAGTGGGAATTGAGCGAGGGCCCAATTTGATAGTTGCACAACATTAGAATTACCACAGGGTGGAGTTAAAAAAAAAACTGTGCAATCTACTCACTATATATCATGTAGCAAAAACCTTTTACAGAATTATACATACACATATTCAAAATTGAAAAACAACGTCACATAAAATATACATCAGCTTACTCTTCTGTCTTTTGCAAAATTCCCTTCTAGGCGTGAACTCTCAGTGGAGTTTAATTGGTATCGTGCTTAATAAAAAGATTAGAAACTCCCGGTCACACACATCATCATCATCATCATGTGACGTATTCTTTCCAGAACGTTGTCTCCATTACAGCTGCTCTAAACGCATCACGATTCTGGGCAAGTCGACCTGCATCAGCCAAAGACAAGTTCAGACTCTCTGTGATGTCCTAGTAACACACAAGTTAAGAAATATACATTAAAGATCAAATAATGTAACTCGGGATCGCGGCTCTATATTATTAAGCTAGAACCCTAATAATTTACTTTAAAAAGATGGTGTGCTTACCAAGCAAGGAATGCGATTTCCGCACTACAACTGTTTATAAGCTTTCAACTGTATAACGATTTTGCTAGGCAGCAATGATTCCTCTAGAGACAAATGGTGAAGAGAGGAAGAGATGCCTGACTCATTTTCCAATAAGTTCACGACAGACAGATACAATGAAACGTTCTTACTCAAGTAAATTAATTACAAAAACGTAGACTGGCAGACGAGAAGAAACAAAGAAACTGCTGTGACACTTGAGAAAATCCCGAAATTGACATCCTATTTTCAAACAAACTCTGATGCATCATCCTCTCTCTGTGATAAGGACGTTGTTGAGCCAGGAATCAATTACCAAAGTGATGAAGCAAGGCCTGATATACAGTATATTAAAGTGATACTTTTGATAAGGACATTGTTGAGCCAGGAACCATTAATAAAAGTGATGAAATAACACCTGATCTTTCTGAAAGTGATAATCCAGTGATTCAACCTGTCATTAATAATAGGTCAAATGATCCCGGATTGTGGGCTAACTTAATAGCAGAAGATGTTTCATACTGGATTCATCACGAACAAGAAAACTGCCAAAATCATTCAGGTCTATTCGACTTATCACGTCGATTATACCAAGATGGTAAACATAGGTATTGTTCAAAAAGCCTATTTAACGGCACAAAAGCAAATGGTGAGTAGTATACCAGAAACTGGCTACATTATTCGCCAACAACAGGATCACTGTACTGTTTTGTTTGTATACTTTTTTTCTAATACATCGTCAACCCGAATTACAACCTGTGGATACAATGATTGGAAAAATTCAGTTGTTGTTATTCAACAACATCAAAATATCACACTACACAGAGATGTCATGTTAACATATTTAAGTCGAAGACAAGCTGTTGGTCTCACACAAAAGCTAGAAGAACAAATAAAAAGTGAACGTGATTATTGGCGAAATATTTTACATCGTGTTATGGCTGTCATTAACACTTTAGCTGAACGAGATCTGCCTTTTTGAAGATCCAATGAAACATTTGGATCAATATAAAATGTAAATTTTTTGAGTTTATTGGAACTTGTGGCTCAGTTTGACTCATTTTTTAGCAAGCCATATGTCAATATATGGAAACGCTGGAAAGGGTAAACCTTATTTTCTAACCAAGACGATATGCGAAGGACTGGTTGATTGAATGAGTGAACAAGTGCACTCAGTTATTCTAGACCAAATAAATTCTACTGGATACTGTGACGTATAACGGAAATAAAGCCTCCTGTATCCGACAGCCTTTCGTGACCTCAGCGTAGTTTTAAGATTCGCTAACAAAGTCACGCATTTCTCTGCCTGTCTGACTCACCTTGTAATCCACGCCTCTTTTTTTTTCTTGGCCATATCAAACGAGCTTGTTTACAAACTTTCGCAACCTGTCATTCATAGCAGGTGGCGAACCACGTTCGTTTACGCAAGTTTCTCACGCGAGCGAATCTGTCAATATTACGATGACGAGCAGATCGCACGTGGAAAACATGTGGAAAGGTAACGGCCTTTGAAGATTCTCTATAAGTGGAGCAAATCCTTTGATCTCGAGAAACAGGGAAATCTCAGACGGGAGGCCGCTACACGGGTTAAGCTTTTGTTGTTGATTAGCAACGGCCGGCAGAAGCGTCCGTCAAACCCTTGATCTGTGAAACGTAGTTTCAGATTTCTCTGCTGGGAAACGGAGTGTGAGAATTCACATCTTCTAGAGATCATAACAACATGATCGTATATAAACGGCGTCTTTCTTAAATCATTATCAGAGTCGCTCAGATTTTTCTCGGAGAGTCTAAACACGTTATCTAGAACCACTGGGAATAGATGTGTTAATAGAGCGTGGTGTTTCTTTCTGGATTTCTAGTAATATATAAATTTGTGCTTAAGCGTATTAAAGTTTTAAAAGTTTTAGCATCTTAAATTCACTGTGATTTTCTAGGTGTTAAGACTAGCGAATTAAATAACGCGTAGCTATTTTTATTCCAGATGTTTCAGTTAGAATGTAAATTTAATCACCCGTTATCACACAGAAAGAGACGGTTTAGTTGACTAATAAATACACTAGGCGACTGATAATTGACGGAATACAATTCACTTTATTTCATTGTGTGTATTTTAGTAAGTGACTGTGTTTGACTATCTCATGCGACTAAATAAACAGACGCCGAAAATCTAATAGTTATTTATGACAGGCAATATTTGTTGAATGCGCGTAGGGATAATTTAATCATAATTGACATTATATGCGCTGATCGTTGACCGGTGCAGGAAGGGAAAAAGGCTGCATGCCTCAACCAAACTTGCACCCGCTAAGCGACGCGCGACAGGATAGGCTAGACATAACTTGCGCCTTTTAACTTTAATCAGGACTGACGGAGAGGATGAGAGATGTCTCGTCCCCTTCCGTGTATATATATATATATATCTGTAGATATCATTAGCAGTAATTTTTTCATAATGTTCCTATATTCTTTAGCAACCTGATCAACGGCGACCAGCGGTTTTTTATGTGGCTATATCTTGGGCCTTGTCTCGATTTTTACTGATTGGATTAAAGTTGTCTTCTGTTGGCTGACGCGTCTCCAATTTTCAGTTGTGAACAGAACGGGCCACAGAGACAAACGAACATTGTAATAGTAAATTTTAACTGGACTTACAAAGTACCCAGATATATTTTCTTGCATTTTTATCAGCCCATTGTGGTGAAATAACAATAACTATTCTCCCAACTTCTGATAGTCGTTTCCAAGAGGATATTTATCCAAAAGAGTCACGCTATTTCAGAATCGGCACTCACCAGAGCCAGCCGATAGGATTTACCAATCAATCACGTACCATCATCAGTAACAATTTTTAGCAACAAGCTGTGTCCAAATACCAGAAGTATTTGTTTTTCTTCCATTCTTTGCTGTGAACACTAGATCTCGATTTTTCTACCATTACTATTCGAGGGGACACTATCGATCCAGGATTACCTCACCAAACTTGGCGTCCACCTTATAAAGTTATTGTCAAGGCTGGACTGGGGCCAAATTTGGCACTGTACTCTGACATTATCAATATCGATAAAAATATTCAGAATAACTGTACATTCCAGGAAATATCACCAAGATTAGGTAAGGAGAGAGAGAGAGCGTGGCCACGTATGTCAGAGAGAGAGATTGAATATTTTCTTGTTACGGTAGCTTGTACCAAACTAGCTTATTTGGCTTTAACAATTGTTTACTTTACGGAGTAGCATGTATTATGAATTGTGTTTCTTTACTGTCTATATACTGTAACCTATTGCTAACATTTTGACCTTTGGGGGTTATTAACTTGATTGGGTTCTTATCTTCTCAACGAGGGGAGGGCATAGGCATTCTGTTATATTTTCTATGCATGTAATTCTGATGTATCTGATCTTTCTCTTTTAGATATTCGATGTTGTAAAGTTTAGTGATAATAAACAACAAAAGAACTAACTTTGTGTGTGTTGGTCAGACCCATACCCATTAAACCATAGTTTTTCACGTTTCTGTGTCTTGTTGTCACATAGCTGTGTGTGTGTGTGTATGTGTTTAGTAAACTTATATTTCTCAATATAAGGGGGTGCAAGATTGTCTTACCCTAAAATATAGTCGTATAGATTGGCTGGACTAGAGAAACTATTCAGTCCAGAGACAAATCTTCTCCTTAAACTATTCACTTGTGAAAATCTATTTCTTACACCTTACTTCTTACGTATTATTACCATCTCCTACTCAGGCGGGACCTCAAATAACTTTAAAAACCTATCTACGCACGACAAATACTTCAATTTGTCAGTTGACTCTACTCCTGATCGTTCCCACATTGATCCAATGAACATTATAATACGGAATGTGTCCCCAACAGATCGAAAACCAGTGAAACGATTTTTAACATCCATAAAACTGGAAGCACACGGGAGAAGAAATGACGAATCAAGTACTAGAATACTGGCAAGAAGTATGTAAAATACATTTTTTTAAATGTAGAGGACAATCCTACAATAATGCTGCAAACATGGCATGGCACTATCAAGGAATGCAACAAAAAATTCTAGAGCGAAACTGTAATGCTATGTTC
The DNA here is from genome assembly GCA_024509875.1 of Oreohelix idahoensis. Classification (NCBI taxonomy): domain Eukaryota; kingdom Metazoa; phylum Mollusca; class Gastropoda; order Stylommatophora; family Oreohelicidae; genus Oreohelix; species Oreohelix idahoensis. The sequence continues at coordinate 394,519 of JAMPIV010005926.1, forward strand.
ATAACATGTGCTGCACACTCTCTAAATATTGTTGGCCACAGTGCAGCTGACTGCAATCCTATTGCAGTAATTTTTTTCTCAACAGTGCAGTTACTTTACACATTATTTTCTGCTTCAACACACCGATGGGCAGTTCTTAAAACTCATCTTTGTAATGAGAGAGTACTGAAATCTCTCTCCGACACTCGCTGGGAAGCACATGCAATTGCAACGAGCGCAGTTTTAGAATCCTATTCAAAGATTATAGACGCCTTAGAGTGTATAGCTGAATATCATACACAAAAGGGAGAAACTAAACAAGAGGCAGAAAACATTGCAAACAAAATGTTGATATTTTGGGATGAAATTTTACAAAGCATACACCGCATGAGCACAATTCTGCAAGGAGAATAATTGGATTTAAAAACATGTTCAAACCTGTATCAATCATTAGCTGATCATCTGCACATATTGAGCAATGAGTTCCAAAAATTTGAAAACAAATCAAGGCATATCCTACCTGATACTTCTTCTTCTTCATCTTCAGCGTTCGTCCTAAAAAGGACGTTGGTTGCGTTGTGTCGCCGTTTACTGCAAAGCTGCGATATTGTCGCATAGAGATTTATGAGCAATAAATTTTCTATATTCTTTTCTTTTTCTACCCGTGTCCTCTACTTTATTATCGCTCTTTTATCCTTTTCCTGTGTTTTTCGCATTCGTTCGTTTGCGAAAAATATAATTTTTTCCCATTCTGACTTTACCGTTTTTCTCATACACTGGTAACGCATTCTTTTACATCAGATGTCAGTCGCTGCAGGTAGACGACAAACTGTGAATATCCGTCTAGTCAGACATAGGAGCAGACATTTGTCTAGCAATTCCATCTGACACGTAGCTTTTACGGCTAAAGTTCTGGGCGAGGTGTGGAAACTGCCATCGGCTTCGACCAGAAATGAGACATTCGTCTATCATTTCCATCTGACACGGCACTATACGGCCAGTTTCTTAGACGGAGGTGTTATAGACGCAAAGTGGCAGGTTATGGCAGTCTCTTGGTTTAACGTAAGTGCTAAGAGGAGAGGGGAAGACGAGGGGGGGGGGAGGGGTTCGAAATAATGTGGGATCCTTTGTCTCTTTTCATATATCTTAACCGGAGTTTTAGATTTCATTTCACTCAGTAACTTCGCAGTCAAGACTAGAACAACCTACGTTCGATTCCTAAGAATCTCTGTTGATAGAAGATGGCATTTAGTTTGGTCGAAGTGGTTTAGTTCTTAGTAGTTCTGTGTTGAGGTAAATATTATATATCTAGTATTTTGTGAGTGTTTAAAGTGATAAATCGCTTATTTCATTTTTCTTGTTAGATTCGTGCGCAGAAGAATTAAATATAAGTCTGTTATATTCTCTAGCTGACGCGTTTCAGTGGAAAGCTGAATAAATTATAATTTCTAGCTTAACTCATGCAGCGATAATAATTCAATTTAACTGCTTAGTCGAGAATATTGTAAAACTAACTTATAACTGCACAGATTCATCACAGAGTATTGACGAAATACGTATGTATTTCTAATTCATGATGATTGATTTTATGAATATAACTTATTTCACGGGAAGGTTTTAAACGATAAGTCAAGCCTCCGCTTGCAGTTGATAATGTAAGTTATATCCGAGTACATAGTATGTATAGTATTTTATATGTTGTTTTTCTTTATTAAGTGAAACTGGGGTGACCCAACTTTGCCAGCGTTTGAGTACCATTGAGAGAAGAAACATTTTTATCTTTAACCACGTGGGTTTACAAGTTAACACCTGTCTGACAGTGCGCGTGTCTCCATAAATAGACAGAGTACAACTCTCACTAACGGTTTTATTAAAGACTAAATGCTTATACTGTGCCTTTGAGCCAGATAATATTTCTTCACAAACTCTCAAGTACATTTTCAGCCTTTGTGGCAAATAAGATATTACAATCTATAACTTTTCCGACACTGTTGACAAGTGGTGGTGTGACCAACTAAATTCCTATACTGAGATAAGGCACCCGACCTGACATTCCTCATTACTAGAAACCTAAGCTATTGACACTGTGCTCGCTGTTAACGTTCGTGCCTGGACAATTTTAATGTGACAGAACCAGATATCCTAAAATAAGTAGAACCAAGATAACGTTCCCTGAAGCAGTGAATTCAACCCGTGTTTTTGAAACTGGGGTTGTCTTGGCCACGGCTACCATTGAAGATTCTGTACATGCATGTCCTAAAAATTGTGTTTTCAGAAGTTGCTACCAAAGCTGTAAGTACGCACGAAAGCACGTGATCACGGCTGAATGAATAGAGAGAATGCAGGACTGAGTGATTCCTTTATTGTTGTATTTTGGCACCCATTTTTGCTGTTTACAGTTTCTTTTATGCAAGTTTTGTTGCTAACAATATTTTCCTTAGGATAGATCATACTAATAGCAAAGTCTGTTCATACCTTTAAAAAAAAAGGAAATTTATTAGACTACAGCAGATGTATCCGTGACTCTTTGGGGCTATCATCTTTTCTTCTAACAGGACTGTGGGCTAAACATCGAGGGGAAGGATCATACTAATGGGTCTATCATTCTTGTAGCAATCCCTTGACTCTATCACTATGTATTTCTATTATCATCTCTCACTGTGGCTATCACTCATTCTAATCTATTCAGAAGGGACCAACCCAAGTCTTAATCCCCCTATCAAAAATCTACGACAGATATCTGCGCCTTTCGGCCCGATACATCCGACTTCGGCACGGCATTTTTTAGGACCGGGTTTGCATTCCCACTTCGATCCCTACTCTCTCAGCCAGACTGCAGTGATGCAGACTGTTTCCAGGACCACCACTTGGAGGTGGAGTAGGGTCTTGGTCAGCTCTGGTTCGCTGACCCTGACGCAAGCAGTCAGCTATGGGTCGCTGACTGCAATCCACTTTTGACGCGTCTTAGGCCCCCTACCTGATACTGACTTTAAAGAAGCTAAATCCGGGAAATGAATAAGAAAAGAAACAAGATAATCACGGCAAAGAGCCAGAAGTAAATCTAAGCCAGAAGTAAATCTAAGTTCCAGAGAAAAGTTTCGCATATCGACATTCAATGTAATAATTGATATGCTTGAAGCTCATTTGAAAAGAAGAGGCGATGTCTACAACGAAGTTTCAAACAAATATTCCTGTTTGACAAATTTGAATATGTCTGAAGAAGAATATTTGCAACAATGCCAAGATCTAGTGAAATCGTATGCTGATGATTTAAATAACAATCTTTATGAGGAACTACGTCAATTTCATTGTTATGTACTACACACACAAAGTACTGAAACACATCTCTCATGGTGATCTCTACATAATAGTGCAACATGAAATGCAACATGTAATTCCAAATTTCGATATTGCTTTACGCATTTTCCCTGTCATTGATGATAACGAACTGTTCTACAGAAAGTTCTTTTTCACAATTAAAACTACTCAAAAACCCCCATAGGTCAAACATGACTCAGGAAAAACTAAATTCGGTTACTTTGTGTGGAAGCGGACGTGCTTCGTCTTATCGATTTTCATAACATAATCAAAGATTTAGCAATAAAACAATATTAGGAGAAATCAGGAAATGCCCGAAAACTGTTCAAGAACGCAGTGGCCACAGAGAAGGAAGAGCTACGACAAGTTTGGGAGCACCTGAAAAGCCAACATAATGCCCTTTGTAGAGCCAAAAGGTTGTGCAGGAAGAGAAGGAAGACTCGAAGGGATAGGGAAAGATTCTCCAGGGAGCCCTTCAAGTTCGCCAAAGAACTGTTTGAGCAGCCACGGACGGGAATACTAAACATCAGAAAAGAAGGCCTGGAAGAACACCTTAGAATGACCTATTCAGATTGCCGCAAAGATGAGCCGCTCAGCAGCATGGCAGGCCTTAAATGGCCTAGTAAGCCAGGAGCTGAATTTAACACCAACACCCCCCCCCCCCCCCCCCCCCCCCCATCGATGCAAGAAGTCCAGAAAGCTCGGTGCAAGTCAGCTCCAGGTCCTAATGGTGTGCCATATGTTGTGTATAAGAGATACCCTGAGGTGCTCACACGACTGCTACGTTTACTGAAGAATGCGTGGAAAACCCAGCTTGTAAGCAAGGAATGGACAAAGGCAAACGGAGTCTACATCCCGAAGGAACAAAATTCCACAGACATCTGTCAGTTCAGGCCAATCTCACTACTTAATGTGGAAGGGAAGATATTCTTCTCAGTGATGGCGAAAAGGCTCACTACATACCTCCTGGCAAATGGGTACATTGACACTACCATTCAGAAAGGAGGTATCCCAGGTACAACAGGATGTCTAGAGCATGCCACAATGATCTGGGAAGCAATTCAAAAGGCAAAGTCTGACAGAGCAAACCTCCATGTCATCTGGTTGGATCTAGCAAATGCTTATGAATCCGTTCCACACCAGATGTTGTGACAGACCCTAGAAATGTATCATGTTCCACAAGAGATTGCAGCAATGCCGAGGCTGTATTTCGCACGGTTGTCAGATTTTCAACCAGAGAGTACACAACGAAGTGGATTGGCCTTGAAGTTGGAATTGCGATGGGATGTACCATCTCTCTGATACTATTCGTATTGACTTTGCAGGTGATCCTCAATGCGGCTGAAGGAATGGCTATAGATCCAAAGCTCAGTGGAATGTGTCAAATGCCACCGCTCAGAGCATTCATGGATGACACAACAATTCTGACATCAGATGAACATCAGGCCCGGAGGATGTTAGCACGCATTGATGAACTAGTCAGCTGGTGCAGAATGAGCTTCAAACCCAAGAAGTCGAGAAGCATATCAGTCAGGAAAGGGAAGATAGCGGAGGTCATATTCATGGTTTCCAACCAAAGAATCCCTACTGTCATTGAGGAACCTGTTAAAAATCTTGGCAGGGTGTACGGTGCCTCATTAAAAGACTCGAAGGCAGTGCAACAGACAATATAAATGGCAGACAGAGGGCTACAGATCATAGACCAAAGCAGACTCCTAGGAAAATTCAAACTGTGGTGCCTCCAGTTCATGTTGATACCTAAGTTGCTGTGGCCACTGCTTATATATGAAATAAGCACCAGTACAGTGGAAGCTATAGATCAGAAGGTCAACAAGTTTATGAGGAAATGGCTAGGAGTACCACCAGGTCTGTTTGCATGCAAATAATACATTTTATTACAGAGAAAAATAGTTAAGCTCACATATAATCATAGTGAAATACAACAAACAGTGTGTAAAGAGAATATACTTTTTTAATGCAACAATCTGTGATAATTTTCCGAGTAAAAACGTTGGCGAAAATAAAATTCAAACGGTTATGTTATGTACACGGACCCCCTAGACCCCAGTAATAGACCCCCCCCCCCCCCCCCCCCCCCAGGGTCCGTGGACCACATGTTAAGAAACCCTAGCTTACAGTCTACCGCTGGAGTCATCTTTATATGACCACCAGCTATGCACAATGCTACAATATACATATGTGGAAGTGAACTTCTGTCAGTGAGGCTAATTACATCCTCGTTGACTCTTAAAATCATCCACACACTTCCAAGGATTCTCCCTGTGGTGAAACTCGTTGACTACCCAGCATTGCACACCAAGCTTGGAGAAGTCCCTTGAGCTCCAGGCGTAATTCTTTGGCTTTGACTTGGTTGATTGCATACATAAGGATCTCACTATAGACCCAGTGAAAGGCAGGGGGAGCTGAGAAGTGGTTCTGTGCAGGACGTGACAACTCCATTGGAGAGCCCAGAACCAGAGTACAGTATTTTAGCTCTGCATAGTTGGAGAGCCCCTTGGATGGCGGGGAATGCACAGTATGCCAAGCACTTCTTACTCTTAGCTTGGAACGAGATGTGACGATCCTTTAAATGCAAACCAAGTGGGAGAAACTGGAGCTAAGGACTTCATCTCAGCAAGTTTCGGAATGGCAGAAAAGCTACAGGAAAAGCCTAGATCTACAGTGTAGATAATACCACGGAGGCTTCGACTTGGTATTGGCTGCAAAAGAGTGAGAAGCTCAGCAGCCCTAGTTAAACAACAACAACAACAACCGTCATTATTTCATTCAGAAAATCAGGAGATTCCTTTATCCTGCCAGAGAAATAGACTATAACCTGTAACGTAGGATTTGTTTGGAGTGTGGTTAATATTTTCTTTTAATCTTCGTGTCTACGTGTTTTGTGTATACCCAATACACGTCTTACACGTTTATCGTTATGTTTGTTCTCATGTGGAAGAACGAACGAACGAACGAACTTTATTTTCAAAGGGTTAAGAATTGAGCGCGCAGGTCCGTCCAACATTCTGCCATTTCACTCTCAGGGAAGAGAAAAATATAGGACAAGAAATGGGGGAAAATCGTCTTGACCTCACCACAGTTGTAAAGTGTTACGTTCCGATATAATTCACATCTCTCGGTGACAACTTAATAGCCATTCATCAACCTTGACATTAAGAAATGACAATATCTATGAAACAGGACGTGCATACACATATACGCGCGCATAAAGTTTGCTATTATATGTCCTCATCTAAAAGAAACGATAAGAATAGCGTCATGAGTTGTATTATTTAGCTCATTTTTCTCATTATCATCATTTTAATTTGGGTTCCCTACGAAGCATAAAGCCACCACTGGTACTGGTATCCTTGCCTACACCAAGCCTTGACATGCCCGTGTAACGTTGGTTGCTGTGACAATTTGTTTTGTATGATGAGGTTGCTAACCTCATGCACGACCCACACATTGGTGGCCTTGTACTGTTGAGTTAGGAGCGGCTAGGCAGCGAGGAATGCAACTTGTCACCCCCCCCCCCCCCTCACCGCTTTAGGCTGGACTTTGTATAGTGAAGTGTCTAACTCTTCAACCCGCTCCCCCATTGCATGTTATGCTATGGGACTTCTGTTACCTTTGCCTTTACGACATGCTTGAGGGTGCTGTAGGACTTATGTCTTTGTCTCTTCAGAGACCCCGGGGTTCGATTCCCAGTAGAGAGAAACTAATTTATGGAGATTGTTTTTTTTAGAACCAGTGATCCTAATGCTGTCATTCTCCCCCCCCCCCCCCCCCATTCCCCCCCCCACCCCCACCCGTCTCCTGAGTAGTGAGATCGGATGCCTAGCCTTCTCGGATAAAGGCGGAAAAAATAGGAGGTCTCGTGTGCAAGTTGTGCACGTAAAAAATCTTTCGGCACTTGGAAATTGTAAAGATTAGGCCATAAGGCGGCCACCCTGGCACAAATTAAAAATTGGAAACCTACCCACCATAAAAATATTTATAGAATGTGTGATTCCTATATACACACATTGGGATTCTCATCGGTGCAATGGAGTAAGTGCACAGTGCTGAGCTCATCCCTGTGAGATCTAAGGGAGGAGATCGGAGCACTGATGGAGTTATCTGTGCGCAATGAAGATAGTCCTTAAAAACCAAACAAACCTCCGGGACCTTGACGGGGCACGTCACTTCCTGTATTCAGCAACTCATAACAGACTAGCAGATATCACACACGACGTAGAAACGACGCGTCAAGTTAGTTAGTGACGCATGAACAAATATTGCCGCGTGAGCTTGGAAGATGGTCCACTCTAATTAAAGAATCAGAAAATTAAAATAAAGCACTGACAAAGTGCTCAGTAGTTGAGACGTCATATCTTGAGAATTAGGTTAAAGGAAGTTGTCTTTCGCGGAGGTGTCGTGGTAGCGCCCAGTGGCGATTGTTAGAAGTGTTCAAGTGTCTTCATTAGTGTACACCTTCTTTCATGTCAAGTGATCGCCTTGTCTCACCCACGCCCTACTCATCTTTTCCCACGCGCTTTTCTAAGTTGTCTCTTAAAGTCTCGTTTTTGCTGATGCAGCTCTCGTTCCCTTCTCCGCTCTCTATAACTTCTTTTTAGTTAATGGCCGTAATTCTCTCATTCTCTCTCTCTCTCTCTCTCTCTCTCTCTCTCTCTCTCTCTCTCTCTCTCTCTCTCTCTCTCTCTCTCTCTCTCTCTCTCTCTCTCTCTCTCTCTCTCTCTCTCTCTCTCTCTCTCTCTCTCGCCTATATATGTGTGTTCAAATATTTTTTATTTTCCCCCGTAAATGAAGAAAACGAACACAAACATCTTCAAGAAAATTTTCAATTATGTTAGGCAGCATGTTTTACCACAATCACACTATACAGCCTTCTATATTTAGACACGCGCACAAATATTACCAATGGACTTTGTGTTATAGGTTGACAAGGGTGCGCGCCTTGCTTTAAAGTGAGCAAAATTCGCGCCTACAAAACAGTGCACATCATCACAAATCAGTTTGACATCGCATTAAATGTTTGATAAGATGAATAGCCACTTATTTCCCTTTTTACACCTTACGGGTCATGGAGCCATAACTAAAGTAGTCCACATGCAGCATGCCTGCACCATAGCACATACGGTGTATACTTTTGTACTGGCGGTATCTGTAGCAATTATTTTAACACTAGTGTAAAAGACCGTCATAAGACGGGAATTAAATTCGAAAGCACCAATACCTAACGGCAATTTTACTTATTCAAAAGTATTTAAAAACAGCACTATGCATCACCACAGTACACGAACTACGTAGCAGCAGCGAGGATCCCAATGTGTGTATACGGGATCACACATTCTATTAATATATTTTTTGTGCACAGCGTTATTTGCGCATTGTTCTTTGGTAAGTGTTACTATTTTCGGGAGAGTACATATAAGGGAAACAATACAATTTATGTCTCACTTTCAACCAAAGTTGCATCCCTTAGCGTTATGCAATGACAGACAAAGCTGGGATGTTATATATAGGATGGTGAGGTTCCAGCCTCACCATAGTTGAATGATTGTCTGATATACTGTGTGGATGTTTTAGATTTTGTTTGTTTGTTTTTTTCGTTGTGGTTGTTTTTATGACTTTCTTGTTTGTATTTTAAACAGACTTAATTTTGATTATAAATGTTCGATTAACAGAGTGGTTAGAGCGCTGGTCTCACCCGGCAAAGGTGCTGGGTTCGATTCATGGTATCAACACGCTTAAATCTATCCAGCTGTAAATGGGTACCTGACTTTGCACTTGGGTTGAGGAAGGAAAAACAGCGAGGAAGGCAACTGGTCACCCCCATCCCTTGAAGTTGGACCTAGTATAGTGAAGTCTCTAACACTTTACTTCCTTACGGCAGTATCTTCTATGGAACTACCTTTACCGTTGACTATAAATGTATGCTGTTACGTCGTTACCTTTATAATGTTGCCTGCCTTAAAATTAATGCTTAAAGTACATATAAGAATGAAAGGATACACAATGCGAGATGAGGGAGAGAGAGAGAGAGAGAGAGAGAGAGAGAGAGAGAGAGAGAGAGAGAGGAAAAGCAGAATGTCAAACGGGCCTGCGAGTCCAATTCTTAACCCTTTGAAAAAAAATTCGTTCGGTCGTTCGTTCGTCTCTTAACCTGATGAGCAGTGAGCCTATTATTTCTTTGTCCCATCGCAGACCTACGGGAACCACGGGGGGTTAAATAGCCAACGAGATCATATAAATTTATTTAAAGAGTTCGCTACATTCTCCCACTTGCTTTGTTTCTCTGCTATCATCTTACTGCATTTCAAAGTTCTCTCGGGCCCGCAAGTTTAGTTACAAGAAACAATACACTCCTCGATGCTAAGCGAGTCCCCCAACCTATCTTCAGGAATTATTGGTTGTCCAAGTTTCAACTTCGTGAAAGCCCAGTGTCACATAATGTTTGGGCCGATCTCTTGTCCTCTCCGGCATTAGTCAGTTACATTAGTTGTGAGTACTGATTACGTGGAATTTTCAGTGGTCGGCACATTTCTTTCTCTGCTATCAAGCAGATATTATATATTTTCTAATCACCTTACACTCCTTTCAGTAATAATTTTGTGAATATTAATATGTGAAAATTGCTAGTGGATGTCCAAGTCATTTGAGGCTGGCAACCTCAACATATAGAATGATGATTTCATGAACCACCACTGCCAGGGCTGGTGACTGCTTTATTACGAGTTCCTTACAGAGAACCAAAAGCAGAGGTAGTCCCAAGTTTCATATGGAGCAGGGAGTAAGTGATGAAAGAAATGATGTACATAATCTATATTATTACCATGATCTACTAGTGTAGATATAAATGTAAACATATTCAATCTTTATTGTTGATATTTTCACACATGGTAGATGTAAAGGGAAACATATTCAGTTTATATTATTAAACTTTTCAACCAATATAAAGTAAAATATACATCTATTCAATTTAAATGTAAAGAAAGTTTTCCTCTCTGTAGCGTAAGGGTTTTTATATGTGTGATGACAGTGCTGCAGAAGAAATAGATTAATACTACTCTCCAGAATGTATGAGTTTCCAGTTACAGAGAAGTACACTGGTATCACTCGATAGTCACGGCTGTGACTGGAACTGAACAGAAAAGTTAGACCTTACTGCGCCACCCTGCTGTGTGACCCCAAGTGATAATAACACTGGCTAACAAAAAAAAATTTTTTTTTTCTTTCTCTAACATTTCTATGTTTTTCTGGTCAATTTTAATGCGCAGTTTTTAAATCTGCAAACCGTTTTTCTCTATCAGGTCGGGATCTCTAGAAATACGCAATTGAAGTTTTTTAACAACATATACAGTATTACATCATTCGTACACGAAGTATAACAGTTATGTAGGCTTGAATTTCTTTGCAGTCAACTTTCGTCGGTGAATGGCATGTGGTATATCGCGATGAAGCATCCAACAATAATCGGCAAGCATGGTCACACTCCACCGTTCTTGATAACGTGACTCCATTACGGCGATATCTTGATGGAATCGTTCTCCATGTTCATCGCTGACTTCGCCAAGGTTGTCAGGGAAAAAGTCAAGATGCGAATCGAGCAAATGGATTTTGAGGGACATGTTACAGCCCATAATTCTGTATGCATCTATGCAATGCTTAACAATATGCACATAGTCGACAGATTTGTGATTTCCCAGAAAGTTATCGACGATCGATTTAAATGCCATCCTTGCGCGAAGTTCACTACGATGTAACAAGTTCTCGAATTGTTTGTCTGCAATAACTTTTCTAATCTGAGGTCCTACAAAGATACCTTCCTTTATCTTTGAATCGCTAACTTGCGGAAACTTTTCTCGAAGATAAGTGAAAGCTATGCTCGTTTTATCTAACGCTTTTATAAAATTCTTCATGAGCGCCAACTTTATATGTAACGATGGTAAAATGATGCTGTCTTTGTTAACTAATGGCTCATGTATTACATTTTTGTGCCCGAGCTGCATACGATCCCCGATAGGCCACACCTTTCTTGCATAATGTTCCTGTCTGTTGCGGCTGTCTCATTCACATAGGAAGCAACAAAATTTAGTATACCCAGTCTGCATGCCCGTGAGAATTGCAATGACCTTTTGGTCTCCACAAATCCGCCATTGGTAGTCATTGTACTTTATTTTTGCCAAAAATATAGCCATATCGTCATAAGTTTCTTTCATATGAACAGAGTAGGCGACTGGAATTTATGAAAATAAATTTCCGTTATGCAATAACACGACTTTTAGACTAGTCTTGGAAGAGTCGATAAAAAGTCGCCATTCGTTGACTATGTGCTCATGACCGAGGTGCACCATTAGACCGTTTACATCTTTGCAATAGCAAATGTCATCATCCATCTCAAAGTATTGAACAAGTTCTCTGTGTCTATGACGAAATTTAGATATCGGAGTATTGGGCGCTAAAAGATTTCCTTCTTTGAGTCGCGAACCGAGTAATACCGCTTGTCCTTTGGTAAGAGCGAGATCACGTATTAGATCTGAAAGTTCTGAACAGTTAATTAAGTGAACACCATCATTCACCGGTATATAATCCGAGTCAGAATTAGTTTCTAAAGCAGGTGAACTATCACTTTCTGATGGTTCATTCCCGTCCAACGGATATTGTTCTGATGGAACTGGGATCGGACACGTGATTGGATCATGAGGCACTGGTTTCGAAACCGATTCAATATTTGGATAAACCACAGACTTTCTAGTTTTAAAAATGAAACCATGGATATTTGTCAAGCAGAAGTAACAATCAGTAGCGTGATTTGTCGGTTCACGCCATATTACTGGCACTCCAAAAGGCATCGACTTATGCTTCGGCGATTTTCGTAACCAACCTGCCAATGTATTTGCACAATTCGAACAAACTGCATTTGGCTTCCAAGATTTATTTGCATCATCAACTTTCGAATCGAAATAAAGTTCAAATGCTTTCTTTAGTAATGGTGTAAAGTTTTTCACACGATCGGTAAAATATCCGCACACGTAACAGAACAGATCAGCCAAATTTCTACAACTTCTAGAAGCCATATTTCGCTCAGAATTATTTCAAAATACAGTAACTATTTGAAAAATAGCGTAACATATAATGCATCTTTTAGCAGTATAAAAAGTAGAATTATTTTGCATTTTATTAATTTTTAATAAGTTATATAGTAAAAATGAAACGGAGCAAATAACGGTTTCCCAAAAATATATTTATTCACAAATATCTTAAGAACCCGATGTGATAGAGATAAACGAATTTCAAATTTGAAATCAGCGCAAGAAACTGACCTAAGAACACTTATTCTTATATAAGAAGGAAAAATGTTGTTTGTCAGTGTAATTCAACAAAACTCAAATTCAACTTTAGTAAATGAATAAAGCTGTTGAATACATTTAATATATCTTCTTTATTTACGTCTAACTAATTATGTAATGAATGGTGAGTGTTTGAAGATGGTGTTTAATGGATAAGTGTATTTACAGCTGATGATTGTACATATATATATATATATATATATATATATATATATATATATATATATATATATATATATATATATATATATATATATATATATATATATATATATATATCACTTAAAATATAAGTTTGGATTTTCCAATTGAATTACACTAAAATGTCTTCCACACAAGTTTTGGCACTAGTCTTCAAATATCCAGGACTTTAGTAACGTTTATCATCATAGACTATCGTTCGTGACTGCTCACAGAATCACCGGAATGAGTTTTACTATACTCATCTTTTGTTAAACACTGTCCTTTCACTGGTGTGACACACCACTCTGTTGCTGACAGTCTGTTCCTTTAGCCCACCCAATGACTGAGGGGGATTAAGGTCTGGTACAGATTCAACCACTGTGCTCCTTGAGAATATAGGTAGTGGGATTGACTGACTTCTCACTTCAGCTCAAGACTCGAATATGAACCTGGAACAAGAAGTAATATGTGGCTATTCTGGGGTATGGAGCACACATATTCCTTACTGTTCATGAGGCGAATTTGTCTCAGTGTATGCGTATTGGATAAATAATACATGGTTCAGTATAAGTTCAGGTATAGTATGATAGACGTGTGTTCTCAAACCCAGCGCTGATCCCTTATATACTGTGAGCGCGGGCGTATCGGAGAGCTTACTCGGCTGAGGACATCTGTCTTCTCACGAACCCATCATTTCTGAGTGACTATGTGCATGTATCTCACCAACCTTTCCTCCGTACCACTAAACACTGTCAACTGTCCCGTTCTTATCCACCTACTTTTAGTTTCCTTATTGGGAGCTATCATTTCATATGATTTATATCGAAATCTGTTAAGGCATGTATTTATTAGGATTTTCTAGTCTATCGTTTTGATCGTACTAGATGTGAAGATTAAGCAAAACTTTAAATTACTTTAATACTACTCACGTCTTCGCATTTTCCTTCTGGATTTTCATTAATCAAAATATCCTCTCACAAATTCGAACATTTTCATCAGTATTATACACTGTATACTCTTGTAGCTTTTAATTTTCTTTCCCGAAAATGCAATTTTCAGATCGCCATGTTTTTTTTTCTGCTCTCTGTCCTGCCCTAACGTATCCAATAGACGGCGCAAAGCTTGGCTGTATGGCGGTACGTTCATAGCAAAAGAAGAAAAAAAAGCCACACCATGCCATACCCCTAGTCTGCGCTGCGTTTCGTCCTGCTTTCCTAAAACAAAGCATGTGTTGACAAATTATGCTACACTCTCAATGGGATTAATATTAATTCTCAGCGAGGGTAACAGTTCTGAGATAGATGGGATAGTGGACTAGGAAGAGGGGGACTGTCACAGAGTGCTCGAAGGTTTTGTCTGGATTATTTTAAAATTCCTTACTTTTCTATTCCTTCACATATGTTGTCTGTTTTCTCTACGAAATATTTGCACCTGCGTTCGTTTCTTTAGCTGTTTTTCAAGTGTTCACTAATAGTCCTGTCATACGATCCCAAATTCTATCTTCGTCTACAAAGGCACTTAAAAGCATTTCTTTAAGGACGTCTATACGATTTATTCGCTTAGTCGAAACAACAGTGGTTCTCAGAGTATCATATTTCCGTGTTCAGTGGTCAACTGAAGAACGCCACGATAAATCTTGTACGTGTCTAAGCAAGAGACGGGAAATAATTAACTTGGCGTGGGAACCAGAAATGTTTTAACTTCATGCAAACGAACGCTGAGTTTTAAGATCACTTGCTGATTAACCGTTGGAAGACAACGCACGCTTATAGAAGAGAAGCCTCATACCACCTCATATCTACAAGTATATGTGATTGAGAGTAACTGTAGCGGAAGGTTTTATAAGTGTGAGATGATAGTGCTAGAGTAGAAATATTATTCTCTCCAGAATGTGTGAGGTCCCAGTGACAGAGAAGTACACTGGTATCACTCGATAGTCACGGCTGTGAAAGTATCTGAACTGAAAATATTCAGAGAACAGTCAGACCTTACTGCACCACCTCCGCTATGTGACCACCTGTGATATTAATAAAAAATTCAACCAAACTCAGCATCAACTATATTGAATGAATAAAGCTGGTGAATACAATTTATATCCTCTTTATTTACATCTATCTAATTGTGGTGATTGTGTGTGACTGTTGATACAAAATTTATATTTATACAAAAACCAAATTGGCGAAATCAATTACAGTTTACACAAGTTACACTAAAATGTCACTTCTTTAGACTCTTCCAATTAGTTGGGTAATAGACTTCTTCACTGTCTTATTCACTTTATAACTTTCACTAGTTTATCACGCAAATTGTCATCATAAAACTCTGCTTGACAGTTATCACTTCTTGGGTGCACGATTGTCATAAATATCACTCATCTGTTAGGTTAATCAGTGTTCATATGAGATGTACAGCTTCAGTAGGTCGTGCTTCTACCAATTCAGACATTGCCGGGGCGATTAGCATTGATCATCGAACAATTCTTGATCATTGACCTCTGACGTTTGGTTGACAAGTATGAACCCTCGCAGGATCTAATTAAGATCAGTAAAAACTGGCTTTTGTGGAGTAGCAGAACTGCCTGGCTGCAAATAACAAGATATTGGCCGTGACACGTTTCTCTCTCTCCAGCCGTTGTCCTTCTGCCTTGCTTCGCTGTACAAGTGAATTTGAAATCATTTACGACCGCCCTTATATAGGGAGCTTTCGGACGTACAGGAAAGAGGGCTCGCAACTCCAGCAAACTTCCCAAAATAGTTGTAACTTCGAGGGGGTTGTGCTAAATGAGTTTCAAATCTTGGTCTCGTGCATTTCACCTTTCCCAGTTCAAGCCTTTGGAGTTATATATTTCTGTTCTCTGTGATGTGGCGAGAGGTTTTGTTTGGCTCTTGGATCAGTATAGTACTGACAATTACAGAAATAGAATTTCTGCAGAAAATGGTGAAGTCCCAGTGTCTGAGAGGACTACTGGTATCACAAATTAGTTACGGCTGTGAATGTTCTGATCTCGAAACAATAGTAGAGAGGAGACCGACATAAAGCGCCACCTCCGCTGTGTAACTAACTGTGATATTAATAAACAAGGAAACAGATTTTACTTAACTAAGATAACATTGACAAGTCGTTCAAATACAATTTCCTTCTTATTTATTTAGTATATACACTATCTACTCTTGTGCTGAAGGGTGAATGTTGAAAAAAATGGAATGTACTGAATTTGTAAGTTTACATATGATTTTCATATATATATATATATGTAAATAAATATTACAAAAAGTTTTCCAATTATAGGAACAAAAATTATATCAGCTGTGCTGTTAATTAAGGATATAACACTTATCAGCTATGTTGTTATTTTTGTCTCTTTGTTGCGGGGCTTTATACGATTCACTTCTTTTATTGTTGTTGCGGCCCCGTCTTCTATTTCAGTGGTCGTTGTGGAAAGCCACCGTTCTCATTGATTCAATAAGCTTCTTAGTTCTGGTCATTTGATTCATTAATTCTTGATCGTGCTATTGTTGGAATAGTTACGCGAATGTGAGTTAATACTTTCTGTCTGTCACAAGGTTTGAACTCAGTATCATAATTGTTGAATTTGTAACTTCAATGAACGTGATAAGTCTCTTCTCGAGTCCACACAATTTTTAATATACATTTCAAACAGTAGACAGTCCATGGAGGTTGATTATGAAAACATTATATATTAGAATTGAATCATACATCATAAATGCTATCCATGCATTATAGTCCTGGTCTAATAATATGCAACACTATAGTCAGAACGTCGTAACTATATGTACGCGCGGTTGCGACATCCAACGGCCGACAATGAGATTAGACGTCTGGCGATATAAAACGAATGTGGACCATAATTTCATCCTTCCTTGACTTTAGTTAAAATTACTAACCTCGATACATTCCTCTCTTCATAAGAATATCGGACTGACCCATGTCCGTACTGCAATAACATATGTGCGGCAATATCATGCCTACCACTGGAAGGATTATAGGACACGTCTTATCCGTTTGACGGTCATCTAAGAAAAGGGTGTGGTAACCTAGTCACGGTGCGTGACATACCAACGCATACACGTCATAATCAATCGTGTGTATCGCGTACACTAACTAACAATTATTTACATTATATTAAACGTAGTCACCTATTAATCTTATGCTGTTAACCTCTAGCAGACCATGCCAATAAAATACCTTAACAATTCCCTGTCCACTGGGGGAAAAAAAAATCTATTAGATAGATTTTTTTTAACAAAAACCCATCTGAAAAAATACCAATATGTTAACAATATCAAAAAAAAAATTTAACGAGATTGCGGCATATGGCCTACGACGTTCTGTCTAGAACCAATGTCGTGGTCATGTCGACTCACCAATAGTCATGTAATATATTCATTATTTATATCATAAATAAATATAAATGGTAATAAGAACTAAAAGAGAATGGTAATGTCGATCTCTAATTAAATAATTAATTAACTTAAAATATGTCGTGATAAAATGTCATGTCAGACTAATTTAAAGTGTTAAAATTAAACTAAATAACTATACTAGGTATGGAATAAGAATAAGTTGTTGAAAATCTAATGTAAGAAAAATGAGAGGATCTGTTAAAGAAAGACATAATAACGAATAAAGAATAAATTAGAGAAAGAAAAAAAAATGATGTATAAATTTAACTAAGTTATGTGTGTTGAACATCAAGTAAGTGTAGTATTAAGTTATTAATACCTTTCTAACTAATTTAAACAATAGTATGCAATATAATCATGTAATTCTAAGAATATAATCAAAGAATTATGTGAGTTTTCTTTTCTTTCTTTCATTTTTTTAAGTTTCATTCATTTTTTTAAAATTCAACTCACTTGTCATTTTAATGTGGATTAGTTTTAAAGAATAAATTAAAGTAATTAACATTGGATATGAAGATCCATTCGTAGTCTTGATCCTTGAATTTCCATTAGACAAAATGTTCAAGTATTCTGAATCACGTTATATAACGAATTAGTTCGACTGGAATGTCATTTATTTTCTCCGAAGTGTTTTGAAACAATGTTGTGACAAATGTAAACCAGGAAAGTCCCGGTGTAAAGACGAATATAGTGTCAATTGATTGCAGTCACTTTGCGTATAATTTGCCTATAGAAAGCAGCTGAGTAAATGGTTCATTCATGTGTCAAAAAGCAACGATGGTGCTATGTTCTTTGATTAAGTTTCTCTGTACATGGTATTGTCTTTGCGACAAACAACGTAAATTAGGAATCGACATCATTAGGATTTCGAGATAATGTATCTGCCAAGATGTTGTCGGATCCTGTGATGTACTCGATTGAAAACTCGAAGGGTTGGAGGAGTATAGCAAATCTGGTCAATTTTGGACTCTTGTGATTTGCTCGTTGTAGTGATGCTACGGCCCTTTGATCGGTTTGTACTACAAAAGGGGCTCCCAGTAGGAATTTTTCTAGTTTGGTTATCGCCCCACACGACGGCTAAGAGTTCGCGATCAACCGTAGAGTACTTCACTTCTGGTGGTTTCAGTTTTCGTGACACGTACAAGTTTGGATGGAGGATGTCGTCATGGTATTGGAGCAAACATGCGCCAATTCCGTAGTTACTCGCATCTGTACGAAGAATGAACTTTTTAGAAGCATCAATTAATCTCAAAATAGGTGGATTTGAAAATATAGAAATTATTTGCCGAAAAATTCTGTCACATTCGTCAGTCCATGTCACTTTCACTGGCATGTTCTTCTTTAGTAATGAGGACAATACAGCAGTGATGGATGACAAGTTAGGTACGAATCTACTGTAATATTGGACTAGACCTAACAAGCTTCTCACTTGTTTCTTCGTTTGAGGAACGGAAATGTTTAAAATTTTTGAAACTGTACTGGGTAATGTTCGGATATATCCAGCTCCAATAATGTGACCCAAAAAAGTGATCTCATGAAATGCTACCTGTAATTTTGTAGGTTTAGCAGTTAACTTGTACCTTCTCAAGGTATCAAAAACGTATCCAAGACCCAAAAAATGTTCCTCAAAAGATGAACTAAACAAGCATATGTCATCTATATATGTAATAATGTCTGGTCTACCTGAAAAAATGTGTCGCATCATGCGAACAAAGGTAGCTGGAGCGTTAACCAGCCCAAAAGGCATCACGTTCCACTGGTATAGACCTAGCGGAGTTGAAAACGCTGTGTAGTATTTTGCTTTTTCGGTTAGTGGTATCTGCCAATAACCTTTAGTTAAGTCTATCTTAGTAAATATAGTTGCTGTCGATAGACGTGGCAGTAAGTCATCGAGAAGTGGATGTGGTTCGCTATCAACTATCGTTTGTGCATTTAATTTTCTATAGTCGACGCATAGTCTAATGTTATTGTCCTTCTTTCGGACAATAACTAATGGAGAAGAAAATGGGGAATTACTAGTTTCGATAATTCCTAAAGATAACATCTGTTCAAGTTCCTTAGTAGTTTTAGTAAGAAAGTGTATAGGAACAGAATAAGGATGTACCCGAATTGGAGTATCCTCGTTAAGAGTGATGTCATGATTAATGACTGATGTGCGACCTGGAACATCGGTCAACACATCTGGATAAGATTGTAGCAGATCAGCAATCTTTTGATGCTGTTGCGGTGTAACCGACGAAGAGATGGTTACGTCCCGCCAAGATTCGCTAGATTGTACTACAGGTACAGGTAAAGCTAACTGTACCTCAGGAAAAGAAGATTCTTCTTCCTGGATAACGGATAAATTAGAATAGTGACATGTAGGTCTGAAAGTGTCATCTAATTCATGAAAAATAGCTTGTAGATGTTCAGGTCGAGTATGAAATTGCTTGAGCATATTTATGTGAAATATTTTGTGATGTCCCTTAATGTCCAGGACATAATCAACATCAGAAATCTTATTGATAACCTGGTAAGGACCATTCCACGAGATTAGTAGTCTATTATTGTTATGTGGCAATAACACATAAGCTTGATCTCCTGGAAATAATTGACGTAATCGTCTATTACTGTTTTGGAAAGTTCTAGCTTTCTCTTTCGCAGCCTCAGATGAAGCTGTTGCCATTTGACAGGCATCAATAATGTTATTCCGGAGATTAATTACATATTCATAGGATGACTGAGTGTCCTGAGTCATCTCAGAATCGATTAATAAATCTTTTATCAGTCCCATAGGACCTCTTGGGGAGCGCCAAAGACTAAATGAAACGGAGAGAAGCCAGTTTGTTCATTTGGCACCTCTCGATAAGCGAATAACACCGCTGGTAGCACTCTGTCCCAGTCCTGTGGATGGTTAACTGTAACTTTATGTAGCATTTGTTTGAGTGTACGGTTAAGTCTTTCTACAGCACCATTACTCATTGGGTGATAAATGCTGCTGAGGTTTCTATCTATTTGCCAAGTCTTCATTACCTCCGTCATAGTCTCAGATATAAATTGAGAACCATGATCTGACAAAAGTTTTCTAGGAAAACCTACTCTAGAAAAGATCAAGTGTAGTGCATCAGCTACATCTGTTGTGGTGGTTGTTTTTAATGGGATGGCTTCTGGCCATCGTGTGCATAAATCGATGCAAGTGAGAATAAACCTATGTCCTCTGGCTGATGGTAAAAGTGGGCCAATGATATCAATGGCCATTTTGTCGAAAGGTCTCACCGATATATCACAAGCCTGAATAGGCGCCGTGTGAAAGGCTCCCCGTGCTTTCACTTCTTGGCATATCGTACAGGAGCGTACGTACTGTGAAATATCTCGTGATACTCCCGGCCAAAAAAAAAGAAGATAATACTCGTGAACGTGTACGAGTATAACCCATGTGACCTGCACACTTAGAATCATGTGCATGTTGAAGTATGTACCGCCTAAAAGCAAAAGGTACCATGACTTGTTGTCTTATCTGAGTTTTATCCATAAAACATCTTAATAAAATGTCATTTTTAATACTAAACCACTGACTATAATTTATGTTCCTAGAAAGATTGTCATCTTTGTTGACCAGCGTAAAAAATTTTGTTAGTGACCTGTCTTCCCTCTGTTTTGCAGCAAATGATACTCGGTCAATAGCAGAATGAATCTCGATATTTTCATGATCATTTGTTTCCTTGTTTTCCGTGTCTATAGTCTCTAATTGTTTTGTATGTGCTCTGGTTATTGCTGCATTTCCGATGTATAGATTATTTTTTCCCATTGAATAATCTCATCTGGTGTGCAATCTTTACTCCCGTGTATGCATCCCACCATAAGGTCGGCAATTGGGTTTCTTAACATGCATGCTTTAACATTGCCTGTGAAGAAAGGTGTGTCAATGTAAATAATAGCTGTTGGATAATATTCTATGGTTCCCCCAAAAGTCATGCACCTGACATGTTCTCCAGTTGCACAATTTGGATGAACAAGTGTCTGACGGATTCCGATCGTGGTCGATCCCGAATCTCTTAAGACTGAGACGATGGATCCATTAACTTTTCCTCTGTTGAAGATCAGTGATCCTGTTCCGTCATTGACTGCTAGACTGACTTCTGGTAGAATATGACCGCAGTTCAGAACTGTCTCTTTTGCTTTCTGAAATATAAGATTACATGTTGGGCAACTATTTGCCACGTTATAATTCATTGCAAAACAAGTAGACGATGACTGTATTTTGTTATCAGTAGTTGAACTCTGAACCCTAGGGGTTGTAGCAGTAGTAACAGCTGCCCCTGTATTATGGTTATAAGTTGTCGATCTACGAGAATGAGAACGATGACGAGAATAATTAGATGAATTATCCCGTTGTCCTCTATTGTAACCGTTATCTCGATGTCTCGAGTTATAATTATCGCTATTGTTCCACTTGTAATCATTATTATAGTTATATGATCGATTATAACTTGAGTTACGTGGATTACTGTTATTTCTTGACTGAGGTGAATAGTTTCTGGTTTGTTGTCGTCCTCTATTAAAGTTATTGTTAAAGTTATTCTGTCCCTTATGAAAATTAATGTCATAGTTTCCTTTGAACCTACCCCTGTCTACACTGTGTGTGTTCTAGGTTTGTTATGATTATGATATGCCATATTGGAGGCTACAGGAAGTGGTTCTCTTATCAATGTGCCAGAAATATTAGCATTCGGATGAGCTGTGCAGTAATTTAAAGAAATTTTTTCTAACTCATCAATAGATTCTGGTTTTCTTTCTTGCAGATAAGCAAAGAATGGTGGGCTGACAGACGATAATACTTTATCCCTCAATAACAAATCGACTAACTTGTCGTAGGATTTGTTGACACCTGCCAGTTCAACCCATCTGTTAAAAGTATTGCGTATGTTAGCAATAAAACCTGTGAAATCTCTATTGTTATCTGGCAACAAACTTTTAAAACGCAATCTACATGCCTCTTCGTTCAAGTGGAAACGACGTAGTAACAACGTCTTAATGGCCTCATAGTCTGTTGATAGTGTTGGATCTATATTTTGTGCTGCACTTGCAGGTTCGCCATCTAGAAATTCCTTAAGTTTCAGTGCCCATGCCGCTTTGTCAAGGTTATTCACCTTACATATGTCCTCAAAGCGCGCGAGCCACGATGAAAGGTCATCTACGTGTAACTTGAATGGAGGCAGCTTAAAGTAATAATTACCTTTAAGTCGTGTGGATGAAGATCCAGATTGAGCAGTATCATTTTGGGTTGCTGCAGCGCCCTGTGAATTAAGTTTTGCTGTTTCTAATTTAAGTCGTTGCAATTCCATTTCTTGCTGCAGTATGATTTCTTGTCGTTTCAATTTATTCTCTTCTTCAATCCGTAGGATTTCATCTCTTGCTATCTTTCTTTCTTCTTCTTGTCTTAATTCTGCCTTCTTTTCCGCCTGTTTTCTTTCAAGTTCTTCCATCTCTGCTTTAGCAATGGCTTTCTTTTCCGCCTGTTTTCTTTCAAGTTCTTCCATCTCTGCTTTAGCAATGGCTTTCTTTTCCTCCTCTTCTGCCTTATATTTTGCAAATTCAGCCAATGCATAAGCCTCGAGAAGTTCTCCTTTTTTCCCAAAATCTTTACCATTTTTAATAAAATAGTCTAAGTTAAGCATCTTGACGTTAATATTGTACGTAATGGTTATGTAATAATCACCAATAAATTTTAAGTAATTATTATACTTATTCAATTTATGAATAGTCGATATAAACAATCATAATATTATTGAACTTAATCTGGGAATGTTCAATTTAATTAATTGTAATATTATCTAACTATTATTTGTAGATTCCATACATAGACATACTATGTTGGGAAAATATTACATATATACTCGTTAATATATCATAAATAGTTATG
Source organism: Oreohelix idahoensis (assembly GCA_024509875.1). NCBI lineage: Eukaryota > Metazoa > Mollusca > Gastropoda > Stylommatophora > Oreohelicidae > Oreohelix > Oreohelix idahoensis. Next base: position 417,681 of record JAMPIV010005926.1, read on the forward strand.
ATATTTATCTATTTCGGGTGCTGAATTACTATCATGCACCTAATAATAAATAGTATTATTCCTCAAGTATTATATCATTCAGTCAGTGATATGTGCTAAGTAAATCATTTAGTAATGGAAAAAATGTACCAAATAATATACACTATGTCCTTTATATGCAGGACAGACTAAAAAGTCAAATTATTTTATAAATAATATATATTATTATTATATTATGCCTTAATCATGAGCTATAAAGTGCATCGCCCATTTCTTGGACTACCACTGCAAATTGGTGCAAAGTCCCTAATTCTCCTTAAAAGTCATTAAATTTTAATTATATTCATATACACTCTTATTAAGCAAGAAATTATATTATTAGTGTTAAATCATGAACAGATGAAATGAGGACATACGATACGATGGGTAAACCAAGGATAAACAAACCATATTATCACGAAACAAGACGTTTCTACAATAAAAATTGATATTATGAAACCAAATCTGCAAACCGGAAATATAGAGTAGGGTGAAGGTTAACTGAATATAGAGTTAAATCTGCGTACACAAAAATTAATGACGCAAACATGGACTCATTGACGGTTATACAAAAAAAAAATGAACTGAATAATAGCAAGATCAGAAAGAACAAGATAGATTACTAACATTGTTACCAAACTAAATAGAATTTAAACTGAATACGATAAAATACACCGATTATTTCACCAAACTAGACATCTAACATATACTGTGAATTAAATGCAGTCCCGAACGAAACAAGCCCCGGAAATGTCATCGACGCGTTCTCCGCGAAATGCGATTTAATTCACTACCCTAAAGACCGTTCAGAATGAATATCGGCAATCCGTAGAGCCATAATTTATTCATTCTGAATCTCCACTCCAACCTCCCACAAATTAGGCACAGCACAAACAATGAAAACAAATATAACGTGCATATAAAATATATAGAACGGACATGCCTGCAAAATGTGAATTAGACTCAGTGATGTTTCTTATGAATGACAACAGTCACGAACTGAGACTTATCTTTTAACCCGTCGTCCGATGCGATCTTCACCAACGGCCTAGACTAGAGGATAGGACTGTTTGCTCCTTGTTGGTAAATAATGTCTTTTCAATCCTATGATCTACTGAGAAGTTGTATTCTTGAATGAAACATTAGGTGAGCTGGCATCGTCCTTCGATCGTTGGCTTGTACACGGAATATTGTGACGTCACTGATTTTTGCATAGTTACACAAGCCACGTCATGTTCGGAATCATGTGACTTGAACGTTTTCTTGTAATCGTAAACAGTCCGTGAAAGTATGTAAACAAGAACAATTTCTTTCTTCCTTCGTTCCCCAGCAATGGCAACCACTTTGTTGCGGGGCTTTATACGATTCACTTCTTTTATTGTTGTTGCGGCCCCGTCTTCTATTTCAGTGGTCGTTGTGGAAAGCCACCGTTCTCATTGATTCAATAAGCTTCTTAGTTCTGGTCATTTGATTCATTAATTCTTGATCGTGCTATTGTTGGAATAGTTACGCGAATGTGAGTTAATACTTTCTGTCTGTCACAAGGTTTGAACTCAGTATCATAATTGTTGAATTTGTAACTTCAATGAACGTGATAAGTCTCTTCTCGAGTCCACACAATTTTTTAATATACATTTCAAACAGTAGACAGTCCATGGAGGTTGATTATGAAAACATTATATATATTAGAATTGAATCATACATCATAAATGCTATCCATGCATTATAGTCCTGGTCCAATAATATGCAACACTATAGTCAGAACGTCGTAACTATATGTACGCGCGGTTGGGACATCCAACGGCCGACAATGAGATTAGACGTCTGGCGATATAAAACGAATGTGGACCATAATTTCATCCTTCCTTGACTTTAGTTAAAATTACTAACCTCGATACATTCCTCTCTTCATAAGAATATCGGACTGACCCATGTCCGTACTGCAATAACATATGTGCGGCAATATCATGCCTACCACTGGAAGGATTATAGGACACGTCTTATCCGTTTGACGGTCATCTAAGAAAAGGGTGTGGTAACCTAGTCACGGTGCGTGACATACCAACGCATACACGTCATAATCAATCGTGTGTATCGCGTACACTAACTAACAATTATTTACATTATATTAAACGTAGTCACCTATTAATCTTATGCTGTTAACCTCTAGCAGACCATGCCAATAAAATACCTTCTCGTTACTTTAGCCCACCCAAGACTGAGGGGGACTAAAGATGTAGCTTCTGTACAATCTCTATGCTCCTGCGAAGTTCCAGGCAGTGGGATTGACTCGAACATACGACCTCAGGTTTTTAGGACACAAATGAAACCTGTAACAAGGAAAAATAGGGGCTAATTTCTGTCCTCAAGCCCACCTATTTCTATTGTATATGATATGAGCGTGTCTCAGTGTCTGCATGTGGGATGAATGACAACATGGCTCAGTATGATTTAGCAATAGCGAGACAAGACAGGTGTCTACTTGCAAAACATTCTTTCTGATAAACTAATGCATGGATACATTCAATAATATAGATTCAATACATGAATACATTTAATACATTAATACATCCCATAATATAAATCAATACATGAATAAATCCAATAATATGTACACCTAGGTGTGATACAACAATGTCCTTCCCCCTATAATCCCAGGCCCCCCCCCCCTGACGAGTGCTATACAAGCTGGTAACATATATCCTAACAATAACGTTATGTTCTTATGATAGGAATATATGCGACGAGGACTGTTTGGTTATATATATCAGGTGGGAGTTATAGGAGACAATAGATTGGAGTTAGATGAGACAATAGATTGAGTCCTAACAAGGACTGTTTTGGTTATATTGCAGTTTGGAGTTATCAGAGACAATAGACTGAAGTTATAGACTGACAATAGATTGAAGTATGAGTCCTATTAGTCTTCGTCTATTCAATCATAATAGGAAATACAATCATTATACTAAATTTCCCCAAGATACAATCAGTGAACCAAAATATATTAAATATATACAGGTCTGCTGTAAGCCTCTTTTCCTAAAGGTTATCGTAAATTTATATTTACCCTCCAAGATTAAAAAAAAAGGCCAGTTTGGCTCGACTAGTGAAGTAGGTTGCAGGTCGATGCCCTCAGGTAAGCAACAAATCAAGGTGACAGCTTCTTCCTCTTCAGTCAGTATCTCTGGCGTCAAGTTCGGAATTGCGTGGTTAGCATAAAATCCGCCCGATTATATAGGCAGGTAAATACTTAAGGAAAGCTTTCGGTTGGTTCCTGTTGGAGCAAGTTGATTGGTTTCCTCCGGTTTCGTCTTTTGCTCATACCGCCTAATTTTATTCAGTTTTTCGCCGCCATCTTGCGTGAACTGCGTGAACAGTATAATTTATTCTGTCTCAGAGACTGGTGAACGGTGATCGTTGATTGGTTGAAGCAAATCTGTATTTCGACATAGTGATTAACCAAGTAGTGGCTTACACTCGTTTCACGACATAGCCCCCTCCTTTGCTAGCTGTGACTTGTCATTGCTGACGTGTAAACCCCTGCTGTGGTTAATCCTTTTGCGTCTGTCCTTCCAGAGTACTAGGGTGTCGACTTAAAAAATCAGCTCCTACATTGTCTCTTCCCGGAATGTAATTCACGGTAAAGGAATAAGGCGCCAGAAGCAGACTCCACCTTAACAATATTGAATTTAGCTTTTTAGATGCAGCCAAGAATGTTAAAGGTTGGTGATCGCTTTGGACAATGAAGTGTGTCCCATACAGATAAGGTGAAAATTTGTTGATGGACCAAATTAGAGCTAAACATTCTTTCTCTGTGGTCGAGTAATTCAACTCAGCTGCATTCAGCTTCCTACTGGAGTAGGCGACTGGTAAAAGTTTCTCCGGCTGGGCTTTTGATTTCTGCAAGAGAGTTGCACCAATACCTATACTGCTAGCGTCCGTCCTTAATACAAATTCCTGTGTGATATCGGGTAGTGTAAGGATTGGTTTGCTGGTGAGTTTTGCTTTTAGCTCTGTGTAAGCTTTTTCACAATCAGCATTCCATTGGATTTTGTCAGGCTGTCCTTTCTTCGTTAAGTTGGTTAATGGTGCACACAGAGAGTTAAAGTGGGGTATGTACTTCTGATAGAACCCACATAAAGACACGAATGATCTCACATCTTTCTTCGTTTGAGGTCTGGGTGCCTTCTTTAACTTCTCTATATTCTTTGGGTCAGGAGACATATGACCTGTAGAAATAGTGTGACCTAAGAATTCCAACTCCTTACAACCGATATAGCACTTGGTTGGACGTGCAGTCAATCCAGTGGCTCTCAGTCTGTCAAACAACATGGAGAGCGCTAGTATATGCCCTTCAAATGTGCTTGTAGCAACAAGAATGTCATCCATAAAGTTAGTGATATGGGGATTTTGTAGAGGTTCCAATAATTTCCTCATCATTCTTGAAAAGATACTGGGAGCATTTTTCAGCCCAAAGGGTAGTACATTAAACTCGTAGTGTCCGTCTGATGTACTAAATGCCAGCATTTTCCTAACTTCTGGTTTCACTGGTATTTGGTAGTATCCCTTGCTTAGATCTACCTTCGATAAATACCTAGCCTTACTGTTACGTGCAGTCTTTGATATCTTACAATATTATACATTGGTATACTTGTTATGTTCGCAAATATTTTGTAAACAAAATAGTGCTTAAGGAAAAGTCATTATTGAGTTACTTCCCTTGAAAGTTGTGTCGGCTCTTTCGATCGAACTCCGCGGATGGATTCAGTTTTCTGCGATTTATTCTTTGTTTGGGTAGTAATAGATTGTTCTTGCTTCAGAATATCTATGGCCTGAATTTATGTGTATTGTTTGTCTGAGTAGGACGAGTCTGTCTTATATCTGTATATCTTTACATATCTAAGTCGAACTATATGTTCTGTTGTCTCTAGAGAGATCAAAGGCTATTCGGCGGATGTGTCGCTAGAGGGTGGTGTGATTTGGCTTCGTCCTGATGGGGACTGTTTTTTCTATGTCGGCTTGTCGCCGGGAAAAAAGTGATCTCAGTGTTTGTGGGGAAAGTGATAGTCGTCTAGACCTATCGTGTATGCTTTACCCCAGTGTTTATTCGTATTGCCAAGGAATGGCAGAATCATATTTCTGATACCAAGGTAATAATAGAAACTCTTATGAACTTTCGTACGAAGCCACCATTTTCGATAGGTACGATTTGAATGTCTAAGAGAATATATTTGACTCGATGAAAACGACTTCGATTCCTAGCAGCACTATATCCTGTAGAATGCAGTCAATTGTTCATGATCAAATCTACAGAGCAATGAAATGTTTAATGAATGACTAACTTTAGGACAGATTCATTATCTGTATCCAAACGTGAGTGACAGCTCACGAGTGAAGCCATCTTGGAACCAAACAAGTAGTGACTTTCAAGAAGAGAAAAGGGATGCCCGTATTATCGCTTGATTAGTCCAGAGATCACTGCTACACATGAGAACCCTTTATTAGCGGTTCAATATTATTATATGGAAAAATATGTGCTGAACATTATGTTGAAGAATCGTCGCTAGACGAGATTAGGTCTAGAAGCCATCTGAAATATTATTTATAAGCTGACGTGCTCAGTCAGTGAAGTCAGTTGATATATATGTATGGGCGATACTGAGTGCTTGGCTACTGACAGTCCATTATACAATTATTCTACATGAGTGCCCATGTAACATTGCAAGACCATTTATCCACTGTACCATGATGTATTATGCCAACCTGTGATTTGTCACTATCTGTGCTGTCGAGTGTGTACGTCCAATTAAACTTTAGTAAAGGTACACAGTCGTTGGTGTCGATGACTTCCAGCCATACATGAGTGTGAGAAAAGAACATTTGTCAACAACACGAACCCTTATTATCATTCGCACATTATACACTCAATCCATGTCTACACACCACTGCGTAGGTCAAGTTGACATTCCATACACTACAGTGGAGCAAACAACACCATAGAGATCTTATCAACTGATGATGATGATGTCTGCTTCCATCCACTTATACTTATCTTTTGGTGGATATCACTAACTGGAATAAATAGAGGACTTTATCAACTGGTGGACCAGCTTTCTGGGTTTGACCTCGCAGAAGTTCAGAAGTCAACAGATTACCGATACCAGACCGTTTCCTGTGGCTGATGCGACACACTTGCAGTATTGGTTTGCTCTTTGTCAACACTTCGTCACGTGACCTGTCAAGTGAATGCAGTATGTAGGTCAGCGTTGTTGACATTTTTAAATTAGACATTACAGAGTTTCACAGAACAGTTGGACCAATTCTTGTCAATATTAACAGGAAGACAGTATTAGTGAACTAAGAAGTCCTATTTTCATCGATGGATCTTCTTGTTTTCTATATATGAACTTTAATATTTAAGGCCAGAATGTTTAATTGAATAAAGTGGCAGTTTGTTTATTTTCATAAAAATAACTTTGCCATTACTGTAAAACTGAGCCTATTTTGCAACACATACTATCATACACATAATTTATATATATTTATGTTTACATGTTATTTGTTTGTATAGTATGTTAGTTCCTATGTCAGCGGGTTGTGTTTAAGGTTGGGCGGCGTCCTCACAACAGAATATCCCACGTCATAGAGGGTCCGTTGTGGGCGTTTTCTATAGGTGCAATTTTCTTGATTGAAAATTTGCTTGCGACAACTGTTGCTTTTGTGTTAGCTGTGAAGTCTGTAATTATTGTTATTTTTGTAATATTTCTTTGTTCTTTAGTTTTGTTTTGATTTGTTTGTAATTTGTTGGTCTAACCTTTTCTATCTTTCAGTTCTATTCACAATTTATATTCATATATTGTGACGTCATTTGTGTTGTTATTCTTTGCAGATTCAGTGATTATTTTCATTGATTTCCCTATTTGATTTATTTTGATTTCTGCAAACGTTCTTGTATTGTCAGTCCTATTTGTACTTTATGTATTCTGTTGGTTGACATATGTTTTATATAGGTATATTTCATAATACACAATTGCCTGTGCATTGCACTTGGATTATGGTATAAACCAGTACCTGATTATTATTACTGTTATACAAGACCTTATTAAGGCTTGTGACCCACAGATATTGGGATAGTATACTGATTAATCAAGTCAGTAAGAACTTGTGGTATTATTATTGGTTCAGGTGATTAGTATTATTGTTAGACATCATGTCTACATTAGAATATTTCATTACACAAGGGAAATCCCTTGATAAGACTGGTCAACAATTAGAACAATGGGCTGTTGCTCAATATGACAAAGCATTAGCTGCAGAAGAGAAAAAAGCTGCTGCAGAAGAAAGAAAAGCCATGGCTGAAGAGAAAAGATTAGAAAGAGAAGCTGAGGCTGCTGCTGAACAAAAGAAATTACAGATGCAGGTGGAGGAAAGGAGATTTGAAGCTGAACAAAAAAAAATTAGAAAGAGAAGCTGCAGCTGAACAAAAAAAATTAGAAAGAGAAGCTGCAGCTGAACAAAAAAGATTAGACAGGGATGCTGAACAAAAAAGATTAGATGCTGAAGAGAAAAAAGCAATAAGAGAACATGAATTTGAGTTAGAGAAATTGAGATTGACAAGTATGAGTAATGTTAATCAGGCATCTAGTGGTAATGGTAAACCTTCTACTTACAAGGTTAAGATTCCACCGTTCAATCAGTCCAGTGACGATATTACATTCTGGCTGGATAGATTTGAACGTTCTTGTCGTACACATAATGTGGATAAATCACAATACGCTAATCAATTAGCAGAAAACTTGAAAGGTGAATCTTTGACTAGATTATGCCTTGTAGGAGAAGCAGATAAGGATAATTATGATGTCATTAGGGCGGCTTTGATAAAAAAATATCAGCTAAGTGAGGAAGGCTATCGCCTTTTATTAAGACGATGGTGCCTGAGACAGGTGTAGAATTCTCAGAATTCACTGCAAAGGCACGTCTCACAGTTGATCGTTGGATTGAGCTTTCCAAAACAGAAAAAACGTATGAAGGACTTATGGATTTGTTGCTCAGAGATAAGATTATGTCATGTGTTAACAAACCCTTCCTTGAATTTATACATGAGCGTAAACCCAAATCTCTAAAAGAAATGGAAGAATATTGTTCCCAATATGTCACTGCACACCCCGACGTGACTTTTGGCAACACTAAGATTAAGGAGAGTATGCCAGTTGCTTCAGCAACACCATACAATCCCAATTATTCACACAGATTTCAGGGACCTCAAAACAGATTTGATAAAAAAGGTAACCATAATAGTTATCAAAACCAAGGTAACCAATCATTTCAGGGTTCTTCTTCAAAGAACTGGAGACGAGCTGATAGCTCTCGACACAGGGGTGGTCATAATTATAGGAATTTCCGTAGAGGAAGTAATTATAGAAACTATCAGGGTTATCCATCTTGGAGTCAACAAGATCATAATTACAGAGATACTCATTATAATGAATATGATAATGGTAACCAAGGAACTATGACTCAAACCCAAATAGGGGTTACAATAGAGGTAACAATAACTACAGAGGTGATAATAACCGAGGTAGATCTCAAAACAAAAGACATAAACCACATTTTCAGGCAAACTCTGCACAACAAGAGTCCCATGAAGCCTATAAACAGAGTAAAGATAATAATGATGCTAGTAATATGGCATGTGCCGCTTTTGATTTTGGGAGAGCATCTCAGTGCCCCCAATGCAAAACGTTATTTGAGCCAACCACAGTGTCTACTTTAAGCTGTGGCCATCCTCTTCCTGCTCTTCCGGCATCAGTCGCGCATGATGGAAGAGGTTCTCTTGTCTTACATAAGGGTTTAGTGAATAACAATCCAGTCTCTGTGCTATTTGATTCTGGATGCACCACAATTGGTGTTAGGCAGTCACTCGTAGATCCTTCCCGTGCCACTGGACAAGTAGTCAAATGTGTAACATTTGGCGGCACATTAGAGAAATACTCTACTGCTATCATTAGGATTGCTACTCCTTTCTTTACAGGAGATGTACACGTATGTCTTCTCCCGAATCCGATCGCTGACCTCATCATCGGTCGCATTCATGGAGTCAAAGAATGCACTCCGCAACAAATTTCCACGTGGGAAAGGCAAAACATGCAGATTGCTAACGCTGTAGTCACTAGAGCTCAGGCTCTTAATATGCCTCAAACTTCATCTACTGAAGATAATGAAGTGCATAACCAAGATAATCCCTTGGTAATTTCTCGTGACTCGTTTATAAAACAGCAAGAAGATGATCCCACTCTGAAGAAATTCTTCATTCTTGCAACTAAAGGTGATCCGAATAAAGACACAAGTCGTAAATCGTGGATTACAAAGAAGAATGGCGTACTTGTACGTATGGTTCAAGACTCCATTACGTCAAGTCATTCTCAAATCCTGGTTCCCAAGAATTTGAGAGTTAAAATTTTGCAGCACGCTCACGACTCTCAGTGTGCTGGACACATGGGTTTTTCCCGTACTAAGTCAAGAGTCCTTGCGGCTTTCTTTTGGCCATTGGTAAACAAGGACATACGAATTTATTGTCGATCTTGTAAAGTATGTCAGGAAGTTAAATCCAAAGGTCCACGGCATGCTGCACCCATTCAGGCGGCGGACATTCCTATTCGGCCGTTCCAAAAAATGGCCATAGACATAATTGGTCCATTTAAGATCAAGTCTGCCAGAGGACATCAGTTTATCTTGACGTGTGTTGATATGTGCACACGTTGGCCAGAGGCTATTCCTCTGAAGAGCATTACTACTGCTGATATTGCAGATGCTCTTTGGCTTATATTTTCTCGTCTGGGGTTCCCCGGAGAGATATTGTCAGACCATGGCACCCAACTAATATCAGATACCATGTCTCAAGTAATGTCTACTCTGCAGATAGATAGATCTTTAAGTAGTATCTACCATCCAATGTCTAATGGTATGGTCGAACGCCTTAATAGAACACTTAAAAACTTACTGGGGAAGATAACTGAGGATCATCCTCAAGACTGGGACAGAGTTTTACCTGCGGCCCTCTTCGCTTACAGAGAGGTACCCAATGAACATACAGGATTTTCTCCCTTTGAACTCGTCTTTGGCGCGCGTCCGCGTGGCCCTATGTCGTTGCTTCACGATCTCATTACATCTGACAATATTGACGATGACACAAAGTCATCCTACGAATATGTCATCGCGTTGAGACAAAAGATTATCGAAGCATGCAAATTAGCAACTTCTTCTTCTGAATTTGCGAAACAGAAGGCAAGGCAATTTGCCAATAAGAAGAGATGCTTACGACAACTTTGTCCTGGTGACAAAGCATTTGTATTACTACCTTGTAGGGAAAACAGACTACTTATTTCTTGGAAAGGTCCGTACGATATAATATCGAAAATTTCCGATGTCGACTATATTGTCGATATTGATGGGAAGCATAAAACCTTCCACATCAATATGCTTACGGAATTCCATGAACGTCCAGATTATTTGCAACCCATTTTCCAAGCAACGGACAATTCTCCAGTACAACATGGTCATTACTCATCACTGTCCGTGATACAGGATGAGGAAACAAGTTTTTCAGATGTAAATCTTCCTCTTCCAATGATCCCACTTCATTCTAGTGAATCATGGAAGAACGTTACTGTCTCTCCTGATTTGTCTCTAGGAGAACAGCGACAAGTTTCAACTATGTTGCAAACATTTCAGGATGTACTCACTGACATCCCTGGACAAACGCATGTCATTGAACATGACATTGTTCTAACTGACCATACTCCTATTAGGGTTAGACCTTATCCTATACCTATACATTTTCAAGCACAGGTCGAGAAAGAGTTGGATGAGATGATAGATCTGAAAATAATCGAACCATCCACCTCTGCATATTCTTCGCCGATGGTTATTGTTCGTAAAAAAGACAATAACATACGTCTTTGCGTTGACTATCGAAAATTGAATCAAGTAACGAAGTTCGATGCCGAACCTATGCCTTTACTGGAAGAGCTACTTACTCGACTCTCCAAATCTCATTTTTTCACTAAACTTGATTTGTCTAAAGGATATTGGCAAGTTCCTTTATCTGAACGCGCCAAACCTCTCACGGCTTTTTCAACACCTAGAGGTTTGTTCCAATGGAATTTTATGCCTTTCGGTCTTATGAACGCACCAGCTACATTCGTACGCATGATGCGCCGAATCCTATCTTATCGGTCAGATGTCATTGCATATCTAGACGACATCTGTCTTTTCAGCGATACTTGGGAAGATCACTATTCAGGGTTAGATGAATTGCTGTCTACTTTGCGCGAGCACAACCTGACAGCGAAACCCTCTAAAGCCTATATTGGTTTTAGCGAAATTTCTTTCCTAGGCCACCGAGTTGGTCATGGTTTCCTAAAGACAGAGGACCATAATACTAGTAAGATACTTAACATCTCAATCCCTAAGACTAAAAAACAGGTGAGAAGTCTGTTAGGTCTTATTCAATTTTATGGCAGATTCATTCAGAATCTATCCTCTATCATGGCACATCTTTCGACACTTCTAAAGAAAGGTTCGCCTAATGTGGTCCACTGGTCTCAGGAATGCCAATGCTCTCTGGATACGATTAAAACATTGTTTTCAACACCACCTATTTTAGTGCTACCTACTAAAGATAAGACATTCGTTCTTCGTAGTGATGCTTCATCCACTGGGATTGGAGCGGCACTAATGCAAGAGTACTCTGGAACTCTGCATCCTGTAATGTATATTTCCAGAAAACTTAATGCGGCAGAAAGGAATTATTCGGTTTTAGACCGTGAGCTATTAGCTATGGTTTGGTCGATCCTCAAACTACAGAGATTCCTTCTAGGCGCACATTTCATAGTAGAAACCGACCAAAAAGCTCTTACTGCTATACAGAGTAAGAATTTGAAGAGCTCGAGGTCTACTCGATATGCAATTGCTCTTCAACCTTTTCATTTCTCTGTGCGAGCTATTCGTGGATCAGATAATGTGATGGCAGACATTCTGTCAAGATGCCCACATGATTCCACATAACTATTAGGGCTTAGACTTCTTGATATGTCTAGTTCTATAGTAGTTCCTTTTCTATATCATGATAGATACACATTCGTAATTTAATAATATAATGATTGTATCACTACATAGCGGTTCATTGATGTTTATTCACCGCTGTGCTTTGGTGATTTTTTCTTCATAAATCATAAATTTAAGATATCTAATACGAAATGATGATATGAATTTTTTAGGCATTGTGTAATTGCCAGAATTGTATTATACTTTGATGACACCTTCCTGGAAAAATATACTTGTAGAGAAATAATTTCTCTCAGTTTATGAGACACATTCTCACCAGTCGCTCCATAAGTCGACTTAGCCTCATATTAGGCGTTATAGGTATTCCTGATATTTTCATCTGCGCATTATTCATGCGTTGTGAGCCTATTGTACGTTGCTCCTAGATGTATTTCAAAAAAAAAAAAAAAATGTTCCTTTTTTTTTTTTTTCCCGGGAGGTGTGGTAAGACTGTTACGTGCAGTCTTTGATATCTTACAATATTATACATTGGTATACTTGTTATGATCGCAAATATTTTGTAAACAAAATAGTGCTTAAGGAAAAGTCATTATTGAGTTACTTCCCTTGAAAGTTGTGTCGGCTCTTTCGATCGAACTCCGCGGATGGATCCAGTTTTCTGCGATTTATTCTTTGTTTGGGTAGTAATAGATTGTTCTTGCTTCAGAATATCTATGGCCTGAATTTATGTGTATTGTTTGTCTGAGTAGGAAGAGTCTGTCTTATATCTGTATATCTTTACATATCTAAGTCGAACTATATGTTCTGTTGTCTCTAGAGAGGTCAAAGGCTATTCGGCGGATGTGTCGCTAGAGGGTGGTGTGATTTGGCTTCGTGCTGATGGGGACTGTTTTTTCTATGTCGGCTTGTCGCCGGGAAAAATGTGATCTCAGTGTTTGTGGGGAAAGTGATAGTCGTCTAGACCTATCGTGTATGCTTTACCCCAGTGTTTATTCGTATTGCCAAGGAATGGCAGAATCATATTTCTGATACCAAGGTAATAATAGAAACTCTTATGAACTTTCGTACGAAGCCACCATTTTCGATAGGTACGATTTGAATGTCTAAGAGAATATATTTGACTCGATGAAAACGACTTCGATTCCTAGCAGCACTATATCCTGTAGAATGCAGTCAATTGTTCATGATCAAATCTACAGAGCAATGAAATGTTTAATGAATGACTAACTTTAGGACAGATTCATTATCTGTATCCAAACGTGAGTGACAGCTCATGAGTGAAGCCATCTTGGAACCAAACAAGTAGTGACTTTCAAGAAGAGAAAAGGGATGCCCGTATTATCGCTTGATTAGTCCAGAGATCACTGCTACACATGAGAACCCTTTATTAGCGGTTCAATATTATTATATGGAAAAATATGTGCTGAACATTATGTTGAAGAATCGTCGCTAGACGAGATTAGGTCTAGAAGCCATCTGAAATATTATTTATAAGCTGACGTGCTCAGTCAGTGAAGTCAGTTGATATATATGTATGGGCGATACTGAGTGCTTGGCTACTGACAGTCCATTATACAATTATTCTACATGAGTGCCCATGTAACATTGCAAGACCATTTATCCACTGTACCATGATGTATTATGCCAACCTGTGATTTGTCACTATCTGTGCTGTCGAGTGTATACGTCCAATTAAACTGTAGAAAGGTACACAGTCGTTGGTGTCGATGACTTCCAGCCATACATGAGTGTGAGAAAAGAACATTTGTCAACAACACGAACCCTTATTATCATTCGCACATTATACACTCAATCCATGTCTACACACCACTGCGTAGGTCAAGTTGACATTCCATACACTACAGTGGAGCAAACAACACCATAGAGATCTTATCAACTGATGATAATGATGTCTGCTTCCATCCACTTATACTTATCTTTTGGTGGATATCACTAACTGGAATAAATAGAGGACTTTATCACTTACTCAGTGTAGAGAATAGCTGGTTGGTGTCATGTAATGGGTCCACCTGAGATTCTGTGATCGCATTAAGCTTCCGGTAGTCAATACATAACCTGTGTTCACCACTAGGCTTCCTTAATAGCACCACACTTGAGCTATAGGGAGATTCAGACTTTGAAATAATTCTCTTTTAAGAGATAGTCAATCTCATCCTTGAGTGTTTGTGCTTGCTATTGTTCAGTCCATGTCCGCAGCAATGCTTCCAGTGGACTGTGTATGGGGACGGCAATACTACAACGTTGCCGGACCCACGCCTATTTCTATTGTAAGGGGCAGTATACCGAAGTGGGGCCTGTCTCCCTCAACTATTTGGTACAGCCCTGGTTCCTACCTCCTTTGGTTCGGGTTTGTTTCTGCAGCTTTTTTAATACTGGTTGCTGACTAACCAAATTTTCCAAATGATCCAGGCCATGGTGTTCCGACAAATATCTAGTCGGGGTGGGATGTCTCTCGTCCCCTCTCTGTACAATACGGAGAGTTGCCATGGTTACTGGTGTAACAGTAGACTTGTTGTGATTTCGTTTTCTCGTTATCACTGCTTCTACCTGTTGTTTTCTCTTGTGTATCTTCTTTGTGGGCCTACGTCCGCAACAATGCTTCCCTAGGTCCTGTAACTGGTCTACGCTTCTGAATGAGGTTACCTGGTTACATTCTGAACAGGATTTCATATACCGACTCATGTCTTCAATTATTCCTGGCCAGTAATATCGCAATGCTATATTTTGACAAGTGGCCCCTTTTCCTCTGTGACCACTGCTTGATGTAGCATGCTCTTGCTCCATAATTTCCCCCCTATAGAATTTTGGCACTACTAGCTGTCCATGCCCTTTAGGTCCTTTTCCAGCTTGTCTGTAGAGTAGGCCATTTTCCATATAGTAGTCTCCTTTCTCTGGAGGGTTATGGGCCTTTGGCAATTTGCCAAAACAAGGCTTCAATGTGCTGTCTGCTGTTTGAGCCTTTTTCATCTTTGTACGATGAATGGTTATTGGATCTCCCTTCTCCTTTTTGGTGCTCGACCTGGTATGGTTTCCTGCCATGACAACAGGTTTTATTGGGTCACCCAAAAAGACATATTTACATCCTATTAATAATAATAATAATAAATTCTTTAAGCGCCAAACACGGCGCATAAGGCAGAAACCAGTGCTCTCCAGGTTGTTCGTTGTGACGCCACTCCTCTTAGCTCTTGCACATTATTTAGGCCCAACGTTCTTCCTTCTCTTATTATTGTTCTTCTGAGTGTTTCTTTTGGTCTTCCTTTTTTCCGCTTACCCTCAGGAACCCAAGTGAGTGCCTGTAGTGGTATTCTGTTGTTTTGCATTCGTAGGACATGACCGATATATGACCATCGTCTTTTCCTTATATAGTCGGAGACATATTTCTGCCTAGAGTCTTCTCTTATTCGTCGATTAGTCTTGAATTCTTTCCAACTGATGTTCATGAGTTTTCTAAGACATTTGTTCTCGAATGTATTCAGCTTGTTCTCCAATGATTTTGTTATTTTCCAGCGGGTATATAGGATCATCACTTACTGCTGCTCTTATCACTCCTTCTACATAGCGAGTTCTCACGTTGATCCTTGCTATGGGAAGTGTCATGGTGCCGGTTCCCTGCATTGCCCCTTGTATGTCCACTGTTTCTGTGGTAAGTTGGTCAGGGTGCACTAGGGTTGCACTCACGACTGAGTCGAATTCCAAACCTGAATCATATAAGCACTGAATTTTAGTGCCATTACATGTCACTTCCTCACAGACAGGGGGATGATGGAAGTCCTTCTGACTTACTGCCATTTCCTTCCTTCCCTTGTTCCCTGTTGTGAGACACGCAGCGTAATAAGGAGGGTTGTTCCTTCTGCAGTCTGCAGTATTGTGGTTACTCATTAGACAAGTTTTACACCACTTTCCTTCCTTCCGGTAAGGTGTCTTATCCGATCTTAGAGGGTTTTTGTCCTTTTGGTCAAATCTTTGTTTATTCCTTGTGTTATGGTCTTTTTGTTCATATTTGGTATAGTTTTGTGATGATGTGAAGTTTTCATCCTACTTTTTCCTATTTCCTAATACTTCTGCCTGGGCTGCTTGATATCTCTCAGCAACAGTTACAGTATCTTCCAATCTCTCTGCTCCTTGTTCCATGATAAACTTCCTCATTTCTTGAGGCATGGACTCTTTCACTTGCTCCATTATTATAATTTCTTTCAGATCCTGACACTTTCCTAAACTACTCCATTTTTCCAAATAGGTTTCCAGTCTAGCAGAGAATTGGTGATAGTTTTCTCCTGGAAGAAGTTTAGCTGTTCGGAATTTCTTTCTATATGATTCTGAGTTCTTTTCATATCTCACAAGCAGTGCCTGCTTCAGGATTTCATAATCTTCCTGGTCATCTCTTGAGAGCTTCAAATACACATCGTAAGCCACACCTCTCAATCCCTGAGATAGTTTAAGACTCCATTTTTCTTTCACTAAGCCATAGGTAGTGGCTAGTCTTTCTTATCTATCCAGGTACGACTCAATGGCGTCTTATTTCTCAACAAATGGGTCCAGTTGAAAATTCATGGCCCCACTTGAGGTGCTCTGGCTGGAGCTACTCTCAGAGTGAGGTGAGCTACCACCATTATTGCCAGTATTTGCCTGAATTTCAAGCTCTTTTAATCTCAATTGATGGTCTCTCTCTGCTTGTAATTTCCTTTCCTCAGCTTCTAACCTTTTAGTTTCTCTTTCAGCTTCCAGTCTTTTGTCTTCTCTCTCAGCTTCCAGTCTTTTGTCTTCTCTCTCAGCTTCCAGTCTTTTGACTTCTCTTTCAGCTTCCATTCTTTTGACTTCTCTTTCAGCTTGCAACCTCCTTTCTTCAGCCTCAAATTTCTTTGCTTCTCTATCAGCCTCTAATTTCTTTGCTTCAGTCTCTAATTGCAACTTTCTTTCTTCCCTATCCATGTGTTTGTCCACTTCTGTTGTGACATACTGAGTGAGAGCATCACCTGTCAAATTTAATTACTTCACTAGATCAGCCATGGCGTTACTTAGATAGGGTATGTATATTTACTATAACCAATTTATTGTAATTAAACTTAATTAATTTAAATGAACAAAAAATTTCCGTGCAACTTTGTGAGCATCAACTATTTACTGAGTACTAAATGGTACTCCTCCTAAGAAAACAATAAAAAAAAATCCTATTATAGAATTTTTTTTTTTTATCTATGGGTGGCACAAGATAGAATGTAGATAGATGAATAGACTAAGTATGGCTCAAGATATAGAGAAATATCCCAGGAACGAGCCCCCAGTGTGGCGAGAGGTTTTGTTTGGCTCTTGGATCAGTATAGTACTGACAATTACAGAAATAGAATTTCTGCAGAAAATGGTGAAGTCCCAGTGTCTGAGAGGACTACTGGTATCACAAATTAGTTACGGCTGTGAATGTTCTGATCTCGAAACAATAGTAGAGAGGAGACCGACATAAAGCGCCACCTCCGCTGTGTAACTAACTGTGATATTAATAAACAAGGAAACAGATTTTACTTAACTAAGATAACATTGACAAGTCGTTCAAATACAATTTCCTTCTTATTTATTTAGTATATACACTATCTACTCTTGTGCTGAAGGGTGAATGTTGAAAAAATGGAATGTACTGAATTTGTAAGTTTACATATGATTTACAAATATATATATATATATATATATATATATATATATATATATATATATATATATATATATATATATATATATATATATATATATATATATATATATATATATATATAATAGTTGCCCATCGCAAGCGAAGATGGCGACAGCTTCAGAATTGAATTGTGAGACATCAGTGCCGTGATCTCATGTGGCTAATTAGTCCTATTTTGGCCCTACAGGCCATGCCACATACGGGGCACACATGGTTAGAGTCGATAGTAGTGTTGCTGCGCATTCTGACTTTTCTTGCAGCACGCTTGCCTTCTGCCTTATCAGCTAGATTCTGTTCTGCAGTGCGAGCGCCTTGAGTAATGTTTGTCCGCCAGGCAGAGCGATCATGTGCGATAGTCTCCCAGGAGGAGACATCAATTTTGAAGCTGCTCAACGATGCTTTCAGTGTGTCTTTGAAACGTTTCTTTTGTCCCCCTACTGCTCGCTTACCCATAGAGAGTTCGCTGTACATCAACTGCTTTGTAAATAAATATTACAACAAGTTTTCCAATTATAGGAACAAAAATTATATCAGCTGTGCTGTTAATTAAGGATATAACACTTATCAGCTATGTTGTTATTTTTGTCTCTTGCTATGCTAATTTAACTTTCTCATCACTGACAGTTTCTATGCTCACAATGCTGACAGAAATGGTACTAATGTGTACTCATCTCTTAAAACGTTCTGTTCTCCTTAGTTTGGTTCACACAACTCCTGCTGAGGCTCGTTACTTTAGCCCACCCAAGACTGAGGGGGACTAAAGATGTAGCTTCTGTACAATCTCTATGCTCCTGCGAAATTCCAGGCAGCGGGATTGACTCGAACATACGACCTCAGGTTTTTAGGACACAAATGAAACCTGTAACAAGGAAAAATAGGGGCTAATTTCTGTCCTCAAGCCCACCTATTTCTATTGTATATGATATGAGCGTGTCTCAGTGTCTGCATGTGGGATGAATGACAACATGGCTCAGTATGATTTAGCAATAGCGAGACACGACAGGTGTCTACTTGCAAAACATTCTTTCTGATAAACTAATGCATGGATACATTCAATAATATAGATTCAATACATGAATACATTTAATACATTAATACATCCCATAATATAAATCAATACATGAATAAATCCAATAATATGTACACCTAGATGTGATACAACAATGTCCTTCCCCCTATAATCCCAGGCCCCCTCTGACGAGTGCTATACAAGCTGGTAACATATATCCTAACAATAACGTTATGTTCTTATGATAGGAATATATGCGACGAGGACTGTTTGGTTATATATATCAGGTGGGAGTTATAGGAGACAATAAATTGGAGTTAGATGAGACAATAGATTGAGTCCTAACAAGGACTGTTTTGGTTATATTGCAGTTTGGAGTTATCAGAGACAATAGACTGAAGTTATAGACTGACAATAGATTGAAGTATGAGTCCTATTAGTCTTCGTCTATTCAATCATAATAGGAAATACAATCATTATACTAAATTTCCCCAAGATACAATCAGTGAACCAAAATATATTAAATATATACAGGTCTGCTGTAAGCCTCTTTTCTTAAAGGTTATCGTAAATTTATATTTACCCTCCAAGATTTAAAAAAAAGCCAGTTTGACTCGACTAGTGAAGTAGGTTGCAGGTCGATGCCCTCAGGTAAGCAACAAATCAAGGTGACAGCTTCTTCCTCTTCAGTCAGTATCTCTGGCGTCAAGTTCGGGGTTGCGTGGTTAGCATAAAATCCGCCCGATTATATAGGCAGGTAAATACTTAAGGAAAGCTTTCGGTTGGTTCCTGGCGGAGCAAGTTGATTGGTTTCCTCCGGTTTCGTCGTTTGCTCATACCGCCTAATTTTATTCAGTTTTTCGCCGCCATCTTGCGTGAACTGCGTGAACAGTATAATTTATTCTGTCTCAGAGACTGGTGAACGGTGATCGTTGATTGGTTGAAGCAAATCTGTATTTCGACATAGTGATTAACCAAGTAGTGGCTTACACTCGTTTCACGACATGTGAGTTGACCTTTTTATCCATATGTTGTTTTCCTATATCTGTCGTGTTAACGATTTTATCTAGAATTTTAAATAGGAAAAACACAGGATTTCTCAATGCACGGACACTTATTCTTGCAAAATTCTTCACAACTACTTACTCCCTTCTGATTTCCTTGTACCTATACATAAATGAAGATATTCCCGTCAAAAGGAGACCATTCTCAACCTTGTCTGTCATTCTGTTCTCCTTCCCGATGTCTAATTCTAACCATGATTTCGGACGATTTATTCTTCCTTATACACTCGCCGAAGTCGTTAAATCTGTCCGTGAGAAACCCCTTTTCTGATTGGCTGCCCTAGATACACACAGGAAAATACCCCCGCATTCCTTTGTTCAGGCCAGAACACTGGTGTCCCACTTTTCGGTCTTCACACATTTAACTATGCAATTGCGTAACATGCGACAGAGCCTCCCTCTCTTTTAAGCTGTAAATTTCTACAGCTAACAACTGTAAGCTTTGCCGTAGTTAATGTTCTTCTTACTCTCGTTCTATCTCAGTTGGGTGTGGACTAAGAAAATCTGCTCCAACATTTTCTTTACCAGGAATGTAATGCACTGTAAACGAATATGGAGCTAAAAGTAGACTCCATCTGAGCAATCTGGAATTTAATTTTCTCGACACCGCCAAAAATGTGAGAGGTTGATGGTCATTTTGTAATATGAAATGTTTGCCGTACAAATAGGTCGAGAACTTCTCGATGGACCAGACTTCCGCCAATCATTCTTTCTCTATAGTAGAATAGTTCAGTTCGGCCGAATTTAGTTTCCTACTAGCGTAGGCGACTGGTAAAAGTTCTTCCGGCTGGGCTTTTGATTTTTGCAACAGCGTTGCTCCTATTCCAATATTACTTGCATCCGTTCGCAATACAAATTCCTGAGTGATATCGGGTAATGCAAGGATGGGTTTGCTGGTGAGTTTTTACTTTAAGTCCGTGTAAGCGTTCTCACACTCAGCATTCCACTCAATATTATCAGGCTGACCTTTCTTCGTTAAGTCTGTTAACGGTGCACACAGAGAGTTAAAGTTGGATATATACTTTTGGTAAAATCCGCATAAGGACACAAATGACCTTACATCTTTCTTAGTTCTTGGTCTGGGTGCCTTCTTCAACTTCTCAATATTCTTTGGGTCAGGAGACATGTGACCTCTAGAAATAGTGTGACCAAGGAATTCCAATTCCTTACACCCAATATAACACTTGGTTGGACGTGCAGTCAGTCCAGTTTCTCTTAGTCTGTCAAACAACATGGAGAGTGATTCTACATGCTCCTCAAATGTATTGGTAGCAACCAGTATGTCATCCATGAAGTTAGTGATGTGTGGATTTTTTAGAGGCTCCAACAGTTTCCTCATCATTCTTGAAAATACACTTGGTGCATTTTTCAAGCCAAATGGCAGTACATTGAACTCATAATGTCCTTCCGATGTACTGAATGCCAACATGTGCCTTATTTCTGATTTCACTGGTATTTGGTAGTATCCCTTGCTTAGATCTACTTTAGAAAAATACCTAGGTTCACTCAGTGTAGAGAACAATTGGTTGGTGTCAGGTAACGGATCCACTTGAGATTGTGTGACAGCATTTAACTTCCTGTAATCTATGCACAACCTATGTTCTCCACTAGGTTTCCTTAATAGCACTACACTGGAGTTGTAGGGAGATTCCGACTTTGAGATGATCTTCTCCTTTAATAAATAATCAATCTCTTCCCGTAGTGCCTGTGCCTTTGCATAAGTCTTCATACATACTGGTGTGGGATCGGTTACCGTCATGTTGTACTCTAACAGATTTGTACAACCAGGCTTATCTGTGAGCACATCAGCATTGGTTTCCAACACTTCCTGAACTTGCCTCTTCTGCTCAGGAGTTAAATGATCACTAATATTCACTTGATCATAACTCTCTGTAGCCTTCAATGGGTATTCCATAGAGGAAAGAGGTTCATTTTCCATTTCTGTTGCAATGGCTAGGGTCATGATATGTGCAACTTCTGATGATTCCCTGTCATAATACTTTTTAAGAAGATTGACATGGTACACTTTCTCTTTTCCCTTATTGTCAATCTTGTAGTTAGTTCTGGAAAGTTTCTCCAGAATGACATAGGGTCCCTGCCATCCAATTTGCAATTTATTATTGCTGCTGGGCAACAGAAGTAGGACTTTTTCTCCCACAGCAAGTTCTCTATCCTTTGCTTTTTTGTTGTAATAAGCAGCATGCTTCCTCCTGGCCTGTCTCAAGTTCTCATTTGCCAGTTTCCACCCTGTTTTTAATCGAGAAGTTAACTCGTTGACATACTGATATGAGGATGTCACTGTTTCCTCAGCCTTCTCATCAGTCCATGTTCGCAGCAATGCTTCCATTGGACCTTTGATTGGTCTTCCAAACAACAAAGTAGCTGGAGCCAATCCAGTTGAATTGTGTGGGACTTCCCTGTATGCAAATAGTGCAGCAGGTAAATATACATCCCAAGTGTCAGGTTTTTCACTTGCCAGCTTTCTAAGTATGGATATAAGCGTCCCGTTGAAGCGCTCTACTTGCCCGTTTCCTTGGGCATGACATGGAGAGCAATAATAATGTCTGGCCTGAAAGATCCTGAACACTTCTTGTGTTAGCTTTCCCTTAAACTGAGAACCATTGTCAGTCAATATCTGATTTGGGAAACCTAACCTAGTGAATATTGTCAACAGTGCCTCAGCCACATGCGTAGAATCTATAGATGACAAGGCTAGTGCTTTTCCCCATATAGAGCAAGTATCAACCAAGGTCAGGATATAAGCATTCCTCTTCTTGGTCCTAGTGAGGGGTCCAACAATATCCACTGCAACACGTTCAAAGGGTGTTCCCATAATGGGCATTTCTCCTAGTGTTGCTGGGGCAGTCCTATGTTTAGGAGCTACTCTTTGGCATTCTGGGCAGGATCTCACATATCTCTTTATGTCCTCTGTGATTCCTGGCCAAAAGTAGTGACACGCTATCCTTTGTCCAGTGGCCCCTATTCCCATATGTCCACTGAAAGGTACAGCATGTCCCAGCTCCATAACCTTCTCCCTGTATGATTTTGGCACTACAAGCTGTCCATGCCCTTGAGGTCCTGTTCCAGCTTTTCTGTAGAGTAGACCATTTTTCATGTAGAAGTCTCCTTTCTCTATAGGGTTATGTGCCTTAGGTAGTTTGCCAAAGCAAGGCTTCAAGGTGCTGTCAGCTGCTTGAGCCTTCTTCATCTCTCCTGGACGTGTATTAATAGGATTTTCCTCCATTTTCCTGGAGCTTGCCCTAGTCTGGACTGTTGCCATAACTACAGGTTTAATGGGTTCTCCTAGGAAAACATACCTACACCCCAAAATCAATGGGTAAATAGGTTCGTCCATCACTGCTGCTTTGATCTCTCCTTCCACATAGCGAGATCTTATGTTGATTCGGGCTATTGGTAGTGTCATGGTTCCTGCTCCCTTGATCGGTCCTCTGATTTCCACTGTCTCTGTGGTTATCTGGTCAGGACTCACCAGAGAAGAGCACACTACCGAGTCAAAATCCAAGCCTGTATCATATAAGCAAAGTACTTGGGTGCCATTCAAGGTCACTTCCTCACAGACAGGGGGATGATGGAGGTCATTGGGACTAACTGCCAGTTCCTTCCTTCCGTTGTTCCCTGTTGTAAGGCATGCAGCATGATGAGGAGGATTCTTCCGTCTGCATTCTGCAGTATTGTGGTTACTAATTTTGCAAATTTTACACCACTTATCTTCCTTTCTTGAAGGTTTCTTGTCAGATCCTAGAGGGTTCTTGTCTTTGTAGTCATATTTTGTTTGTTCTTGGTTGTATTGTCCTTTTGTTCAAACTTGTTTTGGTTTTGTGGTGACTTGAAACTATCTACCTGCTTCTTCTTGTTTCCTTGAAACAGGGGATGAGCCAGTTTGTGACTTTCTGCATAGATGATTATTTCATCTAATCTCTCTCTTTTATGTTCTACTAATAATGTCTTCGTCTCAGGAGACATGGACTCCAGGAGTTGTTCTATCAACATCATCTCCTTGATCCCTTCAAAATCCTGATTGAAGTTTCCTAACTGACACCACCTCAGCAAGTAACTTTCCAAAATTGCTGAAAACTGCTGATACGTTTCTCCTGCCTGGAGCTTAGCAGTTCTAAATCGCCTTCTATAAGCTTCTGCGTTTTGTTCGTAACGCACCAACAATGCTTGTTTCAAGGCTTCATAATTTTCCTGATCTTCTTTTTGCATCTTCAAGTAGACGTTATAAGATACACCCCTCAATCCCTGTGACAACTTCAAATTCCACTTTTCTTTTTCTAGGCCATAAGTAGTGGCCAATCGTTCATATCTGTCAAGGTAATCCTCTATTCCCTCTTCTTTCTCCACAAATGGGTCCAAGTGGAAGTTCATAGCTCCATTGGAGGTGCTTTGGCTGGTGCTGGTATCCAAATGAGATGACCTACTACCATTAGTGGTAGCTGCTGCCTGTATTTCAAGCTCTTTTAATCTCAGCTCATGGTCTCTGTCAGCTTGTAGCTTCCTTTCATCAGCTGTTAATCTTCTTTCTTCAGCCTCCAATTTCTTGGCTTGAGCCTCAACTTCCAACAGCAGCCTCTTTTCTTCAGCTTCCATTCTTTTGGCTTCTCTCTCAGCTTCTAGTCTTTTGGCTTCTCTCTCAGCTTCTGCTTGCAACCTCCTTTCCTCTCTATCCATATGTTTGTCCACTTCAGTTGTGACATACTGGATGAGAGCATCACCTGTCAAGCCCAATTCTTTTCCCATTTGCATGATCGCAGTTCTGAACTTCACTAAGTCAGCCATTATATTAAGTTACGTAGGGTATGAAAACTTACCTAAACTTACTTAAAATAATTATCAAATGGACAACACAATTAATCGTGCAACCTTGTGATAGTCAATATTTACTGAGTACTCTAAGGTACTGTTACTGAGAAAAAAATCTTATTCTAGAATTTTCAAAAAAAAAATTTCTTTTTTTCTCTCTATTGGTGGCCCAAGATAGACTAAAGATAGATGTATTAGATAGAGGATGGCTCAGGATATACAAGAATATCCCGCGATCGAGCCCCCACTGTAGCGGAAGGTTTTATAAGTGTGAGATGATAGTGCTAGAGTAGAAATATTATTCTCTCCAGAATGTGTGAGGTCCCAGTGACAGAGAAGTACACTGGTATCACTCGATAGTCACGGCTGTGAAAGTATCTGAACTGAAAATATTCAGAGAACAGTCAGACCTTACTGCACCACCTCCGCTATGTGACCACCTGTGATATTAATAAAAAATTCAACCAAACTCAGTATCAACTATATTGAATGAATAAAGCTGGTGAATACAATTTATATCCTCTTTATTTACATCTATCTAATTGTAGTGATTGTGTGTGACTGTTGATACAAAATTTATATTTATACAAAAACCAAATTGGCGAAATCAATTACAGTTTACACAAGTTACACTAAAATGTCACTTCTTTAGACTCTTCCAATTAGTTGGGTAATAGACTTCTTCACTGTCTTATTCACTTTATAACTTTCACTAGTTTATCACGCAAATTGTCATCATAAAACTCTGCTTGACAGTTATCACTTCTTGGGTGCACGATTGTCACAAATATCACTCATCTGTTAGGTTAATCAGTGTTCATATGAGATGTACAGCTTCAGTAGGTCGTGCTTCTACCAATCCAGACACTGCCGGGGCGATTAGCATTGATCATCGAGCAATTCTTGATCATTGACCTCTGACTTTTGGTTGACAAGTATGAACCCTCGCAGGATCTAATTAAGATCAGTAAAGACTGGCTTTTGTGGAGTAGCAGAACTGCCTGGCTGCAAATAACAAGATATTGGCCGTGACACGTTTCTCTCTCTCCAGCCGTTGTCCTTCTGTCTTGCTTCGCTGTACAAGTGAATTTGAAATTGTTGTTGTTGTTGTTGTTTTCGTCTACTATGTTGCTGTAATACCCTGTTCAACCTGAAAGTTGGTTATAATTGGGGTATATTGTGTGTTAGGTTCTTCGGTGCTAGTCGTCTGTTAGTCCTGAAAAGGACTGGTCCTGAAAAGGACCACTAGCTGGTTGTCTGGTTTCCTCTTCGTTGCTTGTCGGTCGGTCTTGGTTGTTCATGGTGTTCATTTCATGCCTTCCTATCCGTCTTGTGTCGTTTTGTTAGTTTTTGCTTTCCTCGTTTCTGTTTCTCTTGTCTTCCTGCTTTCCTGTATCTGTAATAGTGCTTTTTCTATTATTGCTGGTAGAAGTTTTTCAAGTGTTTCTTCGATGACTTCCTCGTCTGATTGTTCGTTTGTTTTGGTCGCTCTTGTGTTTGCTGTCATTTCGTCGATGGCTCTTCGCTCTGCTTCAATTTTCTTGAGAATTTTTGAGTTTTCTTCCGTCAGTTCTGTCAGCCTCTTTACATCTGCTTCTATCTGCTGCTGAAGGCTTTGCATGTCTTTCAACATTTCTCTGACGTTCTGTAGTTCTATTACGTCATCACCGCTGTCTTTGTCGTCTTCGGGAGCCTGCTTGTTTCTGTTTACGACCTGTAGTTTCATTTTCATCTCTTTGACTTCAGCGGTTGGTTTTTGCAACTGTCTTCTGTCGATCGTGCGCTGTTTTTCTGCAACATCCGCAGCCACTCTGTGTTTTGTCTCTTTGAAGGGTATGTTTTTGGACACGGCCTCCTTCAAGATGCTCTTTGTTTCCTGGAACATCGGGCAGCCTCGGTACCTAGCCCCGTGGTTTCCGAGGCAGTTTGCACAGGTTCGGTTTGGATTTATGGCCTTGTAATTGTTATCCTCCTTCGCTTTGGTACAGTCGCGATATGGGTGGCTACCCGCACAATACCGGCAAACTGCATCTCTCCTGCACGTTTTCTTAGTGTGTGAATATTTCTGGCAGTTAGAGCACTGCATCACCGGAGAGATATATGCCTCTGTCTTTTTTGTTGTTGTATGGAGTATCAGTCTCTCGGGTCTTGTCGATCCTTCAACCTTTACTATCATCAGATTGGTATCTTTCTTCGCCCAGGTTTTTAGCCTTTCGACCTGCGTGATTTTTAGATCTGCGTTTTCCGCCTGAAGGCGTCTGTGGACCTCGCCTTCGGAACATCTGGTATCCACCCCTCTGATGACCAACTTCTTTGTTGTTTTGTACTTTTCCCCCATCACTTTTATTTGGCGAGGCAACTGGACTTCTTTTGGACTAGATTCCAGTTCGATATTCAGCGAGGTTGTTTTGTCTGTGTTGTTGAGCGATAGTAGGATTCCCTTTTCGTGCCTCCCTACTTTGGCGATACCTCTCCTTCCAGTTATCACCTCGAGGATGTTGATCACTTTGTTGTCGGGTAGGGCCCTGAGTGAGGCCTCGCGTCCTGACGTCTGGGTGATCTTTACGATCATCTCCTGTATCGTTTCTGTGTTGTTTGTCTTTTCAGTGGTTGGCCTTTGTTTCCTTCTACAGTCTTGGTTCGAATCTTGTTCCTGTTCTTTGTTATAAGGTGTTATATCTTGCTTCTGGGCCCTTGAGTTGTCGGCTGTTGTTTCCCGAGGACCAGGAATGGTAGCTTGCTTCTCAGTGTTTTCGATGTTTGGCACTCCTGGGGCTACTTCTACTATCGCTTCTTGAAGAGCGAGTCTAAGGAACTCGTCTCCGTTGTCAATTCTTCGAAGTGCGTCTATATTGGTCTCTGCGATATCTTCCTCTTGTACCTGTCTGTGCTGCTGAGCTGTCTCTATCAATTCTTTCATAGTGCTTGCAGGTGGGTCGGCTGTCATCTCGGCCTCGTGTGGTGGTGTCAACGGTGTTTTGTGCAGCATCTCTGTGGTAGATAGGGTTTCTGCTGACGATTCGGGTATGTGCGGTGGTGGCCCCCTGGTTTCAAGCTCCTGTCTTCTTTTCACTCTTCTTTCATGCATCTGCTTTATCTGTTGATGCGCTCTCAATATTTCTTCACGTTCTGGGTCTTCTTCATCATCTTCTTCCTCGCTCGCCTTGAAAAGGACGGTGGATGCGTTGTGCCTGTTTACTTCACCTAGGCCAGGGACGTTTGCATCTGCTCTCTCCTCTACCTCGCAAGGAGTCGGGCCACTCAGACTCTCAGTCATCGCGCTTGCAGGTAGGTTGGCTGTTTTTCCCGGCTGGCTGTTTTTGCTTTGGTTCAGCGCTGGTGGGCTGGTGTAGATCTTTCTCTTCTTGGCGTGCGGTTTTTTTCGGGTCATTTTGACGATAATGCGAACTTTTCTCGAATAGTGGCGTCCTGAGAAGGACGTTGGTCGGTTGCAATGTTATCCGTGGAAGAACGAAAATTTGGTGAATTTGAAATCATTTACGACCGCCCTTATATAGGGAGCTTTCGGACGTACAGGAAACAAGGCTCGCAACTCCAGCAAACTTCCCAAAATAGTTGTAACTTCGAGGGGGTTGTGCTAAATGAGTTTCAAACCTTGGTCTCGTGCATTTCACCTTTCCCAGTTCAAGCCTTTGGAGTTATATATTTCTGTTCTCTGTGAGTTGACCTTTATATCCATATGTTATTTTCCTATATCTGTCGTGTTAACGATTTTATCTAGAATTTTAAATAGGAAAAACACAGGATTTCTCAATGCACGGACACTTATTCTTGCAAAATTCTTCACAACTACTTACTCCCTTCTGATTTCCTTGTACCTATACATAAATGAAGATATTCCCGTCAAAAGGAGACCATTCTCATCCTTGTCTGTCATTCTGTTCTCCTTCCCGATGTCTAATTCTAACCATGATTTCGGACGATTTATTCTTCCTTATACACTCGCCGAAGTCGTTAAATCGGTCCGCGGGAAACCCCTTTTCTGATTGGCTGCCCTAGATACACACAGGAAAATACCCCCGCATTCCTTTGTTCAGGCCAGAACACTGGTGTCCCACTTTTCGGTCTTCACACATTTAACTATGCAATTGCGTAACATGCGACAGTAACGCTACTCAAGTTCTATTTCTTAAGCTGCGGATAAAGTCCTGAGCGGTAAGCAAACTCTCAGTATTCGCTTAATTAGCTAACTCTAATATCAAGGGATTAGTTAATGGATGTAAAGTGTGAAATACTAAATATTGTGGTTTTTATTTCTTGACATTAGAATGATAGCTTTTTGCATTTATGTATTTTGAATGTTATTGATGCATTATAATGATGTAAGTACTGGCTGATATGGGAAAGTACTACATTCTAATGATTTTGGAAATGTGATGAAAAAAACAACTGTTGTGAACGAGAGAAGAACCATGTTGTTCAAGGAACGAGTGAATGAAATAGCATTCCTCCAATGCAGTCACGCATGGACGCACACGGCAAGGCGTCTGCTTGTAATAAAGGTTGACCTGACTGACCTGACCAGTGTGAGACTACCGCTAGACAGGAATTTGTAAACAAATGGACAGTCGCCTTTAAAGGAAAAGACTGACGTTACGGTTCAGGTAAATATATTATTAGGCACCATTCTGAGACGAAATGTCCAGAGTGGCTGTAGTTAATATATCTGTATAAAACAGAAGATTGATTGCCTGTATTGTCTTCCACAGCCCAGTTGCAGAATCCTAGCCAGTTTCTGGATTTTGATTGCTGTAAATTGTTGCGAGTAAACCGCCTAGTTGCTCTATGCTACAGAGAGAACTTGTGCTTACGTCTTAAACCTAGCGGTGATATCACTAATCAGCAACCCTGAGCAGTCTGCAGCTTTAAGCATTCAACACCTCGTCAGCGCCTGAACATCATAACGCAACTTCACAACCAGGTTAACAAAAAGCCTAGTCATCTCTTGGACTGTAGCTCAACTGAATCACATTATCCAGTTGGTAACTCCTACCTACTGAGACGCCCAGGAGAAGTCCCAGCAGATAAGTCTACGTAAAGCTCAGACCAAAATCAGAATTCACTTATCCAAGAAATAGCCATAGGAATAAACTTTCGTCAGTGAGGAAAATAGCCTCTTATTCTTATCTGAACCAAAGACACTGACAGTTCTAAATTTCCTAGTATTTCTTTTTTTCAAAGTACATGTCAACATTGATTTTATTTTCTACTGTAATTAAAGTAATTATGTACATTCTGTAACTCACCATCATTCTGAGTTTGACTTAGTAGATTGTATGTTCGGTTCAGAAAAACATTCTCAACCCTCCGTGTATTACTTGTTACTATTAGTTCATCTTCAAAAAGATTTGAGTAAGAAAGAGTTAGTCGTCGCCAGAAAAATACAAGAGTTGGTAGTCTAAAAGGTGAGAGAATCACTGACACCAACCTGTGCCCTTCTGTTAACTCTTTCCCTCAACACTAGCTCACATCTGTGAAAACTAGTGTCTAAAGGTCTATGTGCTTCCTACACATCTTCCTTTACATACTTGTGGTGAATTAAGTGTTTATTATTGGTTTAAATATTATATTAATGGTATCTGGTGTGAGGTCAGCTATGCAAGTCCCTGAGGTTTATTAAATACAAATAAGTTTACAGGGTACCTGTCTGCTTCCACCACGACCTCACCCGATTATATATCTTCCCCTACTGAAGTTGAACGTTTTTGTTCCTCACTGTCTGATACACTATCTTTTGTGAAAACTGAGAGAGTGGATTGTTTGTGATATCAATTTCCCAGACAAGTCTTATCTGAGGTCTCTGGAACCAGGCTGGTTGAAGTATGTATAAAACGCCAGCATCCACTGCCAAGACACGATTCTGCTTCTATAGGTAAATCACTGTGTAGGCACTCAGTAGTTAGGCCTCACTGCAGAACTTAGGGACAGGTGTTAGATCACCTGGGCTCACTTTCAATCGTAGATGAAACTCGCATCAAAGAAATCTACACACTAAACAGTTGAATATTGCGGTATATGGCATAATCCAAATCGCTGCTAGTGCAGAAATAGCAAACAAGTAAGTACTCCTTCCTTGTCTTAAAACAACTTCTTTAGTGTATCAATTTTAGTTAACAAGTGGCCCCGAATACCAACTACTAATTGGTTTTATACAACCGGTTGTCTATTATACTACAGCCAATCAGAGACTGTTTAGTGAATAGCGTTCCTTTTCAAATAAAACTGACCTCAAATATTCAAAATAAGGACTCCTTCCCTCCTATTCAAATATGTAAACACGAACCGTGACACTCCTTCCGATACTCCGACTCAACCCCCCCCCCCCCCCCCATTAGTACGGCATATTAAAAAAAATCCCACGTTAACCTTAATTTTTCCTTTTATTTTCAAACTACCGTATGTAGAACGAACACTACGCTACGTCACAAGTGTGTGTGTGTATCGTCTGCCAATTCCAACCGTGTGAATATATGTCCAGACAGTTTCGTTCTACAAGAAAATATTTAGTCTCAGCCAACGCTAGCAACGCGTATAATGTTAGACTGCGGAAAATCGTTTTGGCATTACTTCGGTATACCATTTTAGCGTGCTGCTGGCGTATGGGAAGAAGCCAGTCAGACACAAACGGACTGGTTCTATATATTAGCATTGGGAGTAAAATTTCCTGGAATTTAGCGTTTGTTCTCACAGATTTTACTACACACCTCCTTTCCTAAAACTTGCAATCATTGCATGTTATTATCTGTGAGACAATTAGCGTAAATAAAGTACTATTCCCTAGGCTGTTCCTGCCCTTGTGTTTTCATGGATTTCTGCAGTGGGGTCATTCAAAGTAAGCAGAACTCAAGAAAGCTGCCACAGACCTCTGCAATCCAGGAATCTATTTCAGTTATGTTACTGAACAGCTGTGAGTGTTACTGCTTGTCTTAATGCTGTTTAGCAATCAGTATTCACCATTTCTCTTCTCTGGGTCTGCTCAACGACATGTCCCGAGAATATTAGATGTTCCTCAAATTGTACGTTATGAGGAGTTGATCTATATGGTGATATCTGAGTTGTGTAGGGGATCCAATAATTTCCTGATCAGCCTTAATAAACACTCGGACTATCCTCAATTCAAAAAGGCAACAATGGAGGCACTCTGCTCCTCCGAAATGTTCACAGCCAACAATTGGTCTGATCTCAGGCTTGATTGAATGTGGAAACCCCCTTCTAATAATATTCTTATAATATTCTATAATGTGCCACTCAAATGGAGGCCATATTCACCAACTATATTCTCCGCCTACCGACAATTTGGTGAAATAAGATAATATGTGGGGAAATGAGTTTCTGCATCAGAAATCAATTCTCCCTTATCTTTGCTATAATATATGTGGGTGATCTCCATCCAGGGTCCGATCAATACTTCCCCTTGGACGGTATAGGGTCGGGTGACTACCAATGTCACCAGTGCCCTTTTCATGCTAAATTAATAGCCATATTGTGATGCGCTGTGAGCATTTTCCGAATTGCTCACTCGTCCACTCCCCACTTTTCTTCTAACATTTTGTTTCGGGTTCAAATCTGGCGGATTATCTTCAATATTAATTTCAGCCAGTTCCCTAACTGCGGCTTCAAACTGAGCCTGGGTTGACTGGTCTGAGTTTCTATTTTCTCTGGATGCCCTTCTCAGAGTTGCTAATCTAAATATTTTTGGTGAAAACTGTTGGTGGGAAGGTGGATACCTATCCTCTATGTCAACCTTATTATTTTTATTTTCCTTGTTATTTTTAAGCCCATATGTTTCAGAATGCTTGGCTGGCATCTGATTATGATTTTCCCAACTTGGGGAATGTACCTTGCTACATTTTTCACAGGCCCCCACAAATTGTGCAATATCAGCAGCTACTTGGGGCCAGTAATATTTTTCCGATGTCCTTTGACGTGTGGTTCCATTCCTCTGATGTCTACCGTCGGGTACAACATGAGCTTGTGCCATCACCTTTTCCCTGTAGGGAGTTGGCAATACCAACTGTCCCTGTTCTTTGGATCCTGCTCTAGCTTTCCTGAAGAGCAGTCCCTCCTTCAAATAAAATTGTCCTTTGTTAGGGTGTGCATGGCTGGTTGGCAATTTTCCAAAGCAAGGTTTTAATGTTTTATCCTTTGCCTGGGCCTTTCTCATCTGCTTATGAGAATAAACTAGTGGTGGTTCCTCCTCCGTTCTACTAGGGGTCGACCTAACCTGAAGCGTGGCCATTACCACAGGTTTTACCGGGCTTCATAGAAAAACATATTTACTTCCTAAATCCAGCGGGTAATTAAGGTCGTCACACACGGCTGCTCTGATCACTCCTTCCACGTACCTTGTCTCTACATTGATCTCGGCTACTGGAAGTGTCATGGTGTCTATTCCCTTTACGGCCCCTTGTATCTCCACTTTCTCTGTGGTATACTGTTCAGGGTGCACTAGGGTTGCACTCACAACTGAGTCATATTCTAAACCTGAATCGTAAAGGCACCTAACCTTGGCACCATTACATGTCACTTCTTCACAGATGGGGGGATGTTGAAGATTAATATGATTCTCTGTCAGTTTCTTCTTCCCCTTGTCCACTGTTATCATGCATGCCGTGTGATATGGAGGAACTTTCCTACCACAGTCAATAGTATTATGATTATTCATCCTACAAACTTTACAATATTTCCCTTCTGGTTTATAGGGTCTCCTTTCTCTGAAATGCGAGTTTCTATCTTGTTGGTCAAAACTTGGCCTATCATAATAGGCTTTACCCTTATTAAACTTATCTCTGTGTTCATAGTTAGGTTGGTTTTGGTTTGTTGCAGCTTTATCATGGTCTATAGGCTTCTTCTTTAAACTTGCTATCTCAGACTGTGCTGCCTGATATCTCTCAGCCACATTTAAGATCTCCCCCAGCCTCTCAGCACCCTGTTCCGTGAGAAATTTTCTCAGGTCTGGAGCCATGGACTCTCTTAACTGCTCAGTCATAATCATTTCCTTTAAATCTTGGGTTTTCCCCAGAGCAGTCCATTTCTCCAGGTATGTCTCCAGGCGAGCAGAGAACTGGTGGTAAGTCTCTCCAGTCAACAGTTTGGCATCCCTAAATTTCTTTCTGTAAAATTCACTGTTTTTCTCATATCTAACTAGAAGAGCTTGCTTAAGAATGTCGTAGTCATCCTGATCATCCTTGCTCATTTTGGCGAAGACCTCATAAGAGGTTCCCCTAAGCCCCCGAGATACCTTCATACTCCATCTCTCTTTCTCTAGTCCATACATAGTAGCTAACCTTTCAAATCTAGATAAAAATGACTCAATATCATCATCTTTTTCTACAAATGGGTCCAACTGAAACCCCATGGCTGAGGTTGAGGCGACCTGGCTTGCAGCAGAGTCGGAGGTGGATGAGCTACTTCCATTATCAGGAGCATGGCCTTGTAACTCCATCTCCCTTAGTCGCAACTCATGTTCCCTTTGTAACCGTTTCTCTTCTTTCTCAGCCTCCATCTGTAATCTCTTCTCCTCCTTGGCAGCCTCCAACCTCTTTTCTTCTTTCCTGGCTTCAGCCTCAAGCTTCTTCTCCAACTGCAGCCTCTTGATCTCAGCCTCCCTGTTAGCCTCTAATTTCTTAAGCTCCCTAGCATCCTCTAACATAATTCTCTTCTCCTCAGCTAATCTCTTATCTTCCCTTTCCATATACTTATCGCACTCTGATGTCACATACTGAATCAGAGCTTGCCCATCTAAATTCATTTCCTTTGCAGTCTGCACAGCAGCAGATCTGTATTTAGCCATATCCGCCATTTTATAGTTAACAATATGAAATACTATCCACTACCTTCACTAATTAACCAACTCTAAACACAAGACAAAGGGCAATGATATCTCAAACCACTCTCAAATTATTTTTACTATTAGATTTTACAAATGCTGGGACTAGTGATTCACTTAATGTAGGGTACTAAGAACCTTTAAATCCCGGAAGAGCGTCCCAATTAATGTGGTGAATTAAGTTTTTATTATTGGTTTAAATATTATATTAATGGTATCTGGTGTGAGGTCAGCTATGCAAGTCCCTGAGGTTTATTAAATACAAATAAGTTTACAGGGTACCTGTCTGCTTCCACCACGACCTCACCCGATTATATATCTTCCCCTACTGAAGTGTATTGGTGTGTGTATGTTGTCTAGCAAGTGTCTAGGGTATATGCAATGTGATGAAGTGTATGAACAGGACAACAACTACAACTATTACTAATAAACAATGATTAAACAAGTCACTGGGTAAAGTTTGGAATGTAACTTATTTTTTTTTTCAATTTATTTTCCTGTATCTAGTTATTCTTCTGACACAGGAATAATCAACTCAACATGATAATGAAATTATTTACAACCAATTATTTTACAACTGTCATTGAGTCGGTGTTATCCCACAATTATTTATATGTCTCAAACTGGGAAAATGTCAAGTATTTCTTGCTCCTAGAAAAGGGTACAAGTTTATTGAACGTTTTTGTTCCTCACTGTCTGATACACTATCTTTTGTGAAAACTGAGAGAGTGGATTGTTTGTGATATCAATTTCCCAGACAAGTCTTATCTGAGGTCTCTGGAACCAGGCTGGTTGAAGTATGTATAAAACGCCAGCATCCACTGCCAAGACACGATTCTGCTTCTATCTCACTGTGTAGGCACTCTGTAGTTAGGCCTCACTGCAGAACTTAGGGACAGGTGTTAGATCACCTGGGCTCACTTTCAATCGTAGATGAAACTCGCATCAAAGAAATCTACACACTAAACAGTTGAATATTGCGGTATATGGCATAATCCAAATCGCTGCTAGTGCAGAAATAGCAAACAAGTAAGTACTCCTTCCTTGTCTTAAAACAACTTCTTTAGTGTATCAATTTTAGTTAACAAGTGGCCCCGAATACCAACTACTAATTGGTTTTATACAACCGGTTGTCTATTATACTACAGCCAATCAGAGACTGTTTAGTGAATAGCGTTCCTTTTCAAATAAAACTGACCTCAAATATTCAAAATAAGGACTCCTTCCCTCCTATTCAAACATGTAAACACGAACCGTGACACTCCTTCCGATACTCCGACTCATTTCCCCGCACCCCCCCCCCCCCCCCCCCCCCCCCCCCCCCCCCCCCCCCCCACCCCCCCCCCCCATTAGTACGGCATATTCAAAAAATCCCACGTTAACCTTAATTTTTCCTTTTATTTTCAAACTACCGTATGTAGAACGAACACTACGCTACGTCACAAGTGTGTGTGTGTATCGTCTGCCAATTCCAACCGTGTGAATATATGTCCAGACAGTTTCGTTCTACAAGAAAATATTTAGTCTCAGCCAACGCTAGCAATGCGTATAATGTTAGACTGCAGAAAATCGTTTTGGCATTACTTCGGTATACCATTTTAGCGTGCTGCTGGCGTATGGGAAGAAGCCAGTCAGACACAAACGGGCTGGTTCTATATATTAGCATTGGGAGTACAATTTCCTGGAATTTAGCGTTTGTTCTCACAGATTTTACTACAATACTTACATCATCCATCATAAAGTAAAACTCTTTATGCGACAATTGGGTTCTCATTCTCCGACAATTGGAGTGTACCATCAACTATATCTGCAAAAAATTGGAGGCTCAGTTCGGAATCTTACCTTTGGTAACCTATCTGCAGAAGAATTGTTGAATCTTTAACTAGTAGTCTATCAATACGTTGGAGTAGAATCTGTTGTATATCCCTAGACAACGAAACCTCTTATATTGTCTGAACAGAATTGTGGAATTACACAGTAGAATAAGGAAAGTGAAATCTGAATGGTCCTGGAATTAATTAATTAATTATTTAATTAATTAAGTTACTTAGATTAATTAAGTTCATTAAGTTAATTGGTGGCTTAAGATAACTAAGTGTACAAGTTGATGATTGTGTGTGAAAGACTGGCTGCAATTGTAATACCTTACTTCAGAAGAAATAAGAGTATACACAGGGTTAAAAATAAATAAATTATACTTGAGTCTGGCTCAAGTTAATAATCTCTTAATTCAGTAGAAATAAGTATATTATTAAACTATCAATTATACTAGTCTCCTGAAAAGGGATACATTACGTCAGTAGACTTAATAGTATTACCTCGAGCTTCTGTAAATTGATCAGTGGTTATTATTACAATACTTCATAGAATTATTAGTAATAATCGGAAGCAAGTGTAGCGTCTGTCTAAAGTTAATAATACCTTAATTCAGCAGAAATAAGTATTATTAAAATATCAATTATACTAGCATCTGTAAAGGGATACATTACGTCAGTAGACTTAATAGTATTACCTCGAGCTTCTGTAAATTGATCAGTGGTTTATTATTACAATACTTCATAGAATTATTGGTAATAACGGGAAACTAGTGCAGCGTATACTGAGAGATTGAACTACCTACCCAGCGATCTAAAATGAACGCAGTAGCGGAACTAAGAGCTCAATTTTTCCAATATCTGCTGGATCACAAAGTGAACGATTCCATAAAAATTATAAGATGTCTAGATACATGGATAAGTGACTCTTATTTGGAAGACGAGGAAAGCGGTTACTCGAGAAAGTTAATTGCGAAACATGTCTTAGAACAGGCAGAACTTTTCACGAGAACAGAGATGGAAATGATAGAGAGTGATGAAAAATGGACTCGCGACTGGAACGAGAAGGAAGCCAAGTGGAAAGAAGAGGCCAGAAGCAGTGAAGCAGCATATGAGAGGGAACAGCTGGAAGCTCACCCCTACCTTAAAGTGAAGACGCCGCCACTGAAAAATTCAAAACTCGCAAGGAGATTTGAAACCCATGGTTAGTCATGAGGCCACGGAATCCCACAGCCCCACTCCCAGGTCAGATGAACCATTACTTCAGAAGGAAGCACCCTCTGCTCCACAGGAAGCGCAACTTAGTACTCAGAGCCCATGGTTAGGCAAAGCAGAGAGGCGGACATCGAACTCGATAAGTCATGACCCCTTTGTGAAGGTACCTACGCACATAAATGCTGGTAGTATGAGGAAAAGTACACTCTCGTCAGGAACACGTCAGAAAAGGAATTTCCCAGACACCCTGAACATCTCTAATAATCAACAACGTGCCTTCGCTCAATCTCAGAAAGCACACAAAGACCGATTTCATAACCACAATAAAAGCGCTCAGGACTACAAAAACACTAGAAACCGGAGGATTGGAGACTGTAAAGAATTGTCTAAGCAGACAGAAAATTTCAGTAACGGCCCCATCCCGCAATTAATGTCACCTGGGCAACAAAAGGACAGAGAGCTTAATAGTAGCCCAGAGGAAGCTCTCATTGTTGATACTTACGGAGTGAACGACAAGGGAAGTTACATAGTTCTAGGAGAACTAAAACAGCCTTTGAAGGTACACGCGGAACCACGCAAAGGTCTGATAAAACATGTGACTCATAGAGACAAAATGGGTTCTTTAATTAGAGTCGTAGAACAGGTTCAAGAGGAAACTTCTTTACCTGTCACTTTATCCACTGGAATGTTGGAAAAGTATAAACCGGCAGAACTTTGCCATATCACTGGGTTTAACCCAGCACCAAAAACCCCACCCCTTCTCTGTGAAAGAGAAGCGAATATGACACCCAGCGAACGTAGTTCACAGGCGCCAGGTGGACAAAGTCCCTTCTGTGAAAACATCATGCAAACGGAAATTTTAGCACCCTTACCAAACAATGGACCAGAGGAACATAAAAACACCGGGGAAAATATCGTCATCGACAGAAACAATGGAACGCGCGTTGTCAGCTCGAAGCCTGACCATTTCTTGCCTCAGTGCACGGATGAAAATGAGAGAGTTCATACTTCTGCTGAGAAGCCATTCTATAACAGCTTCCCTAATCTCAAGGAGACGATTAGTTTTACAGAAGGAGATGCCTATTTTCAAATTAGAGGAGATACGCCAGGGTCTTTGAAAGATCCAAACAAAATTTTTCTTGAGAAAATCACAACAGTGGTTGGAAAAACCCAGGCTGAGAATCATTCAGCCGAGACTGAGATACAAGATACGCCTGTGGTTGAGAAGAGTATGGATAATGGGAATAACCAGCGAATAGACAGAAAATTTACTGGAGGGAATGACTCTCGCATTAAACCACCTGTGAGCACAGCTATAAAGTTGATTTTCACCCACCAAAAACTGCGTCGTTCATACCTGAACGCCAGTTACCCTAAATCTTGGTGTGATTTATCAATGATCAAGTTATCTGCAAAGTTGGGATGTTTCGGAAACTTGAGAGTTGCTGTTTATAACCCACGTAGGGCATGGAAAACTTTCAATCCAGAAAGAAAGAACGGGAACATTCACCGTCTAAGCAGGTCGAACGTAGGAGCGAAGTTAAGGAGATACCTGAGAATGTCCTATGCCTCATGGGAGAAACACCGTCTAAGGTCTCATTGTTACCGTGACAAAGGATGTTTTGCACGCCCATTCAAGCGGGCCACGGAACAATGCCAGACTAAGCGCAGCGAACATACAACAGAAAGTGGACGCTCAGAACTAGTTCATTCGAAACTTCTTTTGTATGAAGAGGTAAATGGGTACAGCATTTTGACCGGACAAACTATCTTAGTAAGAATTACGAATTCATTGAAAACTCAGCACGACTTCAGGGATTCTCAAAATGTAGAGCCATGGCCAAGTGGAGCGTTAGCAAGCGGGCAAAGGTCGAGCGAATTAAAAAGTTGGGTGACAGAAGGAATTTATAATTTAGACAAAGACCTTCTCTCTTTGAATAGTTTGCAACTATTTTAAATTGGGGAGTATCTGTCACAGAGTGCTCGAAGGTTTTGTCTGGATTATGTTTAAATTCCTTACTTTTCTATTCCTTCACATATGTTGTCTGTTTTCTCTACGAAATATTTGCACCTGCGTTCGTTTCTTTAGCTGTTTTTCAAGTCTTCACTAATAGTCCTGTCATACGATCCCAAATTCTATCTTTGTCTACAACGGCACTTAAAAGCATTTCTTTAAGGACGTCTATACGATTTATTCGCTTAGTCGAAACAACAGTGGTTTTCAGAGTATCATATTTCCGTGTTCAGTGGTCAACTAAAGAACGCCACGATAAATCTTGTACGTGTCTAAGCAAGAGACGGGAAATAATTAACTTGGCGTGGGAACCAGAAATGTTTTAACTTCATGCAAACGAACGCTGAGTTTTAAGATCACTTGCTGATTAACCGTTGGAAGACAACGCACGCTTATAGAAGAGAAGCCTCATACCACCTCATACCTACAAGTATATGTGATTGAGAGTAACGCTACTCAAGTTCTATTTCTTAAGCTGCGGATAAAGTCCTGAGCGGTAAGCAAACTCTCAGTATTCGCTTAATTAGCTAACTCTAATATCAAGGGATTAGTTAATGGATGTAAAGTGTGAAATACTAAATATTGTGGTTTTTATTTCTTGACATTAGAATGATAGCTTTTTGCATTTATGTATTTTGAATGTTATTGATGCATTATAATGATGTAAGTACTGGCTGATATGGGAAAGTACTACATTGTAATGATTTTGGAAATGTGATGAAAAAACAACTGTTGTGAACGAGAGAAGAACCATGTTGTTCAAGGAACGAGTGAATGAAATAGCATTCCCCCAATGCAGTCACGCATGGACGCACACGGCAAGGCGTCTGCTTGTAATAAAGGTTGACCTGACTGACCTGACCAGTGTGAGACTACCGCTAGACAGGAATTTGTAAACAAATGGACAGTCGCCTTTAAAGGAAAAGACTGACGTTACGGTTCAGGTAAATATATTATTAGGCACCATTCTGAGACGAAATGTCCAGAGTGGCTGTAGTTAATATATCTGTATAAAACAGAAGATTGATTGCCTGTATTGTCTTCCACAGCCCAGTTGCAGAATCCTAGCCAGTTTCTGGATTTTGATTGCTGTAAATTGTTGCGAGTAAACCGCCTAGTTGCTCTATGCTACAGAGAGAACTAGTGCTTACGTCTCAAACCTAGCGGTGATATCACTAATCAGCAACCCTGAGCAGTCTTCAGCTTTAAGCAGTCAACACCTCGTCAGCGCCTGAACATCATAACCCAACTGCACAACCAGGTTAACGGAAAGCCTAGTCATCTCTTGGACTGTAGCTCAACTGAATCACATTATCCAGTTGGTAACTCCTACCTACTGAGACACCCAGGAAAAGTCCCAGCAGATAAGTCTACGTAAAGCCCAGAACAAAATCAGAATTCACTTATCCAAGAAATAGCCATAGGAATAAACTTTCGTCAGTGAGGAAAATAGCCTCTTATTCTTATCAGAACCAAAGACACTGACAGTTCTAAATTTCCTAGTATTTCTTTTTTTCAAAGTACATGTCAACATTGATTTTATTTTCTACTGTAATTAAAGTAATTATGTACATTCTGTAACTCACCATCATTCTGAGTTTGACTTAGTAGATTGTATGTTCTGTTCAGAAAAACATTCTCAACCCTCCTTGTATTACTTGTTACTATTAGTTCATCTTCAAAAAGATTTGAGTAAGAAAGAGTTAGTCGTCGCCAGAAAAATACAAGAGTTGGTAGTCTAAAAGGTGAGAGAATCACTGACACCAACCTGTGCCCTTCTGTTAACTCTTTCCCTCAACACTAGCTCACATCTGTGAAAACTAGTGTCTAAAGGTCTATGTGCTTCCTACACATCTTCTTTTACATACTTACATCATCCATCATAAAGTAAAACTCTTTATGCGACAATTGGAGTGTACCATCAACTATAACTGCGACAGGGACACATAAGTATTTGTTGGGAAACTCAATACTCAGAGGGTATTTGTTTCTCTTCTTTTGTGACACTAGTTGGTGGTACCATTTGAGGGTACTATCTCTGGAACAAGTGAGGGTATGATTGGCCTGAAGTCGACGCTAGACAACATCACCAGACGGGTCCTAGAGACGCGGGACCAGCTTGTTAGTTACTCCGTGACACTTCTTGGAACGTGCTGCAACTTTCAAACTTGACCAGTGACGAGTGTGATCCAGTCATCTATCTGCAAAGAACCAAACTTCAGCTAGAACAGAACAGACAAACTCACTTGCAGCTAAGTAGAAACATAAAAGCTGCTAAGTGAAAAATCGAATTTTTTAACGCCATAACATCATCTAGTGATGATAACTTTTTCTATAAGGAATTATTCATTTTTATAACTGTTAAAACATAATTAATTATTAAATTTGTTACTTGTATAAAGCCAAGTCTAAAGTTGATTTTATCATTTTGAATGTACTACATCGTTATGTCTCAGACAATTTCTTAAATACACTTAAACAGAGCTATTGTCACGGATTGCCTCCCTTTAGCTCTGCAGTAGTGGTCCACCAGTGGCCAACACTCAAGAGTATCTAATATGGGTCTTCAAAGGTGTCTACCTTCGCACAAGATTACTCTTGGCAGGGTTGTAGATAGAAGGATAATGATACTTCTATCTCAAGAACAATGCTGCATAGGGCAGAGCACTATTAACGTGTATCTGATCCGTCGCTTTTCGTGAAGAATTAAGCAATGGTTTTAGCCCGTTCAAGAACCCAGCTAGTGTACATCTAACGAAATTCTTTTATAAGTATTTGCTCTATAGATGTTAATATATTAAAGAGTCTTGCTCATTCGTTAGCTTTCATACCTATAATAACTGAATCAACAATAATTGCTTTGTTTTAAAATAACATGTAACAAATTTAATAATCAATTAGTTTGAACAGGTTAAAATAACGATGGAATGATGGTGCATTTTAGATGTATATAAAATTCTCTTCACTGAGATTTGGGTGAGGATTTATAAAATCTGTGTCCTTTTGCTGTTTCCTTTAATAAGAACTTAGATGGTCTAAGTGAGTCCTGCAGCCGTGGTTTCGCCAATTCTTTTGTGATGATAGCACTTCTCCACACAACTCGTCCAATGTAGGCGGTTAGTGTTGAATCCCTGCTCTTGACTCACAACTAGTGGCGTAGAAACTTTAGTCTTGCAGCTTCGTACCACGAACTTTAGATAAAATAAAAAAGACAAAAGCCTCTGCTAAATACACCGGGTTGGAAGATTAACAGGAGCATTATCTCATGTGTCCACCCACCAACGTTAGCCTCTCTGAATACTTAGACTTCTTGAGTATACACAGCGTAACTCAGGAAATATGACTAGAAATCACCGCTATTCTTCTGGTTATTTTAATGGGAAAAATGTGTCTAGACAGCGAGAGGGCAATGGCTTGCCTGAATTACAATTAACAAGGTACATATATCTCACAAAATGATGCTATACACTTTAGGCACATGTGATGTAATCATCACTTCTCACTGCTCCATTCGGAGTCTGGGGTCACCTCTGCTGTCGGTTTTCTGTACGACTAGCAAAAAAGCAATCACCAGCGCTTGCTTTAGTGATTTATCTATATACTATTTCAGATATTGAGGTTACCAGCATCAAATATTACCACTTAGCAAGAAAAACATGTTAAATTCACATTTGTAAAATATAGGTTCACAACTTACCCCAAATGGGATCTGCAATCTCCTCGCACATCTGTATTGACAGAACTTTGATTAGATACTTCGTACACTGGTCTGGGACATTTTATTATTCCTCTTATGACTTGATTCTGATTCCTTAAGTATCCAGTCTTTGTATTTAACATGAGCGTTCTCTTTTAAGTTATGAAGACGCCCAAATACTTTGATAAGTCACTTATAATTGTGGAGTTTTTTGTCCGGTCCTTGTGCTTCTGATTCCTTAAGTATCCAGTCTTTGTATTTAAAATGTGGGTGTTGCTGCTAAAAACTTGTAGCAACTTATTCTGACCATGCATTCTGACTAGATTCATTTTTTAATGCATGGGAAGGAACTCATGAAATTGTAGTCA
Organism: Oreohelix idahoensis; assembly: GCA_024509875.1. Classification (NCBI taxonomy): domain Eukaryota; kingdom Metazoa; phylum Mollusca; class Gastropoda; order Stylommatophora; family Oreohelicidae; genus Oreohelix; species Oreohelix idahoensis. Next base: position 461,327 of record JAMPIV010005926.1, read on the forward strand.
CTTTTATTTCTACAGTCGTCTAATCTTGATAGCTATCGTTAAGAAGTTGTCTTATCTTGATAGCTAGGGTTGCCGATAGCTGTGTGAACGATTTTGAGTCACGACCATATATGGAGCGCTCAGATCGTCAGTTCTTTGAAAACAGTTGGCAATCGCAATGTTTCAAGATTCATTTCCTTTTAAGGTAATAGGTCTTAAGTCGAACATTGTAGAACATTCTTCGTTTCGTAAATTGGCCTGAGTTGTATTCGATTCGCGTGTTCTGCGCATGTCCCTTTTTGTGGCGTTGGTAAAACGATTTCCGCCCAGGTCAGTCTGTGCTGAGAAGCTGTGAAGGCGAGACGTAGCTATGTGCTAGTCTTCGCTTAGTTTATTCAGGAAGGAGTCCTCATGATTGTTGTTCCTATCTTGAGATGATATATCTCTGTGTTATTCCTAATGCCTGGAGGCATATGTGATTATTCATTTAATTCCTTATGAACAGGTAATTAAATCCCTTTTTTGGCTGAGTAACTTTATCGCCATCTTGTGATGTTGACTTTTGCTTAGCCTGCCTTATTCTAAAGTCTACGATATGACTAGTTTGCTCAGCTCACGATCCACTTAGATTGTCACGCATCGATTGATGCCTGTCCTACGGACTATTTGCTTCCTGAACTTTGTTGATGGATCTAGGTTTGATACCTTTGCTGTTTGCTGGACAATAGAGGACGATAATGTGGCGCTCAAAAGACATGCCTGTCTTGTTGAGGTCAAATCGAGGAGACCATCTTTAATCTCCTAGTTGATATCTTCTAGCTCTTATGGAAAGGGGAAGTTTACTACCTGACTACATGTACAGCGACTTTACGATATCCTAAAAGGCAGATGATGCACATTATTTTGATGCTGTCTGCTGTGCCAGTTGAATTGTCTACATATGTAATAATGACTGTTTGATCGTACCTATGATGTACCTGCTTGTTTATGTCTACACACTTCGTCATTGTGGCGTTTATAATAAATTATACAAAACCGTCACTAGCTGTTGCAAGCATCATTGACTTTTCACATCGTGAGTTAACGTGACGTCATTGTGTGGATTGCCTTGTTCGTAATGCTCACTGTCTGTATACACATCTACATCACACTTAAACCAGACTACAGACACCAAGTTACTACGCCTCATCATCCCTGGTGTCTGAGGGTGGCACACTACTCCGCAAAGGCCAGGATTATCATACCTTGAGAGGAGCAGATGAATTACAACACCCTCAACGTTGTGTGGCAAATGCGACATCCTCCACAGAACATTTATCAACACATATAATACTTACGCAACATTTGCTACGCTACAATCGTGTAATAAAGACATAGGGCCGCGCGGACGCGCGCCAAAGACAAGTTCAAAGGGAGAAAATCCTGTGTGCTCATTTGGGACCTCTCTATAGGCAAAGAGAGCCGCAGGTAAAACCCTGTCCCAATCTTGAGGATGGTCTTCAGTTATCTTACCAAGTAAAGTCTTGAGCGTTCTATTCAGACGCTCAACTAACCCATTAGACATAGGATGATAGATGCTACTGAGAGATCTTTTAATGTGTAAGGTAGACATTACTTGAGACATAGTATCAGATATGAGTTGAGTTCCATGGTCTGACAGTATTTCTCTGGGGAACCCCAAGCGAGAAAATATCAGCCAAAGAGCATCTGCGATATCTGTAGTAGATATGCTCTTTAGAGGGATAGCCTCTGGCCAACGTGTGCACATATCGACACATGTAAGAATAAACTGATGTCCTCTGGCCGACTTTATCTTAAAAGGGCCAATAATATCTATGGCCATTTTCTGGAATGGCCGAATAGGGATGTCAGCAGCCTGGATAGGCGCAGCATGTCGTGGTCCTCTAGATTTGACCTCCTGACATACCTGACATGATCGGCAGTATATACGGATGTCCTTGTTAACAAAGGGCCAAAAGAAAGCCGCAAGGACTCTCGACTTTGTACGGGAAAATCCCATGTGTCCAGCACATTGCAAGTCATGAGCATGCTGCAATATTTGCACTCTCATACTCTTGGGAACAAGAATTTGCGAATGTGCTGACGTAGCCGAGTCTTGTACCATACGTACAAGTACGCCGTTTTTCATTTCTATCCAAGATTTTCTTTGTGTATCCTTATTTGGATCACCTTTCTTCGCAAGAATGAAGAATTTCTTTAGCGTAGGATCTTCTTCTTGTAATTTTATGAACGAGTCACGAGAAATAACCAAGGTACTATCTTGGCTATGAACTTCATTATCATTATTCAACGAAGTTTGCGGTGTTTGTAGAGCTTGTGCTCTTGTAACCACTGCATTGGTAGCTTGCATATTATCATCTTCCCAAGCAGCAATCTGCTGTGGGGTACATTCCCTAACTCCGTGGATACGACCAATAATAAGGTCCGCAATAGGATTAGGTAAGAGACAGGCATGCACATCTCCCGTAAAGAAAGGAGTGGCAATGTGAATTATAGCAGTAGGATATTTCTCTAGAGTGCCGCCAAATGTGACACATTTGATACCCCTTCCTGTCGCACAGGATGGATCTACAAGCGATTGTCTAACACCAATAGTGGTGCATCCGGAATCGAAAAGTAGTGAGACCGGAGTATTATTAACAAGACCCTTATGTAGGATTAGAGAACCTCTCCCGTCATGTGCAACCGAAGCAGGAAGAGCGGGGAGAGGGTGACCACAACTCAAAGTCGATATTGTAGTCGGTTCGAACAAAGTACTGCATTGGGGGCACTTGTTTGCTCTTCCAAAGTCTAATGAAGAACAAGTGACAGCGTCAGAGTTTTTATTATCAGAAACCTGATTACAGGCTCCCTGAGATTCTTGTTGAACCGAGTTAGCCTGCTGATATCTCTTTTTTTTTTTGTATTGAGATCTACCGCGACTACTATTACCTCTGAAGTTATCACTGTTGTTATTGTCTCTGTAGTTAGTTATTATTGTCTCTATTATAACTGTTATCATGTTTCGAACTACAGTTTCCATGATTATTATCATGTCCACATTGATGTGAACATCTATTTGTTTGGTTTTGAGGTCTACGCGAGGAAAAACCTCTGTTACCATATCCTCTTCTGAAATGCCTAAAATTATTATGTTGGAAGTAACGAGGACTGTCAGCTCGTCTCCAATTCTTCGACGAAGAATCACCCTGAAATTGATTTCCGTAGTTTTGACCGTAACTACGGTTACTTTTCTTATCAAAATTTTGTTGGAATCTATTACTAGTGTTTTGACTATAAGGTGCTGCCGAAGCAACTGGCAGACCTTCTTTTACTTTAGAGTTACCAATGGTTGCGTGAGGATGAGCAGTTATGTATTGGCTACAGAAATCTTCCATTTCTTTTATTGTTTTAGGTTTACGTTCATGAAGGAAAGCAAGGAAAGACTCATTAACAGAAGACATGACTTTGTCTCTAAGTATTAAGTCCATAAGTCCTTCATAAGTTTTTTCTGTCTTAGACAGCTCCACCCAACGTAAAAAAGTAAGACGTGTCTTTGATATGAATTCAGAGAATTGCACACCAGTTTCTGGTAACATATTTTTAAATTGAAGACGATAGCCGTCTTCGTCAAGTTGGTATTTTTTTAACAACATAGCCCTGACAACCTCATAGTTGTTCTTGTCAGGCTCATCTACCATACTTAACATACTTAAAGCATCACCTCTAAGTATTTTGGACAAATGATAAACCTGCAATGATTTATCTATGTTATGTACTTTACATGAAGTTTCAAATCTGTCCAAATAGAATGTTATATCGTCGATGGAAGCATTGAATGGTGGTAGGTTAAGTTTGAAAGTGCTTGCATTAGTCTTATCTGAGACCTTATTTGCATCATTAGCATTACCCATGTTCATCACCCTTAATTTCTCAACTTCCAAAGCTAAGAGTTTTTCTTCATGCTCCTTTTCTTCAGACTCTCTTTGTAACTTCCTTTCTTCAACTTCAGCTTGCTTTTCTAACCTTTTATTTTCAGCCTCTATTTCAAGTCTTTTATTTTCAGCCTCTTTTTCAAGTCTTTTATTTTCAGCCTCAAGTCTTTTCTCTTCAGCTTTTGCTTCTGCTTCTCCTTTTTGTTTTTCCATTTCCATTTGGAATCTTTTTTCATCCACCTGCATTTGCAGTTTCTTTTGTTCAGCTTCCATTGCTTTATCATATTGAGCAGTTGCAAATTCTTCTAACTTATCACCAGTCTTCCCAAGCAATTTACCCTGCTCAATAAAGTGCTCAAATGTAGCCATGATGAGTAATAATATGAGTCCACAACCTGAAATAATTAATTATCTTAATTCAAATTTAATTATAACAAGTCTTAAATGAAGCACTTATTTACTCACAACACTATATTATTATCCCAATCTCTGTGGGAAACAAGTCTTATATCAAAGAACTTGTGTATAGACCTTTTTGAAATATCATCAATCAACTCTTGATCATAGGTGCACTTCCCATTCAATAGTGCACAATACTATTCATCATTTATTAATCATCAGTGTAGTAGTAATGCATAAGCATAACCCACTATTACATGTGAATTAACTACTATAAGTGTAACCAATGACTATGTAAACACAATCACAATGTAAACAATAACCATGTAAACATTACACTGTAAACAATACAATGTAAACAATACAATGTAAACAATACAAAGATTTAGCAACAATACGAATACATTCGTAGAAATCAACAAAAAATAAAGCGAAAATTTAAGAAATATCACAAAAAATGTGATGATATCTACGAGAAGATAACACAAATACAAGACACCACAGTGTATAAACAAAAATGTTGTATGAAACTAAACTATAGTAAAGAGGAGGCTAGCACGTACAAACAAATCAAAACAGAACTAAAGAATGCAGAAAAATAACGAAAACAATACTAACACATGGCATCACAACTAACAAAAAATTAGCAACAGAAGTCGCTTTGCAAATTCCAGTATCGGAAATTTTACACCCTATAGAAAACGCTCACGATAGACGACCTCTATCACGTGGTATGATCTAAGGGAGACTCCGCCCAACCGAAAAACCCGCAGAAACATAAACATATAAATATAAATATACAAATAACACATAAACATATAACATGTAAACAAAAGAATGAGATGAAACACAGAAGACTCAGTAGAAGTATAAGGGCACAGTTCACAAACAAACAGGCCACTTAACTTATGGAATTCCAATCGTCAGTACAGCAAACAGGATGTAATCAGCATTCTGAGATCAAAGATCCAACGTTGATTGCCATCTGTACTTGCATCAAAACAGCTACGACGATGGTTGAGACTTGAGTTTTCAAACGGTACATGCAGTGTACAAGAAGTGTAGAACTCGTCAGCGATGGAACTTGGCCTTCTCCAAAGCAGAACAGCAACAAATCGATTCTCCCGTATGTAACAAAACTGGGAAATGTCACTTTCTTGACTTGGAACAGCAATTGTTGAAAATTCCAAAAAAAGTTCCTGGGCAACGCCGAGTAATTTCGTAACTCTGCACTTCTGTTGTTGTCTTGTCGTAAGTTATAATATTGTTGTAGAGTGCTGAATGAAGCGGGTAAGGGACCCCGAGTATGCTGGTACCAGATCTAACCAGCTTATGGCCACCAAATGTAGCGTAGCAAATGTTGCGTAAGTATTATATGTGTTGATAAATGTTCTGTGGAGGATGTCGCATTTGCCACACAACGTTGAGGGTGTTGTAATTCATCTGCTCCTCTCAAGGTATGATAATCCTGGCCTTTGCGGAGTAGTGTGCCACCCTCAGACACCAGGGATGATGAGGCGTAGTAACTTGGTGTCTGTAGTCTGGTTTAAGTGTGATGTAGATGTGTATACAGACAGTGAGCATTACGAACAAGGCAATCCACACAATGACGTCACGTTAACTCACGATGTGAAAAGTCAATGATGCTTGCAACAGCTAGTGACGGTTTTGTATAATTTATTATAAACGCCACAATGACGAAGTGTGTAGACATAAACAAGCAGGTACATCATAGGTACGATCAAACAGTCATTATTACATATGTAGACAATTCAACTGGCACAGCAGACAGCATCAAAATAATGTGCATCATCTGCCTTTTAGGATATCGTACCCGCTGTACATGTAGTCAGGTAGTAAACTTCCCCTTTCCATAAGAGCTAGAAGATATCAACTAGGAGATTAAAGATGGTCTCCTCGATTTGACCTCAACAAGACAGGCATGTCTTTTGAGCGCCACATTATCGTCCTCTATTGTCCAGCAAACAGCAAAGGTATCAAACCTAGATCCATCAACAAAGTTCAGGAAGCAAATAGTCCGTAGGACAGGCATCAATCGATGCGTGACAATCTAAGTGGATCGTGAGCTGAGCAAACTAGTCATATCGTAGACTTTAGAATAAGGCAGGCTAAGCAAAAGTCAACATCACAAGATGGCGATAAAGTTACTCAGCCAAAAAAGGGATTTAATTACCTGTTCATAAGGAATTAAATGAATAATCACATATGCCTCCAGGCATTAGGAATAACACAGAGATATATCATCTCAAGATAGGAACAACAATCATGAGGACTCCTTCCTGAATAAACTAAGCGAAGACTAGCACATAGCTACGTCTCGCCTTCACAGCTTCTCAGCACAGACTGACCTGGGCGGAAATCGTTTTACCAACGCCACAAAAAGGGACATGCGCAGAAAACGCGAATCGAATACAACTCAGGCCAATTTACGAAACGAAGAATGTTCTACAATGTTCGACTTAAGACCTATTACCTTAAAAGGAAATGAATCTTGAAACATTGCGATTGCCAACTGTTTTCAAAGAACTGACGATCTGAGCGCTCCATATATGGTCGTGACTCAAAATCGTTCACACAGCTATCGGCAACCCTAGCTATCAAGATAAGACAACTTCTTAACGATAGCTATCAAGATTAGACGACTGTAGAAATAAAAGTGACTACAATTTCATGAGTTCCTTCCCATGCATTAAAAAATGAATCTAGTCAGAATGCATGGTCAGAATAAGTTGCTACAAGTTTTTAGCAGCAACATTACCGCCACCTCCCGATAAAAAAAAAATGTGCAACATTTTTTTTTTTTTTAAATATCCAAGAGTAAAACCAAAAAACGGTTTAACAACGCACGAATTATGCGGGGATAAGTAATTGCACTGCCTAATATGAGGCTAAATTGACACATAAAGTGTCTGGTGAGAATATTTCTCAACAGATAAAAAATCTGATTTAAAAAATATATCGGGGAGGTGCCACCAACACACACTACGCTTGCATGAAAATACAATATAAATATGCAAGTTCATATCATTATAATCAAATAGCAGTGTCATAATCTAATACCGCTTAGAATGGATGTACACATCTGATATTGAATGTTAAATATTACATTATCTAAATGTTTAATATTACCATTACACAATGAAATTAAATATAAATGAAGATCGAGGACACATCTCCTGTCGTTCCAAAGAAACTGTACAATGTGGAACTCTCCATGTTTGACAATAGAAAGGTAGCTTCTCAGATCAACAATAACGTGCTGAGAAAAAACAAACAATATAATTCTATTTAATAGCCATTAAGTTTCATACTATACAATACATTATTATTAATAATTGTGGCCTTTGGAACTTTCGGCCCTTATATTAACTACTCAGTCTTCTTCTTATATTAAAGATGGGAACAGAAGAAGATGATAACAAAGCACAATAGTATGTGTTCACCTAAAGTGAGGACAGATGTGCTAATGTATTGTAGTAATATAGGTGTGTTATGGCTCTGTCGTATATCTAGAAATAGAACAGAAGTATTAGTTGGAATCATGTGGGCATCTAGACAGAATGTCAGCCATCACATTATCCGACCCACGGATAGCTCGTACCGTGAAGTGAAAAGGTTGAAGAGCAATAGCATATCGAGTGGATCTCGAACTCTTCAAGTTCTTAGTCTGAATAGCTGTAAGAGCTTTCTGATCAGTTTCTAGAATGAAATGTGCGCCCAGGAGGAATCTTTGTAGTTTGAGAATAGACCAAACCATAGCTAACAATTCACGGTCTAAAACCGAGTAGTTCCTCTCTGCCGCATTTAATTTTCTAGAAATGTACATGACAGGATGCAGAGTTTCAGCATATTCCTGCATAAGTGCTGCTCCGATCCCAGTGGATGAAGCATCACTTCGAAGAACAAAAGTTCTATCAAGAGTAGGTAATCTTAGGATGGGAGGAGAAGAAAATATACTTTTAATCTGGTCTAAGGAAGATTGACATTCCTGAGACCAACGAATCAGATTAGGTGACCCTTTCTTCAACAACGTTGACAGAGGTGCCATTATCGAAGATAGATTCGGAATAAATCTCCCATAGAATTGGATTAACCCCAAGAGACTCCGGACTTGTTTCTTCGTTTTAGGTACAGAGATGTTCAATATTTTCGAAGTATTGTGGTCTTCTGTCTTCAAGAGACCATGACCAACACGATGACCCAAGAAAGAAATTTCACCAAAACCAATATAAGCTTTAGAAGGTTTTGCTGTCAGATTATACTCACGTAGAGTAGACAGTAGGTCATATAAACCCAGATAGTGATCTTCCCAAGAATCACTGAAGAGACAGATATCATCTAAGTAAGCGATGACATCTGAACGATGAGAAAGAATTCGACGCATCATGCGAACGAAAGTAGCAGGGGCGTTCATAAGACCGAAAGGCATTACATTCCATTGAAATAAACCCCTAGGTGTAGAGAAAGCAGTCAGAGGTTTGGCATGATCTGCTAAAGGCACTTGCCAATAACCTTTTGACAAGTCAAGTTTAGTGAAGAATCTAGAATTAGAAAGTCTACTAAGTAGATCCTCTAGTAAAGGCATAGGTTCAGCATCGAACTTTGTGACTTGATTTAATTTGCGATAATCAACGCAAATTCGTATGTTCTTATCTTTCTTCCGAACAATAACCATGGAAGAAGAATATGGAGAAGTCGATGGTTCAATTATGTTTAATTGGATCATTTCATCCAATTCCTTTTCCACTTGTGACTGAAAGTGTATAGGGATAGGATACGGCCTAACCCTAATAGGATTACTGTCGGTAAGAATTATGTCATGTTCTATGACATTCGTGTGACCAGGGATGTCGGTTAGAACATCCTTAAATGTCTGTAACATCGACGAGACTTGACGATGTTCATCAACAGAAAGATTAGGAGAAATGGACACATCTTTCCAAGATTCCATAGAATGTAGTGGAACCACTGGAAGAGGGAGATCGACATCAGAAAAAACAGATTCCTCATCCTGTATGACAGACAGGGATGAGTAATGACCATGAGGTACCGAAGATTCGTCCGTTGCCTGAAAAATAGGCAGCAAATAGTCTGGACGCTCATGAAATTCCGTCAGCATGTTGATATGGAAAGTCTTATGCTTTCCATCTATATCGACCACATAGTCAACATCGGAAATTCGTGAGACTATTGCATATGGACCTTTCCATGCAATCAGAAGTCTATTTTCCCTACTGGGGAGTAGGACGAATGCTTTGTCACCTGGACAAAGTTGTCGTAGACATCTGTTCTTGTTAGCAAACTGCCTTGCCTTAGCAATTTTTCGCTTTGCATGCCTCAATGATCTTTTTCAATGACATACGATTGAGCCAAAATATTTATATCTGTAACTTTGGAATTCTTGTCCGATGTCTCTCTGGCTCATGGGAGTTGCAGTCTCAGTTCAAATCCCAGATTTACTTTAAGACCAACTTGCCAATGAAAGTCAAAGTCTTTCCGCTAGTTTGCATGCCTCAATGATCTTTTGCCTCAGAGCAATGACATACTTATATGAAGATTGAGTGTCATCAGTGGGTTCTCTTTTAAGTGATAAAGATGCCAAAATATTTATATCTGTAACTTTGGAATTCTTGTCCGATGTCTCTCTGGCTCATGGGAGTTGCTAAGTTGACGTTGCGATGCAGTCTGATTTGTGTCTCCGTTTTTGCTAGATTATATTTTCATTTCTCAGTTCAAATCCCAGATTGTACTTTTAGACCAACTTGCCAATGAAAGTCAAAGTCTTTTCCGGCTCTAAAATTAAACCAATGGTAAGCTCTTTAGAGCTATGTGGGTCGGGGTGTTAAATCATAATATCCCCCGCGTGTTTTAAAATATGAATTTTAAAATTAAACCCGTGACCTCTTTCAAATATGGCAGTAATACTTTCGATTGTATTGGTACAAACTCACGAACACATCGGTGGACTTTTTTCCTGGCTAATACCTTCCGCCCATATTGTCTTCTCTGACAAGTTATCTGTAATCTTGATACAGAGATGGTCCAGCGGAAGCGATTACAAATACCACCTGTGTTTTCGCACATCTCTCAGACGGCTTTCTCGCGAACCTAGGTGATCACTTGCCTGTTTGTCGCTAGCCCCCGAAATGAATTACGTCAAAATCGCTATTCCTCTTCACGTTTACTGTCTGCATCAAAGGTGGCTAGTCGACTTAAGTGATAAAAGTATTTTCCGCTGACCTGTCTAATTAGCTTTGTCATGCTATGATTCACATGGTGAAACGTGCATAAGTCTGGGATCGGCTAGGCAAAAAATGTAGATGCATAAAATATGCCAAATAATAGGACAATGAGTGAGGAAAATGAAGAATTGAAGTGATACTGCGGGAGAGAACAACAGTCCTGAAAAGTGCACAACTGATTTCGTCACAGCTATATAATAATAAGAGAAAATTTGCTGAATTAACTCAGCAGGGGGCTTGAACGAGCTAACGAATTATAATATAACCCTATCCTTCACAAAAGTTGACGGCAGATACTAGAGGTAACATTTGCTCAGCTTCATACAGCATTGTTCTCGCTTTCTGAACATCTTGTGAACATTACCTTGAGGTAGATGCATCATTATCCTTCTATCTACCACTCTGCCAAGAGTAATCTTATGCGAAGGTAGACACCTTTGAAGACCCACGTCAGTTACTCTTGAGTTGTGGCCACTACTGCAGAGCTAAGAGGAGGCAACCCGTGACACACGGTTATATTTTCATGAAGCTACGGCTCACATCAAAGCCAGTGGTCATCGAGATCTCACACAAATTGCCTTGTAAATTACAAGTGATCATTTTATTCTGGCATAGGTGTGGATCACTCGGTTAGCAGTTGGGGTCAGTTCTCGACTCGTTTTTAGCAACGGCCTGCTTGAAGCACAGTCAGAAAGTGATTAGCAAGTTAAATCAATCCTGAGATGAGAGGAAAATAATTTACAAGATCCTAGGATTGGAGTGAAGGATTAATGATGTGTGTACAAAGGAGGGCTTATTTTTCTATGAAGCTGAACTTTCACAAGTGAAAATGTTAACCTTTCATGTTCTTCCATCTCATTTCTCACGCTTACACTGCTGTGCTATAAACGCTTATCCATTGACTGTTTTTGTCTGATGTTCCCTACCATTTATGTGCACAAATAGGTGTACATTTCTTGTAGATGGGACATCCTGCATACTTTCTACTGTAACTCTCATCCTTCAGCATTTTCTCTAATCTGTTGAATGTCTTGTTCGTGTTACTAAAGTAAATGTCCAAACACGAAAGACTTTAAATATGTAACGAATACCGAAACAAGAAAGCTATAGACTAACAAGCCTTTAAGACAAGGGGAAAGCCACTTCCGTGCACGCAGAAAGAGAGGCGGAGTGTTGGACCAGAGGAAGCAGAGTGAGCTAAATAAGACTAATCCAGATGGCCATTTTATGTTAATTATAATACAAATATGAAGTCCTCCTATTTATCTCACTGCCAAGCGTAATCCTGGAGAGAAGGTCTCTTTGATAACCTCATCCTTTACGGCAACACTTTGGCCACATTCATGGACCACTACGGCCGACCAAGGGAGCTAACTGCTGCACAGTCTTTAAATAATGTGTGCCGTCGTCTGTGGTCATCGAAAAACAGGAATTCCTGTATAGTGTCTGATTGTGGATTTAATTCTGATGTCATTCTACCATATAGAAACTAGACATACGCGATCAGCACTGCCCCCCTCCCCGCATGTTCTATTAAGCCCGTGGGGGTTTACGATTTGTTTCCTAAATCGGACATATCATAGAATAAGATAATTCTAATTAACTAATATGCTATCTTATTTTTAAGAATTATGTCCTACACAGAATCATAGAAATGTATAGTTAGAAACGTCTCAGAATATTAGAATCAATAGTTGAAAATCGTATTCCTCAAGTATAATTTATTACGTAAGATCAGTTCATGCCCAGTTTGACTAAAACTTCGTTAAAGTATTTATGATTTAAATGAACTCAGAATCCGTCCAAAAGCTCACCTGAGCAACGATGGGCCAGATGCCCTCTTGGCATTATCAAAGTTTAAACTGATAATACAAACAAACAATCAGGGAAACTCTAAACAGAGCGACACAACAGGAGGCAATCTGATCATCAGAATGCAAAATATAAAATTAAAAAAAAAAGTAAATATTACAATTTACCCCAATAGATTTTGGGTTAAGAATTATATCTACGGACTCAATGCACAGAAACCGGTCGTAATATGTAGGGCAGCTGTTTAAGATGCCTTAGACATTCAGGTGTGGTAGGTGTCTAACCGGGTGCACTTGAAGTAGAATCATAGAACTTCAGGCGCAAAGTGATGACTTTGGGGCTAGTACTTTCTAATTTTAGAATTCACTTCCAGTCCTCTGGTCCAATATTAGGATCCTAATATTCCGTGTTTCTGGCTGTTTATGATTTATCCTTGATGAGATTCAGTGCCTACGTCTTAAAATGATGTAGATTATAAACGAAATTTTCGCTCCTACGCACATGTTTCGTGGAGGAAAGGGCCAACCAGAAGTAGTTTAGTTTAGCATGTCAATGCCAAACCAACAACAAATAAGCGTCTGATTTTAGTGGAGGTTTTCCCCATCCTCGTGTAGAACATCACTACATGACACATACTGTATTGCCTCTTGCATGTTAGTTTCAACATCATCTAAACATACTTCATGACCACATACGGTCTTGCCACTTCCGCGTAGCCTGTCACGTTTACCAAATCCATCTACATCACCGATCTATCTCGGATAAACTCTTTCAATATGTTACTTTCTCGTAGTTGTTTACTACCACAAAGTTTGTGTGGAAGCGATTACGTTGCTCCTCGTGCTCCAATATCACGATTGTTATTTTCCGACAGCCTTGTTTACCATTAGCCTGGCTTTGCAATATGACAAATTTAACACACTTTTTAAAATACCATGTAGTGTCCATGTTGGAAAACACGAGGCACCATTGTTTTGTGACAATAATCTGCAAGTCCTGTCTACAAATCAAACATTTCTTAACTGCATTCTCCAACACAAGTCTGGTTTATCTCCAGATGCCATCTTGGGTAAAGAAGATTACACTGTTATCTCCCAATAGTGCGCCTGGTGGTGACGATTGGTCAAACACGTCGCTATAGATAGACTTTTAATCAGTCTTGTTAACTATGTCTGCCCCGGGACAAAGGGCAACTTGTCATGTGGTCAAGTCAACCGTTGCGAGTGACGAAGTTAAGATAACCTTGGCCGATGAGAGCAGATCAGAAAGAAGAAAAAGAAGGGCGCAGGATAAGGTTGAGCCATGTCCAGGAAAATGTAACGATTGAATATATGACTTGGCACAACGCTCGAAGAAGAAAACAAACAAATATCAATTATAGATATGGCTTCCGTCTAAGGAGTTCCGTAGGGCAGACAGAATGATAAACCCCAAGCCTTGTGGGGCTACTGATGGTTACCCTGTTTCATTTCAATTGAGCCGATGCATGAGTTGAAAACAAGAAACAACAAATAAAAACATTAAATATCCTCAGCGGTAATGCTGAAGGAGTCTTGAATAACAAATAAAGGCTTGCAGCAAGACTCTGCGCTAGAAATATGGATGTTGCCTGTTTTCCAGCAAAACAAACCTAAATCAAAACTACAGATTTCAAATAAAAGGGATTAAAAACAAACGTGGAGGGAGGAGGGCATAATAATTCTGACACACAGCTTACTGCCAAGCAAATACAAATCCGAATAAGATGATAAACGGAGGCAGCACGAACAGACAAAATTATAGGCAACTACAACAGTAGAATATGTATCATATGTTGATCACCAGGAAAACCAATGTAACTTGCAGTCGAAATACCGGAAAACAATTGTATAATAGCTGGTAATTTTCAACAGCCACTCAGAAAGTTTGGGGTACATAGAGATAGATACCAGAGTACAGGAAGGAGAAGTCTGGACAATAGGTAACTTATAGCAAATCAACCAGAAAGAAGACTTACAACACTTTTACTCATGGTGATAGAAAACAACACCTTCTCTCCAGATCTGGCATTGACCACAGAAAGCCTGGCATGCAGAACACATAGAAAGTACTCGTACAAGAACATCTAGGCTATAGTGATCAAAGACAAGTATACTTAAAATTTACTTTAATTTATGTAACACCACAGCAAACGCCCATGTGACGACTGAACTGAACAATGGCTAACTGGGTAAATCTCACATAAGTAAATAATACGTATGGCAAAGGTATCAGCACACATAACGAAAAGTGGGAGAAATATTAGAAATGCTAAATAATGCAACTGTAACATACACTCCTTAAGGAGCCAGAAAGAGCGAGCTCCACAGGTTGGAAGAACTGGACAAACTTGAGAAAAAAGTAAACATTGTCAGAGAAAGAACAGAAATAAAATTAACTTTGGAAAAGAATATTCAACTGAAAAAAGCAACATTACGGTACCGAAATACAATGAACCAAGAGGAAGAAACAGTTGAGAAGGACAAAACTGAAAGCCTAAACCTGAATAAAAATGGACAGAAAAATATATGAAAACTTGCAAATCACAGAACAATGAAATTCTTTGACCGTCCAGCATCAAGTTAGGATAAAATGGAAAACTGTTAAACATTGGTACACAAAGTAAAAAAGAAACTTCTGGAAATCATAATGTTAAGCTAGACAGAAGGTATAGCGACACAAATATGTTGTTGATTTAAACATCTTTTTTAATATACCGAGCTATATTAAAATTAAACTTTCTCTCAGTGTGATACTTGGAGTTGTTTAAAGAATGTGCAATGTGGCTCTTGATTCAAAATAAAGTTATTTACCATCTCTTAAACAGCAGTGGTTGATGGTGCACATCTATGTCACACTCCTGTGTCAATCTGAAACATGTTTGTGTAACTATCTATCGTTCCTTCAGGGTTTAAACATTTTGATACAGGGTTCTAATGTTATTCAAAATTCGTCCTTGTATTCCATTGTCTTCTAAAATATGCGAGAGTTTGTTCTGTGTACACTATTGAAGGCTTTCTCTTGAAAGTACTGACAAAATTGTATTGCATGATTCATTATGTTCCACCGTCTTTTTTATAAGTCTATCTCAGTGAACGTTTGCCATTATGGCCAATTCTGGGACTTTATCTCAGTGAACGTTTGCCTTTATGGCCAATTCTGGGGCTCTATCTCAGTGAACGTTTGCCTTTATGGCCAATTCTGGGGCTCTATCTCAGTGAACGTTTGCCTTTATGGCCAATTCTGGGGCTCAATCTCAGTGAACGTTTGCCTTTATGGCCAATTCTGGGGCTCTATCTCAGTGAACGTTTGCCTTTATGGCCAATTCTGGGGCTCTTTCAGTAAATACTGAAATTTTATCATTTCTTCAAGAAAGGAAGCCTACCGATATAGGAGAAATGGAAAAATTAGCTCAACAATTTTCGGTCGCACACCCAAACTTGCCTTTAGGTAAGACGAGGGTCCTAGAAACTTTGCCAGCGTGTGCGCTTACTCATGATAGATCACGCACTCGCAGCATAGACCGACGGTATAGGGAAGACTATCAAAATTCATACAGAGGTAGATATAACTTCCATCATAATCGTTCGCCCTCACGGGGTATAGAGAGGCGCAACTTTAACCATAATAATAAAAATTCATGGCAAAGAAATAATCAATATTCCAATAATAATTACACTCACAAACATCATTTCTCGGCACCCTCGCGTAATGATTCTTCTCGCAAGGACAATAAGGGGTACTCTCGTTCTGACCGTCCGGTGGATCGGAGAGGAACACATTTTTCTAGGAGTCAAAGTAGAGCAAGATCACAAGCTCATGCTTGTAAAATTAATGTTGATAAGGATAATAATGACAATATTGACAATAACACTCACGCCAATGCATGTAATGTTGATCTTGAAAATAGTAGTAATTGCACAGAATGTATGACTCTATTTCAACCTGTATCTACTCCACGCCTGAGATGTGGACACGCTCTGCCAGTTTTGTCTTTAAATGATGGGGTTGGCTCCCTCGTGATCCATAGAGGTTTTGTTTTTGACACACCCGTTTCTATTTTACGTGACAGCGGATGCACCACCATTGGGTTAAGAAAGGCACTAATTCCTCCTTATTGTTTTACGGGGACTTCAGTGAAGTGTATAACTTTCGGTGGAACTGTTGAATGTTATCCACTGGCAGATGTGGAAATAGATACTCCTTTCTTTTCGAGAAAAGTAAGAGTGTGTGCTCTCGATCGACCTTGCTGTGATTTACTTGTTGGTAACATAAAGGATGTTAAAGAAGGTTCTGAACAGGATATTCTTAATTGGGAGAGAAATCATCCTTCTTTGGCTAACGCTAGAGCACAGCAAGCTGCAGAAACAAGTAAATTAAATTCTTCTATTCACACACAACTCAGTGCAACTTGTCTTTACATTGACAAAAATATATT
This sequence comes from Oreohelix idahoensis, assembly GCA_024509875.1. NCBI lineage: Eukaryota > Metazoa > Mollusca > Gastropoda > Stylommatophora > Oreohelicidae > Oreohelix > Oreohelix idahoensis. The sequence goes on from JAMPIV010005926.1 coordinate 478,171, forward strand.
TATTTCTCAAAAACAACAGGATCCTTCTTTGGGACATTTATTCCCAGTAGCTAATGCTAGAAAGTATGTTAAAAAATATACACATGATAACAAAACGAAAGTCTCTTTTCGAGGGAGATATAATTTCCATCCATCCAGTGCTTCATATCGTAAGCATGGTTTTTCTGATGGTTCATGGAGGTGACATGCCAGTGACATTGATATTGATTTGTCAGATCCTTATATATCTATTGAGAAGAAAGAGTTATTTGATCAACCTGATCATTATAAAGTATGTCATAAAAAGATAGAGAGATGTGATAAGGATGACACACATTTGACTAACAATAATAAGGTTAGTTCTTCTTTTAATGAGGTACTGCATGCTGAACCTATTGTTAGATTGGGTACGACATGCCCAAAGACTGCATGATCTGGTAATATTCATTATAGTAATATTGAAGATCCACATGCACGTCAGTCGAACACGACACATAATGAAGTGACTGGGGACAATTCCATTTACTCCATTATAATGGATAACAATTTTTTTATCCCAATTCGCTCTTGTCGAAATTGTTTTGGAGGTGAAATACTGCACACACCCGCACCGTGCAGTTGCGAAATTTACCCCATCGCACAATCTGGTGCGCACGTGCATATTGCCTGCACATGGCTGATGTTCTTCATACGCATCATTTTCCTGTGCATAATTCTATGCGCATTTGTTTTCTTTTATCTTAATCTCCACGCGCACGAAGCTATTGGTCTTCCAAATGGATCTTCGTGTTTGTATTACTGCCTAGATGTCAGATTGGTGCACGATTTCGCACCATGCGTCTGGCTACATTCTTCCGGAAGCTGACTTTCTTTATTCAGATAGATATTCTGGTAAATCATTTTTATTACTTTTTTTCGATGAATTGGTACTTTCTTATTCATTCTTTTTGTTTCAACCTTCAGATTGGTGTAGTCTTCGGAACTTTTGTTATTACTTTCGCACTTCGTGGTTTTTTGCAGAGGTGTATCTGTGTATTACTATTTGCTGTAGTAGTAAGTACTGAGAAGCATGTATAAGGCTTGTTGGGGCCTGTACCTTCTGTCTTAGGAGTATACAGATGTTTTCTTCTTTGACTTATGTCCTATCTGCACTATGGAAGATAAGCCTGATAAAATAGAATGTAATGAATAGTGTGACCATGCATTATATAACATAAAATCACAATTTCCATAGTACGAATACAGGTCTTATATTATCAGGCTTACGACGACCTTTTCTCGTTGTAACAGACTGCATCAATCTATGGCATAAGTGGAGGTCTGGAACTTTGTTGGCGAGTACCATCCTATTTTTACTTGAACAGAACCTTAACTGATGCTGAGTCCAGGTACTGTTTGGTTGAGAGTGAGAATTGTGGACATGGTGTGGTTACAGAAGTGCCTGGTAGGTACTAATTTTAAATTATACACTGACCAAAAATCACTCACATATCTACAGACTTTTAAATCGTCTAATGCACGTCTCACCCGATGGTCTTTACACATTCAAGGCTATGATTTTGACGTTCTACCAATAGCGGGAAAGGACAACGTCCTTGCAGACACTCTCTCTAGAGTTATAGAATAACTCGAATACTGATGTGTTTCTTGCTGTCCATATTTCACGTGTAACAATGTTGATGTGCATAGGTTTTGTAACAATGGCCACTATGGACAGTTGGATCACTATGCGAACACATACCAGATTGTTTAACTGTGATGATCACGCTTATTGGACAATAATTACTTATTTATTCATATTGTTATTACTGACATTATTTTTTTTCTCTTAAAATCTTGATTCCAATCTAGATAGATATCATTTAATTGTTTGATAGCTAATCATAAGTGCATTAGTGATGATCTTAATGATTTAATCTCGCTTCATATTATAATTGCCTGACTGAAAACTATGTTTTCAGTTGTTCGGGGGGGGGGGGGGGGTAATGTGGCGCTGGCTTTGCACGCCACCTGCCAGAAAATAAATAAGATTTTGGTGATGGTGAGCGCGGCACGATGATGATTTGTTGCTATGTGTGTTACGCACATGACGTGGAGATTTTTGAGAAATAACAGACAGAGTTTGTGTTTACCCTGAAGGGGCGGCTTGTGTGTTTTCTACCAAATGGTAGATAGATGGGAAATGTTAAATGGAAAATGTCTTGAAAGATATTAATGTTTATCAACTACAACTAAAAGTTGAAAAAGGAATAAGATAGTGTTTATTGGGACATATGGATTATAGAAGTTGCTGAATCTACCTAATTATTAATGCCGTGTAATGATATATAGTCTACGTGAATAAATAATGGGATGTTACAAAGTATCAAGTTGATATATCGATCGTTATGTGGGAATCTTTAAGTTATTGAAGTTATTGTTAATGAATTATTGTGGCTGTCCTGAAACTTGTGGACCTATTATATATGAACCTGGACACAGTGTGAGAACGAGCATAATTAATCAACTGAATAATATAAACAAGTACGCCACAGTAATCCTACTTCTTCCTTGGGTTTTTAATCTAATGGTTTTATGTAAGGTCTGGCTCGACTGTGCCACAATTGTTCCAATCACTGCCAGACGTGTTATACTTCTCAAGTTTCTGTATGCGGTCAAGTAGCCTTTGATTGGTTATTTAATTGTCTGCTGTCCAGGTATCGCGGATGGTTCACATATGTTCTTGTATATGTGGTGTAACATCTCTGTAATGGATTAAATATCCCTTATATATGTGAGCTCATCATCTTACTAAAATACTGGAATAAAAAATGTGTCTCAATACAACAATCTCAATTAGCTGCAATAGCAAAGTGTAATGGGAAGAATCCATGTCAAGAAGACAACGGTTCAGGGAAGGGGGGGGGGGGGGGGGGGGGAAGGTACGTTTGTTGATGATTACTGCATGGTTTGTTCTCATCCTGGTTTTACTTTGGTTTGGTTGAGTGCACCATGCAGCACCTCAACTAGTTAGCTTTCAAACGTTACGCGTGAAGAGCTTACTGACGAGTTAAGCCTAGAAACGAAATCAGTCTTGGTGTGGCATTCGTGCCTTATGGGCGATGTATGGCCTTAGAGCCACATAGCAGTGTATAACTATGCCGCGGTGAAATGTGTAACTCTAATGAGAGTGATAATGATATTATTATGGCGTGTACGGCCAAATCTAAATTAGTTAATTCAGACAGAGTTCTGAAATGAACAGTACGTTTTAATACTACTGAGAACAGAAAGAACTAGTCTAGATATGGCGTGACGCTATATAAACAATGTTAATAAGCCAATATTCAAATGATATTCCTGAACGTAGAAAAATGATAATAATTTCGACGGTTAAGATGACCGCGCTAGGTCAAGTACACGATAATTCTTGCAACTGTGATGTTCATTGTTTCCTTTAATGGGAACCACTTAGTACGTGTATGATTCATAATGTGATGTTGTTCGGATCAATAAATTATCGAGTCGTCCTCAAAAGACTTTGTTCGATAACGTATTTTATGAAGTTATCTTCAAAAAGTTCTACTGTTGTGTTAGTTCAACAGCCAATCATTTCTATTCAACCTGTTGGTCAAATCTGACACTCTACTATATCAATACGAGCGCCAAGATAAAACTGAAACATCACAACGATTGAACACAAGAATGAAGTGCTATTAATGATCCAGCAAACCAATACGAAAGAAAATGAAAAATGAAACGCAATGTTACGGCACAGTTTAATATAAAGTATAAGCCAGAAGAAATCCATTAAAGTTATGGCAATAAAGCTTCAAAAGTCCGTAACAACGTTTATAAGACTTAGTGTTTACAACTTCTTAGTAAATGTCACAAAGTAAATTACTGCCCCGTGACTTGACTTGTTTTAGTGCTAGGTAGCTGAAATGAAAACCTGATCGTAGCTCAAATTAAAATATTTTCAAAGGTGATATTAAAACCTAACCCAGTGGCGGTTTTAAGCAATGAAATCTAGGCTTTTACATAGTCTCGTTTAGGGACTCGCACACAAAAGACATAAATTTATTTAGTTCACACTTTCCTAGTAAATCGCTCGCCGTAAAGTAAAACATCATAGCTTGATTGTCATGTGTCCCGATATATTTCAGAAAAAAAATGTTGCTGCGCCTGTTAGGAATCCCTCTTAATCAGGTTTTTCAAGATGTGGTAGAAAATTCTCTCTCTTTCTCTCTACCTCTCTCTCTCTCTCTCTCTCTCTCTCTCTCTCTCTCTCTCTCTCTCTCTCTCTTTAAATACATAAAGTCATGTGACTGTATTATAAAACCTGAATAATATACATAATGCACAATTTCCTGAAAACTTAAGTATAAATAAATCGTGCGAATATCTGGTGCATTTATGTATACGTTGGTGTAATGTGTACGGTGTGAGTGAGTGTGTGAGTGTGTGGGGAAACGTGCATATCTGAATGAAAAAGAAGAAAACAGTGTATAGCAAAACAGCGTCCTCCCCAAAGCTGGCGCCGTATATCTTTTTTTCATTGTTGACACGGCGTTAAAATTCTAGTAATCCGTGACCGAGAATAAATATTGTTGATGTCCGCAGATTTAGATACGGGCACAAAGAAGACCGTACAAGTACAAGCTGGCGATACGATCCTGGCCGGCGACCGTGAGATACACTCTGCCTTAGATCCCGTCACATTCGAGTCTTTTGTAGGGTCAGATCCTTTGAGCTTCTGTGCTCTGAAAGTGTTAAGCTGTGAAGTCAGTAAAACATTTATCTTTTTTCTTATTTATTCAAGTGCGTTCTGGTCCTGTAAAATTTGTTGGTACCTCGGTTAATGCCAGAAAAGTACTTCTCAGCATTAAAAAAATGTTTTTAAAAAATATTAAATGTACTGATTACAGTTTTGAAAGTGAACTAGCTAACTTTAGTTAAGTAAAGACAATACAGTATCTACAAAATACTTTGCTGCATGTAAAAACGTTTTCCGTAACTAAGGCATATCCCAAACACGTAGAATATAAATCACGATTGGCATAAGATATGTTGTGCTCATGCTATCATCATTATTATCATCTTTTTTTTGTTTTTTTTTGTTCCCAGAGCAGGATTTCTCAACCGCGGTTCCCCGAACCCTTAGGGTTCCGCGATAGGTCACTAGGGGTTCGGCGAAAGATCGTGACTGAAAAAAAATGTGGTTTTTGAACTTTTGCATAGGGCGATCTTAGCGCTCGCAGTGGTGGGCAGTGACCGAGCGGCTCCTAATGGCAGTGTGTAATAGGACCGTGTTCAATTTTGCATATACCATCTTATAGAAAAGCATTTTGTGATAAGACTTTTAGACCTATCTGGATAAGGTTAATAACAAAAATATATAAAAAATCAAGTAGGACAAACTGAAGTGTCTTCTACCTACACAACTTACTTGCATTAGAATTGATATCCTTTATAGGAGGAAAAACCACACAAAAATATATGTCTAATATGTTGGCCAAAATAAACATATCCACACAAAAATACCTATCTAATAAGTTGGCAAAAATAAACATATCCACAACAAAATATCTGTCTAATAAGTTGGCCAAAATAAACATATCCACACAAAAATATCTGTCTAATAAGTTGGCCAAAATAAACATTTCCACACAAAAATACTTGTCTAATAAGTTGGCCAAAATAAACATATCCACAACAAAATATCTGTCTAATAAGTTGGCCAAAATAAACATATCCACACAAAAATTTATGCCTAATAAGTACGTTGGCCAAAATAAACATATCCACACAAAAATATCTGTCATCTTATTAAAGTTGGCCAAAATAAACATATCCACACAAAAATATCTGTCTAATAAGTTGGCCAAAATAAACATATCCACACAAAAATATCTGTCTAATAAGTTGGCCAAAATAAACATATCCACACAAAAATCAGTCTCCATTCAAAAGAGCATTGCCAATTATTGTTGAATTACCATATTTACAACTTACTGACCACTTACCGTACCGCGAACTGTAGATACTCGTATAATAGATTTAATACAGGGATTCACTGAGACCTTGACAATTATTTCAAGGTTCCTCCAGGATAACAAGGCTGAGAAAGACTGCTACAGATCAATAGGAGCCGCCACTGCAGGAAGCCAAAATCAAGTACGTACTGACATTGTCTAGTAGTGGTGGTAGTTTCTGTAGCCATTTATTGTGTACATGATGAGGTAGCCAGCCTACTACATAATCTCTTATTATTCACCTTGTTCGGGGCATGCTGCGGGAGGTGTAGTTTTATTTTCCTTCTTGGTCTCATCAGAGACCCACGGGAACTACACGTGACTGGCACATGCTATAACATCTTTTTATACTTTCATTTTTTTGTTTTTGCTACAAGTGATGACCAACGTAAGCTAGAGAAACTGTACAATGTCAGTAACTATAACAGTCATCATCATCATTCCTTTTCGTTCCCTGTGGAACATAGGGCAGAAACAGTTGCTCTCCATCGATTTCTATTCTGGGCTGTCTTTTTTTAGCTGTGCTCAAGTCATTCCAATTTCCCTAGCCTCCTCTTCAACAGTTCGTCTCCAAGTTCTCTTTGGCCTCCCTACTCTTCTTTTCCCCTGTTGGTTCCAGTCAAAGGCAACTCTAGCTGTGCTTGATTTTTCTCCTCTGACTGTATGTCCTATCCATCCCCACTTTCTTACCTTAATTTCTGTTTGTATTGGTACTATAACAATATATAACTATTAACAATATAGTGTCAGTAGAGTAACCAACCAGTCTGCCAAGTAATAGTAACTGCACACGATCAGTAATCGAAACACTTATTTTAGAGACCTTTCGATCAGATGGGTTTTTCTGAAGGCTTATAAATAATTATAATAATCTGGGTCTTAGCTGGCTGTGTTCGTTAAGGTTGGCCGTTTAAATGTTTATCAATATCTTTGACATGATCCTACATGTGAATTATCATTACAAGCATCTCCTCGCAATATTCATTTATATATATGTATCTTAGGCATTTGTTCATTCATTCATAACCCTCCGCTCCCCAAGGAGCATAGGCCTTCAACAAACACATGCCAAGTCCTCCTGTCACGTGCCATCATCTCAAGTTCTTTCCACTTTCTCATCATTTTCACCTGTTTCCAGCTCTCTTCTCCGTGTGCTTCTTGGTCTATCTCTGCCTCTCTTGCCCTAGGGGTTCCAGAACAAGGACTGCCTTGCAACTATCGCAGATTTCCTCAATGTGTGTCCTATTCATCGCTATCGTCTGGTTCTTGTCATCAGTTCCACTTTGGTAACCTTGTCATACCATTTCAATCCTTCTATTCTACCCAAGTTCCCATTTATGACAGTCTGTAGCTTTTTGGTTGTTGTTTTTCTTGTTCTCCATGTTTCATAATGGCTTAGCAAAGCTATATAAAGCGGTACAAAAAACTAATAGAGATTTTACCCTGTACAACTATGAAACTAAGAAAGCTAACACCAATTAGCTATGGCCGATCTTACTATTACTTACACCACATATCAGTCTAATATTAATGAAGAAGCACTGTAATTAATAAATATAACAATCTAAATCGCGCCATAATTAAATATTATTCAAACCAACTACGTGTCGGATTTACATCAGATCATAGAAGGTTTCCTTAACCCCAAACAATATGGAAATACTTAACCATCAAATTTCATCTACACAAATGTCATAACTGAATTTGCCAGTTCTAGTACCGGCCACGTGTTATATTTCCTGAACATGGACCCACGCCATGTTCGAATAGATTTAGATCTAACATCAAACCGCACGCGAAATACAACACCACAGAATTAAATAGATACTCATTTCAAATAATACGGCACAAAGATGGTAAACCTAGTATCCTTTCTAACACTGTAAAGACTTTAGAATGTCGCAGAATAATACTATATCTACTTACAAGTCTTAGGCATGTTCTTGCTTGAACTAGACTTCAGATCAATAGCTTTTTCAAATGACGCTGGCGCCTGGACGCTTCTCTTCTCTGATTGGCTGCTATACGTAAGCGGCTATACTGATGTAGCTAATTTTAGTTGTAAACAAAGATGGCTGCCACTTAACGACACAATGGCGGTGGACAACAGGCGAGATGACTATGGCACTGTCACCTATTTCCCGCCTGATTTTGTTGTCGTTCCGACAACTGCACTAAGCTAGGCGCTTCAGTCGTAACCTCTCAGAACGTCTCGAGGCAGGATCCTCTATCGGCTGCAGGGCATACCAGCCTGGTTCGGGCGTTAAACCATGTGCGTTCCCCCCCCCCCCCACCAGGGTCTGTCTCCTCTGGATAATCTGGTGCTTCAGGTAGGCTTAGTGTCGTATCTACCAAATCTGGAGAATCATCTTTGTCTTCACTTCGTCTCAGTTCGTTGCCAGTGACTCTAATGCTCGAACTCGCTCTATCTGTTCGTTGGATGACATACGGACCTCCTGTCATTGTGGGAGCACGAACAACAATTTACTCCTCTTCTGACCACATGTCACGAATTTTGGATCTCTCAGCGTAGTGCATTTTTTTCCTCACCAATTCTCCCACCTGTAGTGGAGTAGAACACGGCAGCTTGTCACATCTCTCTTTCCGGACTGCTGCCAACTTTTGCAACTGTGCCTCTGCTCTTACGTGCGCCTCCCGTAAACTGGAAAGGTGCCCTTCAAGCCACTGGTCAACTGTAGCTGGTTCTTCGACCTCTGATGAATGGCCCAATATAAAATCGACGGGCATTTTCGGCTCCCTCCCAAACAAAGATAGTAAGGGGAGTAACCAGTAGATGCATGAGGAGTAGCGTTGTAGACTGCAAGGACCTCTGCCAGGTGGTCAGACCATCTCCGTTTCTCATTGGTGGACAATGGCCTTAAGAGATCATGCAATGTCCTGTTAAACCGCTCACACTGGCCATTTCCACGAGGGTTGTATGCCGTCGTTCGACTTTTCTCGACGCCATATACTCTGCACAGTTCGGATATGACAGCCGATTCGAAATTTCTACCCTGGTCGGAATGAAGCCTCTGCGGCACACCTAGGTACAAAAACCACTTTTCTACCAACGCTCGGGCCACGGTGGTTGCTTTTTGGTCTCTGGTTGGGACGGCAACTGCAAACTTGCTAAATACTCGTACATCAGTCATAATGAGTACATTCTCGTAGCCTCGTGCGTCTCTTTCCAGCAGCGTAAAATCCATGGCGACTACCTGTTGCTGTCATCTTTGACGGAGTTTCAAACGTCGATTTATTGGTTGTATGTTTTTCACCCTGGTCAAGGTTAGGGAACTATGTCTTAACTTTGCTGTGTCAGGTTGATTAGGGGTTATCTCCCTTTTTGGTTCATTCATTGGGTTTGTCCTTTTTTGAGAATAGGGTCAAAGGTAAACAGTTCTGGGCTATGTGCCATGCGCAGTTGGAGAGCGCAAAATTAGACTTCCGTGAGGTAGAGATGTGAACTGGCTTCTGTAGGACGTGAATGTCCGTTGTTTCCTGGGGAAGGAAAATCTTCGAAGTGACTGCGTTGGCAGTTTTCCCCAGTGATTTACTGTACGTCAGGAATGACGACAGTGTTATTTCTTGTGTTCTGAGGATTCGTTTCAAGGTAACACCGACTTTATCATTACTACGCATTCGGTTGCAGAATTTGTTAAAGGCTTACCTAGCCTGTGAGAACAGCTCACAGTTCCTGTAATGCAGAACTTATATTTTGTGCTCAAGGTAGCTATTTAAGACTATTCGTCTTCATATGATCAGAAGTCCAGTGACGAAGTTATATATAGTGGAAGCCGCAGGTTGGCGGTATACTTATACAAACATTATAGCAGGGTTTATGCAACCTGCTTAATGAAGAATACACAGCTGACGTCATATCGAGGTCTGTGTAATGGCCACTATTCTACCGCATGGAAAGATGTAACTGGCGTGTTATGCCAAGTTGAACGACGGCCCTGGTAATAGGATTACATGAGTTAAAGGCTCGTCTTTTCTATGACGGAATTATTCAGGTATCTGACGCGTTCAGTCAGGGATACCAAAGCGGCCATATGAACTGTACGTTAAAGGACATACCACTATTGACCATGCCCACATATGTGAATGTTTACCAGCCTTAGAAGGCCTGATATGTACCAAGCAATTTCAATTAACATGATGTACGTGATCCTGTTTACATTGACTGTTCCTGTGTGATTCTACTGTTAGTCCTGTGAATAAATGTATGAACTGTCACCAGTAGTTTCAAACATTATTGGCTTCAGTACGAGTGTGACTGGGTGTATTGTGTAACTATATATGAGCCTAATCGCATTCGCGACTACACACCCATGTCTCATCATCATCATCATCATCGTACAAGGACCATGTATGCTGTCAGCGTGAGTGACCCAGATCTTCACCGCACCAGTACACTGTCCAGGTGACATCGACACGCGTACCTGGCCAACTACACATCTACATTTGCATCACATAAAAAAAACCAACTAACATTTCTGGTGGACCTGTTCCGTGGGCTTTTCGTCTTCAATTTTTGTTTCGGTTACAGACTGGAACGATCAAGGTTGACAGCTATAAATAACACACATCCGTAGTACTCTACATTTCCAAGTTTTGGCTACACAGGACAGTAGAAATAGGTCATTGACTGTTGACCCACATAAACAGTGTTAGCATCTATGTAATAATGCTACATGAACCACAGTTGGTACAAGTACTGGAGTTAGCATCTAGGCAATATTGCTACGTGGACCACAGCTGCACACAAGTCAAGTATTTTTTTAAACAGTACCGCTGGTTGTCTACACGTTACAGTCAACAGACTCTACAACGTCTGAACGTTTAAGTCACATAGTTGGAGGTCAAGTGTTTTTTGGTAAACAGTACCGTATACGATCTTTTTCAACATTGGGCCTCAAGTCTCAACTATTCATCGAGAAGGTCATAGTGACTTCATGTTCCTGGAGACCACTACATGTTATTGTGGATCTAACAATCATTGCGCACTTGACATTGTACTCCCGTGTTGACAAAGAGCAAGAGAGTTACTATACTATTATTTGTAACTAAACTTTGTTTGCAACACATTCCATTGAGGATATATATGTTACTTGTAATATGGTTGTGTATTTTTCTGGTGTTTTCAGCGGGCTGGTTGGGAAAGGTGACTCCTTTAGATCATACCACGTAACAGAGGTTGTCTATTGAGAGCGTTTTCTGTTGGGACCGCAAATTTCCTTAATTGGGATTTTCTAGCGACAATTGTTGCTATTTACGTTTAGTTGTGACATAGTGTACCTTTTCGTTGTTGTTGTAATATTTTTTCTGTTCTTTAATTTTGATTTGATTAATTTGTATTTGTCTGCCTCTCCTTCCTTTCGTTTATTTCTTTACACCTTTTTTGTTTATAACAGTGTTGCCATTTGTCTTGTTTACTTTTCGCAGTCATCATTACACATTTTTGTAACATTTTCCTTAGTTTCGCTGTATTGTTTATTTGACTTCTGCGAACGTTTTCGGTTGTTGTTCTGTATCTTTGTCCTTGAATTTATTATTGTCATACACAGTCTACATACATATACTTGGTCATGTATTATTATTATTATTAATATGATACACTCTTCAGATAGAGATTATTGATAGAATATTATTATAAAGAAACAAGGTAACCATACAAGGTCTTTGACTAAGACTTGTCTCTTAAAAGAGTGAAATAAACTGAAGTGAGTATAAAAGTCTAACATTGAAGACTTGTCTCCCATTTAAGTGGGATAAGGTAATTTATTTAATTTTTTCAGGTTACTGATTTCATTAGACAGAATGTCTACACTGGAATACTTCATTGGACAAGGGAAATCCCTTGGCAAGTCTGAAGAAAGAAAACTTCAAGCAGAGGAAAGAAAACTTCAAGCTGCTGCTGAGGAAAGAAAACTTCAAGCTGCTGCAGAGGAAAGAAAACTTCATGCTGCTGCAGAGGAAAGAAAACTTCAAGCAGAGGAAAGAAAACTTCATGCTGCTGCAGAGGAAAGAAAACTTCAAGCTGAAGAAAAAAAGATTAGACAGAGAAGCCGAGGAGAGAAAGGAAAAAGCAAAAATGGAACATAATGAAAAACTCTTAGCTTTGGAGTTAGAGAAATTGAAATTGACAAATATGGGTGCTCATCAAGCAACTTCGGGTACGACAAAGTAGTTTGCTGGTAGGATCAAATTACCTCATTTCAATCCTTTAAAGGACGACATAGCGGATTATCTGGATAGATTCCAATTTTTATGCGATACGCATAAGATAAAAAAGGAAAAATATGTCGAACAACTGATGGAATTTTTTACAGGTGAAACAGTGACTACTCTAATGACAATAGAGGAACAAAGCAGAACTAATTATGATGTTGTCAGAGCAGCATTACTAAAAAAAATATCAACTAAAAGAAGAAGATTATCGTCTTCGTTTTAGGACAATGTTGCCAGAAAATGGGGTAGATTTCTCTGATTTTATTACAAAGATACGTCGTACATTTACACGATGGATTGAGTTGTCTCAAACTGAGAAAACATATGAAGGTCTAATGGACTTATTACTTCGAGACAAAGTTTTGTCATCTGTTAATGATTCTTTCCTTGCATTTCTTCATGAGCGTAAGCCCAAAAACTTAAAAGACATGGAGGAATACTGTTGCCAGTATGCCACCGCGCATCCCCATGCTACAGTTAGCAATTCTAAAGTGAAAGAAGGGTTGCCAGTTGCTTCGGCAGCACCATATGGCCCTAATTTCAATAAGAAATTTCAGGGTGCTCAACAAAACTGGAATAGGAAAAGTAATCAGAATTACACTCATAAGCAGAGTAATCCAACATATGAAGGTTCTTCTTCTAAGAACTGAAGACGAGATGGTAGTTCTCGTAATTTTGGTGGTAATAATTTTAGACACTGTCGCAAAGGTTATCACAATAAAAACTACCCGAGCTTTTCTTCTCGGGATAACCATTCTAGACGTCAAGAATATGACGATGGTGAATATAAAAACCGGGATTCAAACCGGAATGATAATTACAATAGGGAATATGATAACAATTACAGGGTAAATGATAATCGTGGTAGACCTAGATATAACAAAAGAAAAGCTTACCAACACGCAAACTCTGCACAACAAGAGTTTAATGGAGCCTGTAATCAAGTAAATGATAGTGGGAACTGTAATGCTATCACTGGTTGTGCTATCGATTTTGGGAGAACAACTGAATGCCCCCAATGCTCAACATTGTTCGAGCCATCGTCTGTATCTACCTTAATTTGTGGTCACCCTCTTCCCGCTCTTCCTGCTACAGTGGCGCATGATGGGAGAGGATCTCTCATCTTGCATAAAGGTCTAGTGAATGATAGTCCAGTCTCAGTGCTTTTTGATTCTGGATGTACTACTGTCGGGGTTAGACAGTCTCTAATAGATAAACGCTGTTACACGGGAAAGGTGGTCAAATGTGTTTCATTTGGGGGTACCATGGAAAAATATCCTACTGCTGTCATTAGCATTGATACTCCCTTCTTTACAGGAGATGTCACGCGTGTCTTCTTCCTAATCCTATTTCGGATCTTATAATCGGTCGTATTCATGGGGTTAAGGAATGCACCCCGCAACAAATTTCTATTTGGGAGGAACACAATATCCAAACGGTCAATGCAGTGGTAACAAGAGCCCAAGCTCTTATCCCTCCAACTTCATCTGATGATAGTAAGGGAGTTGATAGCCAAGACGATCACTTGGTGATTTCGCATGACTCGTTTGTTAAACGACAAGAAGAAGATCCTTCTTTAAAGAAATTCTTCCTTCTCGCAAAGAAAGGTGATCCTAATCAGAATACGAATCACAGATCGTATATCACTATGAAGAATGGTATATTGGTACGAATGGTACAACACTCGGACAAGTCTATGCATTCGCACATTCTTGTGCCTAAGTGTATGAGAGCCTTAATTCTTCAACATGCACACGATTCTCAGTGTGCTGGACATATGGGTTTTTCCAGAACTAAGACTAGAGTCCTTGCGTCCTTCTTTTGGCCATTCGTGAACAAAGACATAAGAATTTATTGCCGATCTTGCAAAATTTGTCAAGAGGTCAAGTCTAGAGGTCCTAGACATGCTGCACCTATTCAGGCCGCAGATATTCCTATTCGGCCGTTTCAGAAAATGACAATAGACATTATTGGCCCGTTTAAGATTAAGTCAGCCAGAGGACATCAATTTATCCTTACTTGCGTTGACATGTGCACGCGTTGGCCAGAGGCTATTCCTCTTAAAAGCATATCAATTGTCGATATCACAGATGCTCTTTGGCTCATATTTTCTCGTCTGGGATTTCCCGGAGAAATACTATCAGACCACGGCACTCAATTAATATCGGACACTATGTCTCAGGTAATGGCTACTCTGGACATTAAAAGGTCTCTCAGTAGTATTTATCATCCAATGTCCAATGGATTGGTTGAACGTCTTAATAGGACACTAAAGAAATTACTTGGCAAGATAACGGAGGATCATCCTGATGATTGGGAAAGGGTCCTACCTGCAGCTCTCTTTGCTTATAGAGAGGTTCCCAACGAGCATACATGATTTTCTTCTTTTGAACTTGTCTTTGGCGCGCAACCGCGCGGTCCTATGTCCTTGCTACACGATCTGATCACTGCCGATAATATTGACGGTGATACGCAATCGTCATATGAATATGTCATCGCTCTTAGGAAAAAAATTATCGAATCATGCAGGTTAGCTACTTCACCATTAGAATTTGCTAAAGAAAAGGCTAGGCAATTCGCGAATAAGAAAAGACGCCTACGTCAACTTTGTCCTGGAGACAAAGCGTTTGTCTTACTTCCCTCGAGGGAGAACAGACTTCTCATTTCTTGGAAAGGCCCATACACTATAGTCTCTAAAATTTTGGATGTCGACTATATTGTCGATGTTGATGGAAGGCATAAAACCTTTCATATAAATATGCTTACGGAATTTATTGAACGACCAGACTATTTACAGCCTATTGTTGCGTGGGTGGTTTACTGGTGTTGGAGGGTCCTTCGTTCGATTATTATAAGTTTAGTTGGGATGCTTGCTTATTTATCATTACACAACTTGTGTCCAAGCAAACCCCGGTTCCGTACGAACTGATCCATTATTACTATAAACTTCTTACAAGAAAGAGTTCATCAGGTCAATGGACCGTCAACAATGCAAGTTGAAGCAATCAAACGTAATCAAAGGAATGTGGGTAAGCCTTCGATTCGAGTCCAATATTTATTACAAGTTGACGCACGAAGACAGTTCACATCGGTATACATTCATATATAATTCATTAGAAATTACATGCATAGTATTCATGTCCGTCCGTGTCAAAACAATATGTCAGATGAACATCGTGGCTATATACGTGCGCTGTTGTAGTCAACAGCCAGAAATGAGCACATGAGTTCTTGACAGCTACAATTTGAATCATAATGCGATTCTCCTTCCATCATTTAGTTTAATTTAATTAATCTCATACTTAGATTAATATCCGAACTGACCCTGAGTTCTACATCGATTCATCTATATAATATAGGCTATATACTCAGCCTTTTTTCCTTGGAAGAAATACAAGACACGACCTTCTTGCTTGACGGATAGCGTAACAAGGGCCATGTAACCAAGTCACCCAGCGTGACCTTCCCAACGCGAATGCGTCATAATCTCCGCATATATTTCGCGTTCAGTATACCGTAAAATATCGACATATTCTATAAATGTTAATGACCCCTAAACGTTGCGCATGGCTAAACCCCAGCAGACGCCGTCATTTAAAATAACACCGTAACAGATTTCCTGTCAGACGGGGGAAAAAAAAATCTATTAGATAGATTTTTTTTTTGAATAATATTAATCAAATTATCAAAAATTTAACAAAACCCGACGTATGACCTACGATGTTCTATCTAGAACAGTGTCGTGGTCATGTCAGTAATATCTTATAATAAAATCAACGTCATATCATACATATAACTTATATTAAACAAGGAAATGTCACTGTCACTAACTAATTAACTAATTAATTTGTTGTATGTATCGACTAACTAATAATGTGAGGTGTTATTAAAATTATTCTAACTAATTAAAATTAAAATAATTAATTATAGTATGTACGTATGGTACTAACTAATTAATATCTAATTGAAGAAAATGAGAAATAGTATAAGAGAGTAAAAGAAATAAAAATTGAGAAGTACGGACAATTAAAACCAAATATTAAAGTATACATTAAATTAGAATGCGTGTGAAAATGAAGTGTAAGGATAGATACCTAATTAAATTAACGCAATCAGAAGAAAAGAACAGAAAAAAAATTCATACATTTTAACTATAAATATGAAATATCATAATGTAATATCTATTACCTTGATAATTACACTAATTAAAATATTAATTGGTGTGATATTATTTTGTTTCATCTTTTCTTAGTATATATATTTTTTTTTATTTCATCACACTTTAACTTTATTTTATTATATATTAATTTAATAACTAGAACATTTAACAATATCGGACATGAAGATCCAATCGTTGTTATATCCTGTTGACTTGTATGAAAGTTCATTAAGACACAAGGTTCATATTATCGAATTATGATATGATTATCCAATCATCGTTAGTTCCTTTATTAAAACTGTGAACGTAATTGAATCAGTCATTACAGTATATGTCCCTTCTACATCAGAGATTGTTCCTTTTTAACAGTTTTCAATCGAAATGAGTGATACGCAAAGTGGAATTGAAGTCCAAATTTTCAAACGATCCGTAAAACTTGATATTTTGATCACAATAGTTTATTTAGAAATGTCCTTATTTAAGTAGGAAGTCCAAATGAAGTGTTGTATATTCTGACGTGGAATTAATACCGTTCATTGCAAATGTAATGCTTGATTAGTCAGAAAATTTTCTTGAAATAGTAATATTCATTCAGAATCCGTAGGATGTCTGGACAACGTATCGGCTATGACGTTCTCAGTTCCTGGTATCGACTGTATTTCGAACTCATATGGTTGCAACGCAATAGCAAATCGTGCAAGTTTAGCACTTTTATGGTTTGAACGACGTAATGCTGCCACAGATTTCTGATCAGTCTGGATCAGAAATGGAGATCCCAGCAAAATTTTTTCCAGTTTGGTAATTGCCCAGATTACGGCGAGCAATTCTCGATCTACAGTCGAATATTTAGTCTCCGGAGGTTTCAGCTTCCATGAGATATAAAGTACAGGGTGAAGGACATCATCATGATATTGGAGTAGACAAGCCCCGAGTCCGTAATTACTCGCATCTGTACGTAGAACAAACTTTTTAGAAGCATCTGGTAATCTTAAAACAGGTGGGCATGAAAAAATGTTTAAGATAGTGCGAAAAGTTTTGTCACATTCGTCTGTCCAATTTATCCTTAATGGCATGTTCTTCTTTAGTAACGATGACAGGACAGCCGTGATGGATGATAGGTGAGGTACAAATCTGCTATAGTATTGGATCAACCCTAACAGACTCCTAACCTGTTTCTTCGTTTGAGGAACAGATAAATTTAATATTTTAGAAACCGTACTGGGAATTGTTTGGATACGTCCTGATCCAATAATGTGTCCCACGAATGTTATCTCATTACACGCTATTTGAATTTTAGTTGGTTTCGCGGTTAAATGGTTATCCCGCAATATTTCCAAAACTGATTTAAGACCCAAAAAATGTTCCTCAAATGATGAACTAAACAAACATATGTCGTCAATGTAGGTAATTATATCTGATCTACCTGCTAAAATTTTTCGCATCATGCGAATAAAGGTAGTTGGAGCATTCATTAGCCCAAAAGGCATCACGTTCCACTGGTAAAGACCTTGTGGAGTTGAGAATGCTGTGTAGTATTTGGCTCTTTCGGTTAGTTGAATCTGCCAATAACCTTTGGTTAAGTCAATTTTAGTGAAAAGTGTAGCATTGGATAGACGAGGAAGTAAATCGTCAAGGATAGGATGTGGTTCGCTATCCGGTACTGTCTGCGCATTAAGTTTCCTATAGTCAACATATAAACGTATGTTGTTGTCCTTTTTCCGGACAATGACTAAAGGAGAAGAAAATGGAGATGTACTAGTCTCAATAATACCTAATGATATCATCTGTTCGAGTTCCTGAGATGTCTTACTCAGAAAATGTAGAGGTACAGAATAAGGATGAACACGAATTGGTGTATCATCGTTAAGAATAATATCGTGACTAATTACAGATGTGCAACCCGGTACATCCGTTAACACATCTGGGAAAGATTGTAGAAGATCAGCAACGCGTTGATGCTGTTGCGGTGTAACCGTAGAAGAAATGGTCACATCACACCAAGATTCAGTAGATTGGACAATAAGTACAGGTAAAGGCATCTGCACTTCAGGAAAAGAAGATTCTTCCTCCTGTATAACAGATAGATTAGAATAATGACAAGTAGATACCGTATTGTCATCTAGTTCATGAAAAATTGACTGTAAGTGTATAGGACGTGTATGAAATTGCTTGAGCATATTAATATGGAATATCTTTCTGTGTCCCTTGATATCTAAGACGTAATCAACGTCTGAAATTTTATCAGTAACCTTATAACGACCAGTCCATGAGATCAATAACTTATTGTTATTGTGAGGGAGTAATACATAAGCCTCATCGCCTCGGAATAATTGGCGTAATCGTCTAGATCGATTTTGTATAGATCGAGCCTTAGCTTTTGCAGCCTCAGAAGAAGCTGTTGCCAATTGGCAAGACTCAATAATATTATTCCGAAGATTAATCACATACTCATAAGATGACTGAGTGTCCTGAGTCATCTCTGCATCAATTAATAAATCTTTTATCAGTCCCATAGGACCTCTCGGAGGGGCACCAAAAACTAACTCAAAGGGAGAGAAGCCAGTTTGTTCATGTGGCACCTCTCGGTAAGCAAACAGGACAGCTGGGAGTGCTCTGTCCCAGTCCTGAGGGTGTTTAACAGTAACCTTATGTAAAAGTTGCTTAAGCGTACGGTTAAGTCTTTCAACTGCACCGTTACTCATGGGATGATAAATGATACTCAAATTCCTATCAATGTTCCAGGTTTTCATTACCTCGTTCATGGTATCGGATATAAACTGCGACCCATGGTCAGATAATAATTTTCTAGGAAACCCTATTCTAGAAAAAATTAGATGTAATGCATCAGCTACATCTGTGGTAGTGGTTGTCTTCAATGGAATGGCTTCTGGCCATCGTGTGCATAAATCAATGCACGTGAGAACAAATCTATGTCCTCTCGCAGATGGTAGAAGTGGACCAATTATATCTATGGCCATCTTGTCAAAAGGTCATACTGAGATATCGCAAGCCTGAATAGGCGCCGTGTGAAAAGCTCCACGTGCTTTCACTTCCTGGCACGTAGTACAAGAACGTACATACTGCGAAATATCCCGTGATACTCCTGGCCAAAAGAATGAAGACAATACTCGAGATCGTGTTCGAGTATATCCCATATGTCCTGCACACTGCGAGTCATGCGCGTGTTGAAGAATGTACCGTCTAAAAGCAGCCGGTACCATCACTTGTTGTTTTACCTGTGATTTATCACTAAAGCATCTAATCAGTATATCATTTTTAACAATAAATCAATGTTTGTTATTATTACCTGATGTTAAATTATCAACCTTATTAACTAGGTTAAAAAATTTATTTAAAGATTTGTCATTTTTTTTGTTTGTTTGCAAATGATTCCCTGTCAATAGGTGAATTGACCTCAATATCCTCCTGTTTCTCTGCATCCATCTTATTATCATTGACACTCTCCATGAGCATCGTCTGAGCTCTAGTTGTCACGGCGTTTCCAGTGCATAGATTGTGTCTCTCCCATTCAATAATATCTTCTGGTGAACAATCCTTGCTGCCGTGTATGCGACCCACCATAAGGTCTGCAATCGGCTTTTTCAGCATGCATACCTTCACGTTCCCTGTGAAAAAAGGTGTTTTAACATGGATAATAGCTGTGGGGTAAAACTCAATAGTTCCCCCAAAAGTCATGCAACGGACATATTCCCCCGTTGCACAGCTAGGATGTACAAGCGACTGTCGCACTCCAATGGTTGTGGACCCCGAATCTCTCAATACAGAAACTATAGAACCGTTAACTATCCCTCTGTTAAAAATCAGAGAGCCTGTTCCATCATTGGCTGCAAGACCTACTTCTGGTGGAATGTGTCCGCAGTTTAGCACTGTCTCCTTTGCCTTCTGAAAAATAAGATTGCATTGTGGGCAACTATTCGCCACGTTATAATTTATAGCAAAGCATGCAGCAAAAGAATGCATTGTATTATCGTTAGGTGGAACCTGAACCTTAGGAGTGATATCATTTGTAACTGCTGCCCCGGTAGTATGGTTATAATGTGAAGATCCACGAGAATGAGAACGATTATGAGAATAATTAGTTGAATTATCCCGTTGTCGTCTATTGTAATTGTTATCTAGATGTCTCGAGTTATAATTATCGCTATTCTTCCAATTGTTACCATTATTATATTGATATGACCGATTATAACTTGAGTTACGTGGATTACTGTTGTATCTTGAATGAGGTGAATAATTTCTGTTTTGTTGTCTTCCTCTATTAAAGTTATTGTTAAAGTTATTCTGTCCCTTATGAAAATTAATGTCATAGTTTCCTTTGAACCTACCTCTGTCTACACTGTGTGTTCTTGGTTTGTTATTACTATGATATGCCATATTGGAGGCTACAGGAAGTGGTTCTCTTATTAACGAGCCAGAAATGTTAGCGTTCGGATGAGCGGTGCAGTAATTTAAAGAAATTTTTTCTAACTCATCAATAGTTTCTGGTTTTCTTTCTTGCAGATAAGCAAAGAATGGTTGGCTGACAGAAGATAATACTTTATCCCTCAATAACAAATCGACTAACTTGTCGTAAGATTTGTTGACACCTGCTAGTTCAACCCATCTGTTAAAAGTATTGCGTATGTTAGCAATAAATCCCGTAAAATCTTTATTATTATCTGGCAACAAACTTTTGAAACGTAATCTACATGCCTCTTCGTTCAAATGGAACCGACGTAATAACAAAGTCTTAATGGCCTCATAGTCTGTGGCTAATGTAGGATCAATATTTTGTGCTGCACTTGCAGGTTCGCCATCCAGAAATTCCTTAAGTTTAAGTGCCCATGCAGTTTTGTCAAGGTTATTGACCTTACAGATATCCTCAAAGCGCGCCAGCCATGATGATAGGTCGTCCACGTGTAATTTGAAAGGTGGTAGCTTAAAGTAATAATTGCCCTTAAGTCGGTTGGATGAATATCCCGATTGAGCATTATCATTTTGGCTTGCTGCAGCACACTGCGAATTAAGTTTTGCTGTTTCCAATTTAAGCCGTTGCAATTCCATTTCTTGCTGCAGTATGATTTCCTGTCGTTTCAATTTATTCTCTTCTTCAATCCGTAGGATTTCATCTCTTGCCATCTTTCTTTCTTCGTCTTCCTTAGCAATAGCTTTCCTTTCCTCCTCTTCTGCCTTATATTTTGTAAATTCAGCCAATGCATAAGCCTCGAGAAGTTCTCCTTTTTTTCCAAAATCCTTACCATTTTTAATAAAATAGTCTAAGTTAAGCATCTTGAAGTTAATTTATTTAAGTATTCAATTACTTATGTCTTGTAATCACCACTAGAATCTATGTCGATAATTATAATTACTCGACGAAAGAATAATTAATATAAGAAATTGCAGTATTCACGTACTGTTATTTATAAGTTCCACAAATCTGTAATATTTTGTAAAAATATTATATATATATATATATATATATATATATATATATATATATATATATATATATATATATATATATATATATATATATATATATATATATATATATATATATATATATATATATATATATATATATATATATATATATATATTATATATATATATATATATATATATATATATATATATATATATATATATATATATATATATATACCCGCTAATATCTATCATAAATAGTTATGATAGTTAGTTATATAAGGTGCTGAAATTATATCATGCACTTAATATTAATATTCAATAATTATGGGTATTATTACTAAATAATTAGGTTATTTAATCTTAATTGCCACTAAGTTCCCAATGTAGTACTGAGAAAGTGTACTAATTAATATTTAATATGTCTTAATATGTTATAAAGTTATAATAATTAAGCATAGTATATTATGTCATATTCATGAGCAATAAAGTGCATTGCCCATTTCTTGGACCATCACTGCAAATTGGTGCAAAGTCCCTAATTCCTCTTTAAAACTCATAAAAATTTAATCATATTAATCTATACTCTTATTAATGAATAAATTATAGCATTAATATTAAATTATAAAGGGATGAAATGAAGACAAACAATACAATGGGTTAACCAAGGATTACAGAACATTATTAACATACACAAAGACATTTTCACAATAAAAATGCATTTACAACTAAGTTGACTAGACCGGAAGTGAGAATTATAGAATGAACTGAATAGATAATTAACCTGCGTACACAACAATTAGTGACGTATACATGGACTCATTAACGGTTGTACAACAAAAATATAAACTGAAAGATAGTAAGGTCAGAAAAAACACGATAGATTACAAACATTGTTAAAGAACTTAATAAAAATTAGAACCAAATACACTAGAATACCACAGTTATAACACGACTATACACCTAACATGCAAGGTGAATTAATGCAAGTCTGAACGACACGATCACCGATAATGTATTCGACGCGTTCTTCGCGAAATGCTATTAATTCACGGCCTTAAGAACAATTACAATCAATTCGTAGCATCCAAGGAGCTATAGAACTGATTATAATTCGCCGCCCATCCATACCCGCTACATGTAAAAGGACAGAAACAATATTTAACATGGCTACAAAAAAAAAAAAAGAACATGGCATTATCGGACAAATAGGATTAACTTATTGTAACCTTCAAATAAGTTACTTATCTTTTTGCCTCGATAGATTCATACAATGCTTGCTTCGCCAACAGACAGTAGGACCTATATTTCATGCTCATGTTGATTGAATCTATTTTCCAATGTTCGATTAAGCGTTTATAAATAATCTTCTTCAAGGACGTTGAAAGGCGGCTGCCATCACTACAGCTGATTCATCCTGTTGTCAAGGGGGTGTGACGTCATCGGTGTAGATACAAAAAGTGTTCATTTCGCTCGAAGGAAAATTATTTCTTTCAACTCGATAATATTTGAGTATTTTTTTACAATTAAATTCCAGTTCCACATCACACTGGCCACCACTGTTGCGTGGGTGGTTTACTGGTGTTGGAGGGTCCTTCGTTCGATTATTATAAGTTTAGTTGGGATGCTTGCTTATTTATCATTACACAACTTGTGTCCAAGCAAACCCCGGTTCCGTACGAACTGATACATTATTACTATAAACTTCTTACAAGAAAGAGTTCATCAGGTCAATGGACCGTCAACAATGCAAGTTGAAGCAATCAAACGTAATCAAAGGAATGTGGGTAAGCCTTCGATTCGAGTCCAATATTTATTACAAGTTGACGCACGAAGACAGTTCACATCGGTATAATAATAATAATAATAAATTCTTTAAGCGCCAAACACGGCGCATAAGGCAGAAACCAGTGCTCTCCAGGTTGTTCGTTGTGACGCCACTCCTCTTAGCTCTTGCACATTATTTAGGCCCAACGTTCTTCCTTCTCTTATTATTGTTCTTCTGAGTGTTTCTTTTGGTCTTCCTTTTTTCCGCTTACCCTCAGGAACCCAAGTGAGCGCCTGTAGTGGTATTCATTGTTGTTTTGCATTCGTAGGACATGACCGATATATGACCATCGTCTTTTCCTTATATAGTCGGAGACATATTTCTGCCTAGAGTCTTCTCTTATTTGTCGATTAGTCTTGAATTCTTTCCAACTGATGTTCATGAGTTTTTCTAAGACATTTGTTCTCGAATGTATTCAGCTTGTTCTCCAATGATTTTGTTATTTTCCAACTCTCACAGCCGTATGTTAACACTGAGATAACATTTGAATTAAACAGACGAAGCTTGGTATGTATATTCAATGATCGTAATTTCCAAATGTTAGATAATCTATTGAAGGCGCTAGCTGCCAAAGCAATTCTAGTATGGATTTCTCTTGTTGTGTCACCATCCTGAGTCATTTTACTGCCTAAATAATTGAAACTTTCAACTTTCTGTAGTTTTTCCCCGTTCAAGATGATATCAAAGGTCTCGTTAGAAAAGTTCATAGCTTTAGTTTTAGAGGCATTTATTTGGAGACCAATTTTAACCGAGAGATGACACAAATTATTTATTGCTTCTTGGGATTGTCTTGGTGTTGAACTTAAGAATGCTACATCATCTGCGAAATCCAGGTATACATTCATATATAATTCATTAGAAATTACATGCATAGTATTCATGTCCGTCCGTGTCAAAACAATATGTCAGATGAACATCGTGGCTATATACGTGCGCTGTTGTAGTCAACAGCCAGAAATGAGCACATGAGTTCTTGACAGCTACAATTTGAATCATAATGCGATTCTCCTTCCATCATTTAGTTTAATTTAATTAATCTCATACTTAGATTAATATCCGAACTGACCCTGAGTTCTACATCGATTCATCTATATAATATAGGCTATATACTCAGCCTTTTTTCCTTGGAAGAAATACAAGACACGACCTTCTTGCTTGACGGATAGCGTAACAAGGGCCATGTAACCAAGTCACCCAGCGTGACCTTCCCAACGCGAATGCGTCATAATCTCCGCATATATTTCGCGTTCAGTATACCGTAAAATATCGACATATTCTATAAATGTTAATGACCCCTAAACGTTGCGCATGGCTAAACCCCAGCAGACGCCGTCATTAAAAATAACACCGTAACACCTATTTTCCAGGCGACGGACGATTCTCCAGTCCAACATGGTCATATCTCATCCCTGTCCGTTATACAGGATGAGGAAACTACTTTTTCTGATGTTAACTTACCTCTTCCCGTGATTCCACTTAATTCTACGGAATCATGGAAAAACGTTACCGTCTCTTCGAACTTGTCTTTTGAGGAACAGCGTCAAGTATCTTCTACGCTACAATCATTTCAGGATGTCCTTACCGACATTCCTGGACACACACATGTCATTGAACATGACATCATACTTACTGATCGTAATCCGATCAGAGTAAGACCATACCCTATACCTATTCATTTTCAAGCACAAGTCGAGAAAGAATTGGATGAAATGATTCAATTGAAAATAATTGAACCATCCACTTCAGCATACTCTTCGTCCATGGTTATTGTTCGAAAGAAAGACAATAACATACGTCTTTGCGTTGATTATCGCAAATTAAATCAAGTTACGAAGTTCGATGCTGAACCTATGCCTTTATTAGATGATCTACGTATTAGACTTGCTAAATCTAAATTCTTTACTAAACTAGACTTGTCGAAAGGTTATTGGCAAGTCCCTTTGACGGAACACGCCAAACCTCTCACTGCTTTTTCAACACCTAGGGGTTTATTTCAGTGGAATTTTATGCCTTTCGGGCTTATGAACGCCCCAGCAACTTTCGTGCGCATGATGCGACGAATTCTATCGTATCGTACAGATGTCATCGCCTATTTGAACATCTGTCTGTTCAGTGATACTTGGGAAGAACACTATTTAGGTTTAAATGAATTACTATCTACTCTACGTGAGCATAATTTGACTGCAAAACCCTCTAAAGCTTTTGTTTGGTTTAGTGAAATTTCTTTCCTGGGTCATCGGGTTGGTCATGGTCTGTTGAAGACAAAGGACCAAAACATTTCTAAGATATTAAATATCTCAGTCCCGAAGACAAAAAAGCAAGTACGTAGTCTCTTGGGATTAATACAATTCTATGGAAGATTTATTGATAATCTATCCTCCATTATGGCACCACTTTCAACGTTATTAAAAAAAGGTTCTCCTAATATGGTACGTTGGTCCCAAGAATGCCAATCGTCATTGGATCAGGTTAAGAATTTGTTCTCATCTCATCCTATCTTAAGACTACCAACGATTCATAAGATTTTTGTCCTTCGTAGTGATGCCTCTTCCACTGGGATTGGAGCGGCACTAATGCAGGAGTATTCAGGAACTCTGCATCCTGTAATGTATATTTCTAGGAAGCTGAATGCGGCAGAAAGGAATTACTCGGTTTTAGACCGTGAATTGTTGGCCATGGTTTGGTCCATTCTTAAGCTACAAAGGTTCCTTCTGGGCGCGCATTTCATTATGGAAACCGACCAAAAAACTCTTACAGCTATGCAAAGTAAGGATTTGAAGAGCTCGAGATCTACTCGTTATGCTATTGCTCTTCAATCTTTCCATTTCACGGTGCGAGCTATCCGTGGTTCGGATAATGTGATGGCAGACATATTGTCTAGATGCCCACATGATTCGATTTAAATCTTATGTCCTAGATTTCCTGATACACTTCCAGATTTATGTCTGTTCTTAATATCACAATATATATTAATACAATTGTGTCACTATTTGGATGATGTATAATGACTTTAACAAATTTGGTTATGCCCATCCATGATATATATCCATTAGATATGTTGATGGTATAGTATTGTAGTTCATGATATTTGTATATTGCTATAATTATAGTATTTGACAATTTTTGATATCTATGATTGGTATTGCCAGCAACTTAGGTTTCTTTAATGGTACCTCCCGAGTTTGTTTTGCTTAGAGGAAATATTTTCTCTTATGTTGGGGCATGATTTTTACTCTCTCCAGAAGCTTTATTTATGCGTCCATTGTACCTGATATTAGATTCATTCTTTCATGGGCACATAATTGATGCTTGTGCTATCTTGCTCATGGATATATATATTTTTTTAAATGTGTCATTTTTTTTACAGGGGGAGTGCAGTAATATGTTGCTGTCATCTTTGACGGAGTTTCAAACGTCGATTTATTGGTTGAATGTCTTTCACCCTGGTCAAGGTTAGGGAACTATGTCTTAACTTTGCTGTGTCAGGTTGATTAGGGGTTATCTCCCTTTTTGGTTCATTCATTGGGTTGGTCCTTTTTTGAGAATAGGGTCAAAGGTAAACAGTTCTGGGCTATGTGCCATGCGCAGTTGGAGAGCGCAAAATTAGACTTCCGTGAGGTAGAGATGTGAACTGGCTTCTGTAGGACGTGAATGTCCGTTGTTTCCTGGGGAAGGAAAATCTTCGAAGTGACTGCGTTGGCAGTTTTCCCCAGTGATTTACTGTACGTCAGGAATGACGACAGTGTTATTTCTTGTGTTCTGAGGATTCGTTTCAAGGTAACACCGACTTTATCATTACTACGCATTCGGTTGCAGAATTTGTTAAAGGCTTACCTAGCCTGTGAGAACAGTTCACAGTTCTGTAATGCAGAACTTATAGTTTGTGCTCAAGGTAGCTATTTAAGACTATTCGTCTTCATATGATCAGAAGTCCAGTGACGAAGTTATATATAGTGGAAGCCGCAGGTGGGCGGTATACTTATACACACATTATAGCAGGGTTTATGCAACCTGCTTAATGAAGAATACACAGCTGACGTCATATCGAGGTCTGTGTAATGGCCACTATTCTACCGCATGAAAAGATGTAACTGGCGTGTTATACCAAGTTGAACGACGGCCCTGGTAATAGGATTACATGAGTTAAGGGCTCGTCTTTTGTATGACGGAGTTATTCAGGTATCTGATGCGTTCAGTCAGGGATACCAGAGCGGCCATATGAACTGTACGTTAAAGGACATACTACTATTGACCATGCCCACATATGTGAATGTTTACCAGCCTTAGAAGGCCTGATATGTACCAAGCGATTTCAATTAACATGATGTACGTGATCCTGTTTACATTGACTGTTCCTGTGTGATTCTACTGTTAGTCCTGTGAATAAATGTATGAACTGTCACCAGTAGTTTCAACCATCATTGGCTTCAGTACGAGTGTGACTGGGTGTATTGTGTAACTATATATGAGCCTAAACGCATTCGCGACTACACACCCATGTCTCATCATCATCATCATCGTACAAGGACCATGTATGCTGTCAGCGTGAGTGACCCAGATCTTCACCGCACCAGTACACTGTCCAGGTGACATCGACACGCGTACCTGGCCAACTACACATCTACATTTGCATCACATTAAAAAAACCAACTAACACTACCTCAAAAGGCTTGGATGCCAGCAGGTTTCCAGATGGACCTTGGATCTTGAGATGCGGGGCTTTTGCTATATTGCATCTACTGCACCTTCTGCAGAATGTCTCTACATCACACGTTATGCCATCCCAGAAACACCGGTTCCTTAGTATCTGCAACATGCGATCACGACCCTGATGGCCAGAACTCGCGTTTTTAAAGATTCTGGAACCACAAGTTGCGTGATCTTAGTCCCATTTGGACCGCTTACTGTCCGATACAGCAAGCCTCCAATTAGTGTTAAGCGCCTATGCTGCCTTAGTAACTTCTTTGCTGGCTTTGATAATCTCCTCATTTCCTCCTTGGGCAATCCCGTACCATCTCTCATAATTCTGGAGACTGTCATAATATCAGTATCAGCCTCCTGCAGTGCTAACAGTTCTTCAAGAGAATAGGATGGAAAAGTTTGTGACGCACCTGTGCCTGGATCCGGGCCTGGTGCATCTCCCATCTTCACTGCTCCACACATAGCTCTTAACTCCATATTCTGCAGCAAACCTAACCTTGGGGGTATAGTTGTTGAGCGGGCTGGCACTAATGCTATGTGACTGATGGCGACATCATCATCTTCATCGGTGTGTTCTGGATTCTCAATAGGATACCGAGAGCGGTAGTCAGCATTTCCGTTCGCTCTACCTGCCTTGTGTTTGATAGAGTAATTGAACATCGACATCTGTGCTATCCACCTCTGTTCGATTGCGCCAAGCTTAGACTTTTGCCACAGAGCCAAACTCCTGTTGTCGGTAAACACCTCAACTTGAGCACCGAGCAGATAACTCCGGAACTTTTCCGTCATAGCCCATTTCATACTTAGCAACTCAAGTTTCATGCTACTTTTGGCATTTTTCTCTGATGGTTGCAGAGTGCGACTGTCATATGCTAACACCCTTTTCTTGCCATCTTGCATTTGTGACAGCACGGCTCCCAATCCCTGGTATGAGGCATCCAATTCCAGTATAAAGGGCACAGAAAAATCTGGGAAACCAAGAAGAGGAGTAGACGTAAGCACAGCTTTCAACTGCTTAAAAGCAACATCACACTCTTGGGTCCACAGTTTTCCTATTGCAGTTTTCCTGGACCTTCGTTTACCCTGTGGATCTTGGTCTTCATTTAACTGAGCAACCAGTTCATGAAGTGGGCGTGCTATAGTGGCAAACCCGTGCACAAACCTCCGATAATAACTGGCAAGACCCAGGAATGCACGTAACTCTGTCGGTGTTCTGGGTATTGATGCCCTTGTAATAGCTTGTATCTTATCCTCCATCGCTCCAATGCCCTCTTCAGATACCGTATGACCCGAAAATTCCACTTTCGGCTTGCAGAAATGACATTTAGCTGCATTCAACTTCAGGCCTAGTTGCTGCAACCGCTGGAACACTTTTTCAAGCCGCCGCAGGTGTTCTGCAAAGCCGGTTGAGTACACAAGAATGTCATCTAGATAGACCAGTAACAGCTGAAACATCATATCGTGCATGGAACTCTGCATCAGTCGCTGAAAAGTACTGGCTGAATTAGCTAGTCCCATGGGCATTCTAGTGTACTCATACAATCCAAATGGTGTGGTGAACCCTGTTTTCTCTCGATCCTCTGCCCTCATAAGTAGTATACAATGTTGGAAACAGGTAGTATTCAGGCGGCGGCGTGTGACTTTTATATAGCAAAATACTCGATCGATTTCAGGCGGTGTTTCAGGCGGCGGCGGCGCATGACTTTTTATATAGCGATATATTTTAGCGGCGGGGCTTCCTCTGACGATCAGACGTATGACTTTTTATATAGTAATATACGATAATGGTGTTGTTTATACAATATATATAAAAAATATAAAAAATCGATAATGACGGAAAATTTAAAAAATCGATAATGACGGAAAATTTAAAAAATCGATAATAACGGAAAATTTAAAAAATCGATAATGTTGGATTAGTAGGGGTTTTTGAAGTGCCTTTTTTGTGCGGGCGAGGGTGACGATGTAGCTGGCGGGGTTAGGTTAGGGGGATTTTTGTGTGATGTTGGGTGTGTTTGTTTATACATGTATACATACAATATATGTATAAAAAATATAAAAAAATCGATAATAACGGAAAATTTAAAAAATCGATAATGTTGGATTAGTAGGGGTTTTTGAAGTGCCTTTTTTGTGCGGGCGAGGGTGACGATGCATGGGGGTAGCTGGCGGGGTTAGGTTAGGGGGATTTTTGTGTGATGTTGGGTGTGTTTGTTTATACATGTATACATACAATATATGTATAAAAAATATAAAAAATCGATAATGTTGGGTTACTAAGAGGTTTTTTGAAGTGCCTTTTTGTGTTGGCGTGGGTGACGATGTATGTTGTAGGGGTAGCTGGTGGGGTGGGTTAGGGTGGATTTTTGTGTGAAGTATTGTGTTGGTAGTGTATTGGTGTGTTTGTTTATACATGTATACATACAATGTATGTATAAAAAATATAAAAAAATCGATAATGTTGGGTTACTAAGAGGGTTTTTGAAGTGCCTTTTTTGTGCTGGTGTGGGTGACGATGTAGCTGGTGGGTTAGGGTGGATTTTGTGTGTGATGTATTGTACCGGTAGAATGTTTGGTTGTAGGTGTCTTAATTGTGTGTTGTAGTTTGAGGGGCTGTTGAATCGTGGGGTGTGTTGGGGTATGGGTTTTTGTGTGCGTGTATTTTAATTGTTGTATATACAATATATATAGATCGGTGTGAAGTGTTAGAGTCCCGTACTATGTCTACCATCGAAAGTGCGTCACGGTATTGTTGTGTATTGTTTATTTTACATATAGACATATTTTACAACAGTTATACGAACAGTTAGGCGATAGACTTAGATAATAAGAAGACGATATATTTAGACTTTTAGACAATCGGAAGACGATAGTTAGACGATATATACATATAATAGGGAGATATATTTAGACAATAGGAAGACGCTATGTATACGTTATATTTAGACAAACAATTAGACGATATTTATACAGTTAGACATACAAACATTTAGACGAACAGTTATATATATTTTACAACATTTATACGAACAATTAGACGATATTTATACAGTTAGACATACAAACATTTAGACGAACAGTTATATATATTTTACAACATTTATACGAACAATTAGACGTACATTTAGACAAACAGTTAGACGATATAGGTAACAAAAAAGCGTTTTAGTTAATATAGTTTTTATTTTATATTCAATAGTGTTTTTGAAGTAGCAAAAACATACATGGTAATATATAGTATTTTTTAACGTAATACATTTTCACAGCTTTATTTACAAAATGTACATTATACAGTAATTTGTTAGCAAATGACATTGTATAATTGGTAATTTTTTTTATCAAATCATATATGGTGTATATGGTGACATTATCAAACATTTGTAAATAATACATATTTATATAGGTAGATGTATGTCACAGATTTTTTATACATTATCACAGGGGTACAGGCCAGATCTTGAGGGGTGTCGTCACATTGTCGTCACGTCGTAAGAAATAGAGGTGTTGTGTGTACAGACAGTTTAAATGTTGAGGGGTGATGTGGTGACGTTGTCGGGATGTACCTGTCGTTTTATGTAAAAGTAAGACAGGGCGTTGCGGTGTTGTTCATATGTGTAGATGGAGGATTTGTGTGCTCTGAACCCGATATTTTTCCCACCCTGTGCCTGTTGTGTGTTGAGGACGTCTAAGAATGTGTGTTTGTCTACTTTGTTGTGGTGTTTGTTCAAGCGATTGAGTGGTCTTGAATATGATATAGATAGAAGGATGTGGCCGGGATTGCTTCAACATAATATTTTGTATTGGGTCTGTTTAATTGTGCGTTTGTGATAATGTCGGTGTCGTGTAAGTTTGAGACAAAAGATTTGAAATCTGTAAGATTTTTGACTAAGTGAGGCTGTTCTAACACACAACTATTATTATTTGAGGCATGAAAGAAACGGAGGTCATTTGTTTCTCTGTGTCTCAAAACTACGTGGTGACTGAAGTTAATCTTGAATCTTTTTGTCTGTTGTGTAAAGACAGGAAGCAAAAGACTTTCCCATTCAATTCTTTGGCTATTATGGAAAAAAGTGAAAGTCGATAAATATTTGTGGTTGTTTGTATGTGTTTTAATCGCACTCCAATTCTGTGTATATATTTCTTTAATGTCATCCTGTAGGTCTTGTAAACTGTCTTCTTCAGACGTCAAGCGGGGTTTTTTTATATGGGGTTGGGTACTGGTCATGGGGCGTTTCTTGGTCCGACCTGTTTTTGGTGGGTGAGATGGGGTGAGACTTGTTGAATAGGGGGCTCTTGGTAGTGTGGAAGTTGTTGCTGTTCTCATTGAGTCTGTTAGGGCACCGGTTGGTGGTGTCTGTTGGTACGTTGAGTCTGTTGTTACACCTGATGATAGGGCGCGGTCATTATGGTGCGGTGGTATTGGTGGGTTCTGCGGTGTTGCTGCAGTGTCTGCTGCTGTTGAAGAGGTGTGTTGGTGTTTTTTGTGGATGCGCAAATTGTCAAGGCGGGTAAAGTTTTTATTGCAGACCTCACATACTAGTAGAGTCAGCGAGTGCCTGCTCTTGCTGTGTCTTGATAGGTTGGCGCGGCGGGTGAAAGTCTCCCCACATCTGCTACATATTATGTTGGTTTGTGCCACTGAGGTACCTGTCTGTTCCATGCTGGAAACGGGTCTATGTTTATTCTCTATGTGACGTTTCAGCGTATCAGGTCTGGTAAATACTAAACCACAGAAAGCGCACTCATGATTGTGGCGGTCGTGTGCTGTAGCCATATGCCGAGTGAGATCATGACCTCGCTTGAAAACAGACTGGCAGTGTAAACAGGCATAGCCCCGTCGTTGAATTGACTCCATCTGTGAAAAGATGAACAAAAAGACGTTAGGCACACATAAATAAAATTAAATACATGTAATGAGAGAGAGAGAGAGAGAGAGAAAGAGAGAGAGAGAAAGAGAGAGAGAGAGAAAGAGAGAAAGAGAGGAAGAGAGAAAGAGAGAGAGAATAAACAGATAAATAAAACACAGACTTATAGGTATACACACACCTACTCTTCCTTATAACTAGTCTTATTGTTTAGTCTGTTATTAAAGGAAATAATTTTGTTTAACATTTCAGAATGGTCCACGCGCGCGCGCGCTGTGGAAGCAAAGATATGGATTTAAAACTCAGCCCGTTCGCGAGTACCGAGTTGACCTGTCCTTTTTTTAAATAACGAAAATATAAGTATTTATTAAAGTGTATGTTAGTTTCAATCATGGTTATACCAAGGTGACTTAATGTAATATGTTGATTGTATTATCTCTATCCTTTTCCGTGTGTAGTTCAGTATTGTTTTAAAAGCC